>JAKWJD010001766.1:31520044-32015044 GCA_027705065.1 Solanum peruvianum
ACCTATCCACAATTCAAAAGGTGTCAGTTTTGACTTTTTAAGAGGCACACGATTCAATACATAACAAGGAATTAAAATATCTTCACCCCAAAAATTCAAAGGTGCATGTGACTCAATAAGCATGACATTAGTCAATTCAACCAAAGTTCTATTTTTCCTTTTTGCTACTCCATTAGACGAAGGAGAGTAAGGAGGATGAGTTTCATTAATTATTCTCAATGATCTAACAAAAGAAATTCACGGCCTCTATCACTTCTAATTCTTTTTATTTTTCTTCCAAACTGATTTTCAACCTCATTGAGATAAGTTTTGAAATTTTCAAAAGCATCACTTTTATTTTTCATCAAGTAAACATATATAAACTTAGAAAAATCATCAATGAAAGTGATAAAATATTTATTACCTCCACGAGTTAGAATTCCACCAAGTTCACAAATATCAGTATGAACTAATTCTAACAAATAAGTTTTTCTTTCAATTCGAATATGAGGTCTTTTAGTGATCTTGGCTTTACTAAAAGCCTCACACTTTTAAAAATTCTTTTTAATCATTGGAATTAATCCTAAACTACTCATGATTCCAACATAACGATCATTAATATGATACAATCGAGCATGCCAAAAATTAGTAGAAGAAAGCATATAAACAGAAGTAGAAGTTTTATTCATTTCAACATTCAACTTAAACATATCATCACATGAATACCCCTTTCCCACAAAAATACCTTTCTTCACTATTACATATTGATCAGATTCAATAATTTGTTTAAAGCCTGCTTTATTAAGAAGAAAACTAGATATCAAATTTTTTCTCATAGAAGAAGTATAAAGTACATCTTTCAATGTTAATATCCTTCCAGAAGTAAAACACAATTCAACATCTCCCTTTCCAAGCACTTGAGTAGTGTGAGCATCACCAAGCATGATGGTTTTGGACTCCTCAAAATGAGTATATTTTTTAAACCAGTCTTTGTCATAACAGACATGACGGTTTGCACCAGAATCATCCCACCATCCATCAACATTCTTAACCATGTTTATGTTGGTAATCACCACCACAAAAGATTCTTCGATAACGTTTTCCTGAGGGTTAGGACCACGTTTTTGAAATCTGCAAAATCGAGCAATGTGTCCACTCTTGCCACAAACAAAGCATGGTCCCTTTTCTTGGACTTGTTTATTTTGTGCTTGGTGATTTTCACCATTTTTTCTTGAGAGGTCTACCATTATTTTTCTTGAATTTTTTCTTCTTAGTCTTTAAAGAAGTATTTTTGTGAGTTTCAGGAGTAGCATTATTCGAAGTAATTAAATTTACCTTCGATGTGATGTTGTTCTCTTCTGTTTGTAAAAGTGCATCTTGGCCCCTTGCTTCTTATTCCATTCGGATTTTCATTATCAAGGTTTCAAGAGAGGTTTTCTTTTGTTTGTGACACATAATTTTTTGAAATTCCTTCCAAGAAGGTGGAAGTTTATCCACTATGCCACAAACAATAAGGTTATCTCCAATTTTAACCTTTTCGAACTTAATTTCTCCAACAATCATGATGAAGTATTGAGCTTGATCTACCATGGATTTGTTGTGCACCATTTGGAAACAAAAAAAAATCTACTAGTTTCATATCTTTTCGCCTCAGCCTTTTCGATATCATACTTACTCTGCAATGCCTTCTAAATTTTCTTTTCAGTAGAGTAAGTTCTATCATTATAATCATAAAAATTATCAGATAGACAATTAAGAAGATAATACCGACACTTATAGGAATCACCATCATACTTTTCCACTTTCTCTAGATAAGAAATAGGTTCATCATCATTCATAGTGGTGATGTCTTCTTTATTTATATTCTTCTCGGTTAATACATAAGAAACATTGAGAAGACTTAAGTAGAAAATACTTTACCCTTCCATCTCTTGAAAAGGTTACCATTGAACCGAAATGGCTTGTTAAGATCTCCCATCTTGACATTCGTGATTTTTTCAATCGTAGCCATGTTGAATCTCCTTAAAATTGTTAGTGAAAAACTTACTAGATAGCAAAAAATACAAGATTACAATTGAAAATAAAAAATGAAGAAAATAAATCTTTTCAAGGCTGAGGTGAGGATATGTCGCTTTCTTTAAGGAGATTCAAGCCCACTGCAACAAATGTTTTCACCGCTTCAACAGTAGTCCTCTTTGACTTGTCCCCTCCAAGATACAACAACCTTCACAAAGTATAACTCAACAACTCTGGACAAGAGTTGAGTCCAAAGCTTCACAAAAAGAACACCTCCCTTCAACTAATAAGAACTCTCTTTTAGACTAACTCTTTCGCTCTATGTTTTCTCTTGTGTTTTGTGTGTACAAACGAAATGAAGACCACCGCTATTTATACTAGTAGAAGTCTTCCTAGCAATGAATAGGAAGATAATGGTGTAGTAAATAGTGAAGATAATGAGCTTAGGAGTTACATAAGTTACAAAGAGTAATCGAAAAAGAATAATGAGTAACAATAATGTGAGGGCAGCCAATTGCCACTAACTTGCAAAATGTGAAGAGTTGCTCAACGTATATTCAACGTTCATTACGACGTTAGTATGCATTAAGCATGGAAATAAAGTCAAGGTGTCACAAGCTGAAGTGCACTTCAAAAATAGAAATGTATGGCCACACATGCATTTTATTAATATTAAAATGTCAAATGTATGACCACATATATCACTTGATGCATTTTTATTAATATTATAATGTCAAAATGACCAACAATTTACTACTTGAGTCATTCCCCTCAAGTGATTGACACAAATTTCCACCAAATTAAGCATGGAAGAGGCCATGGTCTAGATCATAGTCGTATCTCATGTAGTGGTTATTGACATAATTGAGGAAAAATTCTAATTGTGATGATCATCTTGAATCAAATAATATCTTGCATCACTATCCATGAAAAAAATGATAGAAGACAAGAAGTGATGCAAAAGAAAAATTTGAAACATAAATTTCATGATGTGGAGGAAAAGGAAATTACTCATGTGTTTGTCGTACGTCAAAGAAAAATCAACCCAAGCTTAGACATTTCACTCATCTTTTTTTAAATTGTCCTAGACTTTACCTTCCTTTAATTTTGTCTAATATTGTCCTAACCTAGAATTTTCAACCTAATACTCTAAAAAGTTTTAACTTAGCAATTCAACCATTTAGGAACTCAAAAGGTAACAAACATGCTCGACTTGAGTTATTATAGACGACACCAAATTGATAATTAGTATGACCCTTTTATAACAAGGTTGTTTAATAAGTATATAATCAAAGAATGGAATACAAAATTTGGTATTATTATCACCTCAAATAACCTTTTCGTAAAAGCTTATGACAAGAGAGAATGATTTACAACCCCTTAGATGTGACTAAGAGTGACAAACGAGCGGTTTCATGTATTTTTGGAGATTTTTTTTTTAAAAAAAAAAAATTTCCACCCAACCCTTTATAACCCTTTTTTTGTTTGCTTATACCCATTTTATTCATTTAGCTATTTTTTTAAAATGAGTAATATGAATATTACTCATTTTTTACCCATTTTCAAATGAGTTGAATACCCAATTGATTTAATATGGATAATATGAATGAATACCCATATTATTTACCCATTTTGCCACCCATAGATCTTGATTCCCTTTTATCTAGTTCACTTATAAGATTTAATATTATGCGACTCCAACATTCTGGTCACACTTTTAGGATGATAGCTCGCTAATATACATAAAAAGATAAGAATTTTAAGAAAAATAACTTTAACCGTCAAACATACTTCACATGTGCAATAAGAGTAAGAAAAGTCAAGAAATAGATGTTTTATCGAAAAATTTGTTTTCGAAAAGAATTTGTTTTATTTTCGACTTTTAGGAGTCGCCACTTAATTTTTTAAGGAAAATTAAGAAAACTAGTTTCTAAACAACTTAAACAGAAAAAATTGTTTTGAAACATAAAAAGGGTTCGGGATTCTTATTAGTGTCTTAGGAAGGTGTAAGGCACCCAAGACACTCCGCTAATACGGTTTACCGACGATTAACAATATTTGACTATTTTGTTTTAACTTTTACAAATCGAAGTTCAAACTTTATCAGAATTTACTTAGCCAAACTTTGCAAATATTGAAATATTTATTTTTGCAAATTTTCTTAAGGTTAAAGCTCTCTAGACTCAAACGGACTTGTGAAATATTATTGTTTCAAGACTCCGTTAAAGTTAAACTTTTTAAACTTTAAATCTAAGCAACTTTAAAATTTAAACATATATCTTTTTAACACTTAAATTTTAGTTTTAATCTTGATAAAAATAGAAAGGCGTTTTGACGGGATTGGAGTTTTCTAACCTAAAACTAACAACAAATCTAAACAAACGCACAAAACAAGTAAGAGGGAGAGAGAGAGAGATTTGGGTCCAACTTCGGTTCTGTTCGCCTTGACCGAATTTGGACCCACCTGTCGTCGGGTCTTTAACCCATTTTCACCTGTCCTAGTCTAAACATATAAAACAAAAGAAAATAAAAATGACAAGGGGGCTTATGCCCATTACAGATATAATACAAAGCACAAAATAAAGGAACTATCTAATCCTTTTCTTCAAGCTCTTCAATCTTCAAGGTATTTGAATTTGCCCGTCTTGACGGTTTGACTCGAGAAGAAGAATTTTGAGCCTTATCGGCTCTTCCGCAATGCAGGGGTAAGATGAATGGAGTCTCGTAATGGACTCGCGGGGAGTTTTTACATGTCATCAAACAAACAAAGAAAATTAGCGCAAAGGGAGGGAAAATTGGAGAAAATAAACTATGCATCCTCTTTGAACCATTTCCAATATAACATGCAATATTCATAAACATTTATCATAGCAAATATAATCTGTGTATATGCTTCTAAACGAATCCTATTCAAGATAAGAGAAACAAAGGCCTAAATGGGTTAGACTAAAGGACAAGGGAACTGTACCCAACCTTAAGGATCAAGCAAGGTCCAAAACCGACCTCATGAAACTAACAACAAAGCCACGAAAGCAGAAGACAAACAATTCGAAAACTGTTGACAGATGAGCTATCCATAATACCCTTATAAACAAAAACAAGAAAAATCTAAAATAGAGGGAAAGTGAAGAGGCCACTAGCTGACATACAAAACCGACACAGATATCCTTACGATGTAGGCCGAGGTTGGGAATCCATTAGTATTCTAACTAACAACATCCTCCAAAAGGTTTCTACGTCTCAATATATCGAACCATTTATTTATAATTCCAACCGGGGTTGCGATTAATAACCTAGGAATAACAGTATGCCGCATTGATAGCTTCTAATCGAGCACTAAAGCTAGCCGGCGTACTCATGAGACAGATTAAACCAAAACAGGCAGGAAAGTGAAACAAGTATCCATTTCTGGTAAATTTCACAATACTTCAAAGAAACGACTCCAAATAATAAAAAAATGTTTTGACTAAAATTTGAACAAACAATGATAATGCCGATTCGAACAAGATTCATATCAAGATGAAGAATAATTTCAGACAAGCAAAAACTTTCAGAGAGATGCTTCAAATTTATTAGTCTCCACGCATCAAATGCCGAAATGCAACCAACGGAATCGAAATAAAAAATAAGCATGGTTTTGACCTCCAGAATTAAACCAAGAAACAGCAGAGGAAGGGACGACATCACGTTATCAAGCAATAGATTTTAAGGAACAGAATCACCCACGACTAACACAGTAAAATCAATGCCATGATGAACTCGTGAAGGAACAAAATCAACACAAACAGACGAACACAACGAAGCAAGCCATAGTGTACGATATTCTCGAGTTTGAACACAACCAACAGACATAATATCTCATATTTACAGCAATACAAGCCATATTTCGAGTTTCATGAAAAACTGATAAAAATGGAGAATGTACCTTTTTCGGAGCAGCGAACGGAACAGGGACGAGCAGCAACAGCCACGAACTTCCACAATCGAACGATCACCCCTCACTTCTTAACGTATTTTGCTTTCGTAGCTGGACTATTCTTCCCAATATATGAATACGTTTTTGCTAAGAAACTCGGCTAAGATGCTAGTTATCACGAAACCTTCCTAGAAGACGCTTCTGTATGTCTTTATATCGTGAAGTTACACCCCCCACGATTTATAACTCCTGTGATATCCCTCTGTTCTTCACAAGTCATAAAAAGAAGCCAAAGGATTTTTGTTTCTTCTCAATTTTCAAACAAGAAATTGCTAACCCCCAAAAAAAACCAATTATCTTTCCGAAAAATCCCACCAAAATCGCCAACCCCTCTTTCTGAAAATCTGGGGCGTTTAAATAGAAGAACGATTAGGGTTTTCGTATTTTTGGGCGGGATTTCAATCCGGGACCATTGATTTCAAAATTTGAAATCCTTTTCGTTAATGGAGCAACACCTTTTCCCTGAGGTTTGAACCTCATTCCGAAAGAGGAAGGGCGGAGCGGACGGTCGGGATGGAGAGAAATGTCCTTGGCGGCTACGTGTCTCGATCTGGAGCTGCGAGGACAGCATCGCGTGCTGGCGAGGACGACTGTGTCGTCTTGCGTGTCGCAGACCTGCGCGACAGCGGCAGGACGCAGGTCTCTGTGACTCCGCCTCGTTCACGCGCGATGAAGATGGGAGAGGAGAGGAGAGAGAGGAGTTTGGGGAGAGAGGGAGAGAACGTGAGGGAGACGCGAGGGTGAGGGACGCGGGGGACGATTTCCATTTTGGGGTCTGTTTCGCGTCTGTTTTCTTTTTCTGTGTTCTTTGTTTCTTCCTGGAAATGGCGTAAAGGGGGGAGGAAGAAGAGGGGAGAGGGTCTGGGTCAGGTCGGAGCGTGTTGGGTCGGGTAGGAGAGCCGGGTTGGATATTTTAAATGTTTTGGGCCGTTGAGGAATTGGGTTTTAAACAAAAATGAAAGTGCTGTTGAGGAATGTTTAGTGGGTTGGGTTATAAGATTAAAGGGGGGAGTTGGTCTGTCCGGTTTGGGCTTGGGAAATTCACTTAGTGCTGGGTTGAAAGAGTTGAGAAGGGAATGGGATCAATTCGTGTTGGGCCTAGGTGTTGGGTTGAGGGGTTTTTATTGGGTTGGGTTGAGGGATGGACGTTTGGGCCTGGATATAACTTAGTGGGTGTTTAAATGTGTATTGGGTCGCCTGAGAATAAATGGGTTGGGATTTTAAGATGGGCTGCTGAATATTTGGGTTTGGAAAAGGGAAACTTGGGCCTGAGAATTAGGAATAAGGTGGAAAAAGATATACATATATACATATACATATACATATATATATATATATATATTTTAATTTTCGCAAGATTTATAAAACTAATTAACTTAAATAATTTGAAAACTCACGAAGCTCGATAATTAATTCATACCGACGTGGGTCAAAAATTGGGTGTCAACAATAGAATCAACTAACATATCGATTCCCTTCACAGGAATCTTCCTAAAAATAGAATACTAAAAAAGTATGAATAATTTGAGAATTAATTTTTTTTAGGATTTGTGCGATATGAAAAAGAGAATTTTCCGTTAATATACCTTGATACTCGATTTACCAAGCTACACGAACTCCATCTTCTCACTTGCCTCGATTCCAACTTATAATTTGTCATAACATTGAAATTCACACCATACATGATACACGAATTGAAAAATAGAGAAATCACAAGGCTTAACCCCCAAAAAAGAAGACTTATTATGGAAGGAGTATATACGTATAAATATAGAGGGAGAATAACATATTTTCACTTTATTTTTATTAACATACAGAAATGAAAGTAAGAATATCTGGCTTGACGATGGAAATTAATAACTAAAAAGGAATAAGATGTTATAAAATCACGCTCATAAGAATATAATCATAAAGAGAATAAGATAAAAGAAATAGATAGAAGACGAGGAATTTTCTTCTTGTTCAAGTGTATCTTTGTCTCATCTGTATATATTACAATAGTGAATGAACAACCCTATTTATAGGTTGAGAAATCACTCCAAAAGTTACCATATTAAGTATCATAATAAATAGAAACATCTTGTCCAAAAAGGTTCATGAAACCTAGTGAATATGAATAGTTGTTCATGTACTAACTTTATAGACTATCCACTCATTCAATGTATTTATAACACTCCCCCTTGAATGTTCATAGATAGTGTGTCTCGTTAAAACCTTACTAGGAAAAACCCTGTGGTAAAAAAATTCTAGTGAAGGAAAAAGAGTACACATATCTTTTGATATGCACTATTTGTTGTTTCATTAAAAAACCTTATCAGGAAAATCCAGTGGGAAAAACCTCTGTCAAGGGAAAAAAACGCAACGCGTATTATACTCCCCGTGATTAAAACATCACTTAATTTCTTGTGATGATGTCTTCAATCTTTGTACATTATGGTTGGTATATTCTTTTTCAAAGAAAAACCACACATTTTCTGAATATGGTGTGTTATTTATCTCAACCGCACGCACTCTTGACATGCTTTATGGAGGGCTTTTATTTCTGCATAGCAACTTTTGTTTCATTAATCGTTAGAATATTATTGTGTCTCCACATGCAAACACATAGCATGTTTGAGACCGTGCTTTATGCGGAGAAGATAAATATTTAGCATCTGCATAACCAATCAGCTCTGACTTAAAATGAACCCATGTCTATGCTCCTTCAAAGATATTCAAGTATATACATAACACCATTTCAATGTCTTTTTGTTGGGGAGGAACCGAATCTTGCAAGTAAATTTACTGCAAAACAGATATCTGGTTGAGTATTGTTAGCAAGATGTATTAGTACCCTGATTGCACTAAAATATGGAGTTTCATCACCAAGAAACTCTTCATCCTTTTCTTTAAGATCAAAGTGAATCTCAAACGATCTCATAATCATTGGGGTAATCAATACATGTGAATAATTCATTTAAAATTACATCAACATTTTTATGTATATGTGCACTGATAGACAAATATTTCACTTGTTAGATTATCAATTTGTAGGTTAAGACAAAATTTTGTTTTACCAAGACCTTTTCATACAAAGACAATTAGGGTCATTCTTTTGTACCCTTTTCTTCCTTGACTATTTCAATACATATAAGGATTCTGGAAACTTTATTGAAAAAGTTTCTTTCAAACTCTTATATGCTTCAGACAACTCGATTACTTCAAAGATTTTTATATAGCCTTCAATATTGTCTAGCATGATAATTATTCATTATATGCATTCAAGTTTTCATATATTGCTAGAGCAAAACAAATCTCATTGCATCCACCATAAGAGAAAACATCTCTAATAATGTCACGATTTTTGCGACAAACCTTTATTCTCCAAGGCACAAATCATACTTGATATCTTACGATTATACCATCGCATAATATTTTATACCCCATTGACATTATATCTTGATTTATGGACTAACAGTCCAAAACGTCACTTTTTCAAGTGAATAAAATATACTTGAATTATGTATTTTACTTGTCCAACCATTTATCTGTCCACACTATATGACAGATTTGAATTCAAGATCCTCGTCACAATTTATATCATTGAGCGTTACCTCATATCAAAGATACCGTCGACGATTATTTTATATTGATTCCAATATGACATAACTTATCGAGATATTTTCATTTTCATCATTTTTCAGGTACCTGAACATTTTCCAAGGTTTTATGAAGTGTTATGTTAATGTTCTCTTTTATAGAACTAGTCTCATTATCATGACCATATTGATCATTTTCTCCTCTCCTTCTTCAAGGAATTTTATATTTGGAACCGATTGATCTATCACACTTTCAGCGTATCATAGACTCCATCCTTCAAGGACTTCACATTGGAGCATTTGCAGCTGAATTATATCATAGGGTCAGTACATTCATCTGGCAATTGATTTGCAACATTATGCAAATGAATTATAACTTGAACTTTAAGTTCACATATTTATTAAACGAGGACCCAGATAATTCATAATTAACCTCATAAATAATTTTCAGCTGTCCATCATCTCTTCCCTTAATGTTGGGAAATCTTACATTCATCCCAATCTTATTTGAAAATTCATTTGTGCTTGGTGGAGCAATTAAAATCATAATTGCACATTCAAACTTTAGATGAAAATTATTTGGTTCCTGACGATGAATCAATTAGATAGAGAAACCGTGTTGGCTTGATGCATACATGTGTTGCTACATGTTAAATGAAGTTATCTCATACCAAATCTTATTTGGGAGATTTGCACTCATACCCATGGTTTAGCTATAATTGGAGATATACAATTTCAGTTAAACGAACCAACATTATCAGTACAATTTCATAGTTGGAACTGTGCTCTTAATTTAACAATTGAGCAAACAACCTTACAAACATCAATTTGTAAGTTGACACCAAAGCACATGTGATCGTTGCATAGATGCATCTATCATATAGTTGCTAATGATCCACACGACAGGTGAATAAGCCCACATTCACTATTTTATATGTTCCAAAAACTTTAGGGGATTACAATCCCAACCTTAGCTGGTACAATGATCATTTTATCAAGAGAACAAGCAACACAAGATAATTCTTGAAGAATCTTTAATTTCTTCATCATATAATCCACATGAATTCTCAATTACATTTGCATCACATTTAAACCAGAATTGTCAACCGTTCATGTCAACTAATCTTTATTTTAGTACATTTACAGTTTCATCAGCATGTCCATGTTTGTCTACAACAAACAAGAGGAAAAGTGTGATAATCTTTTACATAAATATTTATAACCCTCTTCGGTTGTAGTAATATGAAGATAATAAATCTTTTCATAATTATAGTCTCAATATTTCTTTTCAATTCATCCAAAACTTAAAAAGTTTCTTCTGAGACTTACTACAACCGTACCCCAATATTATTCCTCTAGCAATATCACAACTCGTTAGAGCATGTAATTAATTTTTGTGTACTATCACATATTTTCATGACGCTATCCACGTGATGAACATCTCCTTCAAAGAGGAAATTATATTATTATTGTCATGGTCAAAATCATTACGAGCAAGACATGTTTCTTACTTTACTTTTGTTGTACCATAGGTACACTATCAATGAAAAATTTGTATTGCCACACAATAATGACCATAACCGTAGGCAAGAACTATTTCTTTTCTTTGACCTTTCGGTAGTTCATAGTAAACATACTATAGTGACGTATAAACGTACAATACCATTAATTATTTCAGGAAAATAAAATTTATTTACTCTCAACCTCCCGTAGAGATGAGTTTTGGTATATATCATTTTTTTTCTCAAACCTCCCATAGAGGTGAGTTATGGTATATATTCAACCCATAATGATTTTATCACATCTTGACTCATTCTCCTATAGAATGGTCGAGCATTCACGATACTCATCACAAGTCACATTCTCTTCAAGGAATGGACTAATCATTTATATGTACTTCATAAATTTGCATTATAAGTACATTGTCATGGTTTTGAATTCATCATATTTCCATGAGACACCTTAACATCACTTTGAAAGATCAAGTGTACCATCACTTTATCTTTTTGTCTTTTGATGAAGGATTTATAAACTTGTCAAATTATTGTGTTGACAACATTCACAAGTCCAATGACCTTTCATACCATCTTGATGATAAAAATAGCCTTCACATTTTAAAGGTCTATTTGAAGAACCCATAGTGTTCTTCCTTTATCATTACCACAATGATGACTACTATAACTCCGTCCCTTCACGCTCTTTTTCATATCTTTAATTATTTGTCATCTTTAAGATTAATTACTTACTGCTTGCGGATTTCAAAGTTATCATATATTTCTACCACATTCTTTTTAAGGAATGGAGCAAATTCAATAGGACGAATTTCAAGGCTTTTATCAAAGCCTTAGTTATCATTATATCATCACTATGGTGCATTTACTCAAACTCAATGTCTTATCCGTATAAGGCGTGTTAGGACAAATTCTATGGGACTTGAACCAATTCTTATCACCATGGTGAATCAAAACTCAAATTGATGTCTTACCCTCTTGGTGCAATAGAACTTTAATCTACCGTCTTACCCTCAAATATTTTTTTAATGTGCATCTGGACTTTAACAAGATGTCTTACCCTTTTGGTGCTATGGGACTTGAATTTATCGTCCTACCCTTCAATCAATGTCATATAAGTTAATACCAATAGAACTCAACCTTGAGCCTTTAAATGAAATCAAGAATCATAAAAGCAAATTTAATCAAATTAAGATTGAGAGTTTTCTCACCTCTAGCAATTATAAATATTAATAAGTTCCTCATAATTAACACTTAGAAATCAATATGAAAATTTACTTCTCTATCCTTCAATTCTTTTCTGAAACGAAGAACTGTTAGTATAATAATAAACCAATGTATAAAATTGTTAAAGTAAAACAAACAAATATGTTCTACCTTTTCATATATCACATATATACTAAAATAAATTATTAGTATAAGAGGAATTTTTCAAAATATAAATGTGTAACAAGAAAAAATAAATAGAACATGTTCCTGCTCACAAGTGTTTCAACTACAACACTTTTGCGAAGTGCTACAAGTTTTAGAGCATATTCGTGCTGATAATGTGTTGTAAATCAAGCTCATAAGAATATAATAATAAAGAGAAGAAGGCAAGAGGATTAGATAAAAGAAGAGAACAAATATTTATTTCAAATGTTAGGGTTGTTTTATTATTATATTCTTCTCAAATGTTAGGGTTGTTTTATTAATATCCAACTTGATTTGATTAAATGAATACATGTTTAAGATCTCATTGGTGGTTGTCTGTTATGCGCCAATATGTGCATTGCAAAATTTGAAGTAAAAAATAGTTATCTATATAAAATGAATATGAGTAGTATTTTATGACCTATTTTTAGCTTCACGTAGTAAGACAAAATTTAAATGTGTACTCATTGTTAAAGTTCCTTCAATAGATTGTTAATGTAAACTGCACTTGGACTGATTCTATTATGAATATTAACATTATAAAACTGAGTGTTATACTGATTATCCTATCCTAATTACCACCATTTCCCTGACAAAAATTGCATCTGTATATAATAATCACATTGTAGCGAGTATAGTTTAATAGTTATTGTAACACGTTTAGTTGGGATGTTCAGCTGCTCAATTAGGCTTGTAGCTGTTGGAATGCAATAACAACATATCCCTTGACAATTTACATGTCTTTCTTCGTTGTTCCATACTTATGAAAAAAAAATAGATGAACATGTTACCCATACAATAAATATTAGCTACTTTGCGAGGAACAAGTAAGATTATTTCCCGCGCATATCTTCGTTTCTATCTTGGTTTTGTTAGCTTTCTACAACATGCTTCATTCTAATAATTTGGATATTCTTTACATGCTTCATTCTGAGTCATTGTCTATGTAATTACATCGATACTTAGGACATCACTTCCTCTTCGCTTGTCGTTAGCCTTGCACTTTGATGGAATTCACAGCAGCGTCCTATTTCTGGTGAAAATAGTTAACAACTTTCATTTTAATTCCCTAACTATACTTTTACTATTTAACTTTGCAATCCTTTTGTAATTCGTTTGTATGCAAGAATTTTCGAGGTTTCTTTGGCTTTTCCGTTTTTCCCTCTATTTCAGCTCCTCTTCTTCTTGACTTTGGACTTCTTTGTAATTTGAGCTTTTTTAACTTACCATTTTTTGTTGTTTCTAAGCTTTACTCTATGACTTGGAGATTTAGGGTACATTCGATTTTCCCCGAAATATTATATCTTCACAGGTTCCATGGCTTTTAATGGAGATTGATAAACTAAATTTTGTATAGAAATATAAGTTGGAATTATGAGTTAAGCTATCTAGGACCAATAAACAATCTAATTTGTCATCCTCATTATGTAAAGGCAGCTACTTTTAGGTGTAGTTTACTTTCTTTTATAGTTGTATCCACATAGTTCCTGTGAGTCATTGTAAATCTCATACTTGTTATTAAGAACTCACTGATACAGTGAGCTAACGAGAGTCTTAGCTAGAGCATAAATGGCCATTGAAGAGAGAAAGAAGAAGAGAAGAAGAACATGTTCAATGCATTCATCCAAGAAAATTTACAATTTCATCTATCACTACTACATTATATACATGTGACTAAGAAGCTTCTAGAGTAATCAAAGAAGAACAAAAATGTGTAACTAACTAACTTACTAACTAAGTAACTAACTAACAGAATTGTTAACAAACTCTTAGAACAATGTTAGGCTAGATAATTAGGATTAGTTATAATTCTCAATACCCCTCCTCAAGTTGGTGGTAATGATCTTACAGCTAACTTGTTCAAAACTGCAGCATGTTTAATGCCAGTAAGAGACTTAGTGAAAATGTCTGCTAATTGTTCACTTGTGGGTACATGTTGAATCGAAATGAGCCCCTCCTGCAGCTTATCACGTACAAAATGGCAATCAACTTCAATATGTTTAGTTCTCTCATGAAAAACAGGGTTATGTGCTATGTGTATGGCAGCTTGGCTGTCACAATACACAGCAATAGGAGAAACATGAGGTATGGTTAACTCAGTGATCAGCCTGTGCAACCAAACCAATTCACCTACCACTTTTCTAAGTGACCTGTATTCAGCCTCTGCAGATGACAATGATATAGTTTCTTGCTCTTAGACTTCCAACTAATAGGACTATCTCCAAGTAAGACCAAGAATCCACTTACAGATTTTCTGGAATCTGGACATGTAGCCCAGTCTGAATCACAATATGCCTTCATAGTACAATCAGGATCTTTTGACAAGTAGACTCTCAGGGTAGGATCTTGTTATATGTATCTGAGCAAGTGGAAAGCTGTTTGTAGATGAGGAGTTCTGGGATCCTGAATGAACTGGCTCAGTTGTTGAACACTAAAAGCTATATCCATTCTGGTATTAGTGAGAAAATTTAGTTTCCCCACAAGCTTCCTGTAATAAGTAGGATCAGAAAGTGGAGTTCCTTCTTTGGCTATGAGTTTAACATTAGGATCAAGAGGAGATGATAAAGATGTGTATTTGAAACAATCATACTCCTTTAGTAAGTCCAATACAAACTTCCTTTGTAAAATAAGGACCCCTCCTGGAGTGTCAAGTATTTTCATACCCAAAAAATAATGAAGTTTACCAAGATCTTAATCTTGAATGTCTCATCAAGGTACATCTTTAGTTGAGTGATCTCAATTGTATTTGTTCCTGTCAAGACTATATCATCAACATAGACTGCCACAAACACCACCAGTGAATTAGATTTCTTGTAAGACAAAGAGTAATCATAGTGTGAATGTGTATAGCCTATAAGAGACAAAGCCTCAGTCAATTTAGCATATTTTTTTGTTTAATGCCATATAGAGACTTGTTAAGCTTGCAAACTAAACCTGGCTCATTTACATCAAGACCTTGAGGTACTGACATATACACTTCTTCATTTAGATCATCATGTAGAAATGCATTATTGACATCAAGTTGAAACATTTCCCAGCCTTTTTTCACAGCACATGCCATCAATGTTCTCACAGTGGTCATTTTAACAACAGGTGAGTATGTTTTTGGGTAATCTATTCCAGCCTTTTGAGTGTATCCCTTAACACCAATCTAGCCTTGAACCTCTCAATACTACCATCAACTTTATGTTTCACTTTATAAACCCATTTACACCCAATAGCTTGTTTATCCATAGGCAGTTTAACCAAATCCCAAGTTCTGTTTGCATGTAAAGCATCAAATTCTTGTTCCATTGCCTTTTGCCATGCAGGACTTAATGTTGCTTCTTCATAAGAACATGGCTCACTGTCACAACAAATGTTTTCAACCAAGACTTGACTTTTAGAAGCAATGACATCAGATTTGTTGTAATGGTGTTTACTAAGCAATGCATTAGAAGCCAGGTTACTTTGGTTAGTGTTTGGAATGGTATTGGAAACAGAATCGGAATTGGTTTTTAGATTAGGGAGTGCAAAACATAATCCTTTAAATGACAAGGTGTCTTAATTTCTCTATTGGATTTTCTTTGTGGTATTGGTGGAATTGGTATTTCAGTTTGTATAGGTGGTGATGAATGTGTGGACTGAGGATTAAGAGACAGAGTTGGATGATCATCAATTACATCTAAATGATTGTTTAACAATGTATCACAAGGTTTAGAGTAATCAGTAGAAGAAGTTTTTGGAACAGAAGAAGAAAAAATGTTATTTTCTGAAGAGAAAGTAAATGGAAAAATGTTTTCATGAAAAACTACATCTCTTGAGATTTGTATTTTTCTTGTGGCAAGACTCATTACCTTGTACCCTTTAGTTCCAGAAGGATATCCTATAAAGATATGGGGAGTGGTTCTTGGCTCTAGTTTGTCTCTATGAACTTTAGGTAATGTGGGATAACATAGACATACAAAAGATCTTAATTGACTATATTTTGGCTTTTCCTTATATAACATCTCATAAGGACACTTATTTTGGAGAAATGTGGAAGGAAGCCTGTTAATAAGGTATGTGGATGTAAGAACACAATCACCCCAGTACTTGGTAGGTAACTTGGACTGGAAAAGAAGTGCTCTAGCTGTTTCCAGCAAGTATCTGTGCTTTCTTTCTACTATGTTATTTTGTTGTGGAGTGTAAGGACAACTTTTCTGATGTGTGATACCTTTGGCTTGAAATAATTTAAGTGTTTCATTATTGTTGAACTCTAATCCATTGTCTAATCTGATGCATTTTATAGTTGTTTGCAACTGATTTTCTATCATATTAATAAAAGTTTGAAGAACTTGTATGGCATTACTTTTGGTGCTCAACAAATATGTCCAGGTAGCTCTACTATAGTCATCCACAAGGGAAATGAAATATCTACAATTATCATATGTAGGAACATGTTAAGGACCCCATAAATCAATATGGAGAAGGTCAAAAATAGTCTTAGAATGAGTTGTGATGTGAGTGAAAGGTAACCTGACTTGTCTTGCCATTGGACATATGGTGCATGTAAAGGGCTGTCTGGTAGAAAACTTAACAGGAATAGTATGTATATTTCTCATTTCACAAAGGGTACATGGCCAAGTCTATTATGCCACAGTAAATCCACATCATCCTTAAAAGACTCAAGAGATGCACAATTATTCAACACATTTGTATTATTAGTAGATGAACAAACAGAGATTACAGGAAGTTTTCTAGATTGTTCAACAAATGATTCATTACAAACTGAACCTGGAAAAGGAATACACCTACAAACATGAGGTAGACAACTGCAAGCAAACTCAGTGGCATGGGTAGTATTTTTCAAGCACCTCTCACTCATGTAGTAAATGCCATCCTTGCTACTACCAATTGCCTGAGGCCTCTTCACTGAAGGGGTCTGTAATAGAAAAGTTGTATCAGTGAAAGAGATCATACACTTCATTGAGGAAACTAAGGACTGGACTAAAATGAGATTATACTTGAAAGAGGGAACATATAATACTTTGTTTAAGACCATTTTAGATTTAATATGTACATCACCAAACTCTGTCACTTTGACCTTGTATCCATTTGGAAGTGAAACAAGTATAGGATAGGGTAATGTTTGAATGTTTGTTAGTGAAGATTTAGTATATGTCATATGGTTTGAAGCTCGTGACTCAATGATCCACAAGTCAATGCTTGATCTAGAACATTTGCATGAAGCAATACCAAAATCAATAGAAGAAGTGCATAATATTGTACCTACAAATTCGTTAGATTCGCCATTACTTTTGGAATCCTCTCCTGAACTATCAATCTGGAACTGTTGTAACGAGCTCATAATATGACCATACTGGTTATTGTGTGATGACAGCATTTGAATTACTGTTTTCTTGTGAGCATTCTTCCCCATGTGCATTAGCCACAATCCTTCTTCCTCTGAAATTTTGATTATTGTTTTGCCTGAACTGTTGTGCATTAAACTGTTGTGCATTGTTTGTTCTGTTGTTAAGAGTATTATTCTTTGGAGGATATCCATGTATCTTATAACACTTCTCCTTAATGTGACCTTGTTTCTTACAAAAATCACAGATCAAAACACTTCTGTTGCTATTGTTGCCTAAGTCATTATTACTTGGAAAATCTGTTCTATAGCCTCTACCACCTTGTGATCCTCTACCAGCATTTGCATTCAGTGATATTGACTCCATAGGTGTACGACTAGTAGGCCTATATTCTCTTTGTTTTTCCTCTTGAATCAACAAAGAGAAAGCCTGTGCAGTAGAAATAAGAGGATTCATCATAAGTATGTTACCTCTTATCACAGTGTAAACTTCATTCAATCCCATGAGGAATTGTATTAGTCGCCTGTCCTGTTCTGATTTATGCATACTATCCTTGGCACCACAAGTACATGTACAAGTGCATATGCTCTTTGTATTCAAAGTGTTTAGTTCTTCCCACAACTTTTTCAATCTTGTGTAATAGACAGTGATGTCTAGAGTTCCCTGTGTTAGATCATCAATTTCCTTTTGAATCTGATACAATTTTGCACCAATTGTCTGGTCATATCTGTCTTCTAGTTCCTTCCAAAGTTCAGAAGAATTACTAACATATTCAACACTATCTGCAATCTCCTTGGTAAGAGAGTTCAATATCCATGAAGTTACCATATCATCACATTTCTGCCATTGACAAGATTGAGGTGAATTTTCAGCTGGCTTCACACAGCTTCCGTCAATGAAAACTAACTTGTTCTTCACAGACAAAGCTCGTAAGATACCTCTTCTCCAGGATCTGTATCCAACTCCATCAAATTGATCTGGAACAAGTGGTGTTCCTGGATTGTCTGAAGGATGAACATAGAAAACACTGCTTATATCAATTCTAGTAGCAGTTGCTTGAGTTGTGACTTCTGTCATGACAAAAACAATGAATTTGGAAGCAAAACCAAGATCAAATACAGATCTCAAAGATCCAGAAACGAGTGAAGTTGATGTGGCTCTGATACTATATCAAGAACTCACTGATACAGTGAGCTAACGAGAGTCTTAGCTAGAGCATAAATGGCCATTGAAGAGAGAAAAAAGAAGAGAAGAAGAACATGTTCAATGCATTCATCCAAGAAAAGTTACAATTTCATCTATCACTACTACATTATATACATGTGACTAAGAAGCTTCTAGAGTAATCAAAGAAGAACAAAAATGTGTAACTAACTAACTAACTAAGTAACTAACTAACAGAATTGTTAACTAACTCTTAGAACACTGTTAGGCTAGATAATTAGGATTAGTTATAATTCTCAATACTTGTGTTATAATGCTGCTCTTTCTCATATTCATTTTCCCCCTATTACGTAAGTATAAGAATGTAATTGTACAATTGTTTCCAATTTTATTTAGCGCATAGTGGAAAGGTTTACTAATTTGTTACTTAGTCAATGTTCATAATTTCTTAGCTAACTTTCAGTAGAGTACAAATTTTGCAATCTATATTACTCGATGGGTGCGTGTTAGATCCTCCAAAAATAATATTCTCACACTGATGCAATAACATTTTTTGAGAATCCGAGCATATATAATTGTTTCCCCTTCTTCGGGAACTTTTTTGGATTCTTTCAATGTCTGACTCATTTGTCATTAATAATTTTTTCAGTGAGAGTCATATAATTAGGCATTTCAAGTGCTGGATTATTTGACTTCAGAAACCACCTTGCTTATTGTAAAGGTTGTCAACACTGATTATATATTGGATAATTGCATAGCTGCGACAATTTGCAGATGAAAAATACAATCTACATCCGACAGTTTCTTTATACAAAGTAATCATATGACACATAGCTTTGGTCTATTGGATGCTTCATTGACGTGTTACAGAGTATTGATCTTTTTCCAGTTTGAAAAATACTTTGCTAATATGCATGTGGTTTGATCCTATTTTTGAATCCGTTTCATTTTTTAGTCAATTTTAGCTATTCAATTGGTATAAGCAATTGTTAAAAAGAAATAGTAATTGGAGTTGAAAATAAAAGATTTGATGATTGACAAATTGGTAAGATTTGCAACCATTCTTGACTTTGCTATATTTACATATTTCATTAGTAACATAGGCATGATTTTATCCTTTTATAAATTGAGTATTCTTTCTCATTTGTAGAATACACCAAGTTAGAGAGAAAAACCATTTTGAGAGCAAAGTGAGATATTCCATAGACAATACAAGAAAATAGTATGTAAAGAAAAATAGAGTGTGAGCGATATTTTAGTAAGCCGGAAACCAAAAGAGTGTTGTTCCTTTTGAGTGTTGAAAGAATATTGATTGTATTGAAGTGTTAAGGGAATACATGGGAGATATATATAGGAGATATAGGAAGGAGTACTAATCCTAATAGGACTAGGATTAAGGAGTACTAATCCTAATAGGACTAGGATTAGTACAAAGTAAATACTAATATTATTTTATACTATTTATTTAATACTATCTGTTATTATCCCCCCTCAAGCTGAGCTGAGCTGAAGCGAACGGAAGCTTGGAACTGAGGTAATCGTGCTGTCGGCTCGGGAGAGGCTTGGTGAGAATATCAGCCGGTTGTTCTTCAGTGGGTACATACTGCACAGTCATGGTGCCGGCCTGAACTTCATCGCGAACAAAGAGACAATCGGTATCAACATGCTTCATTCTGGTGTGTAGGACGGAATTTTTGGCCACATAGATGGTTGATTTGTTGTCACAATAGAGAGCAGGAACAGTGTGAGTGGCGCGGAGTTTGCGAAGAATATATGTGACCCACATGGTCTCAGCAGCAAGAAGAGCAAGGGCGCGGTATTCAGCTTCAGTCGAGGACCGAGAGACCTTGGGTTTTTTTTTATACACCAGGAGATCAGGTTCAGCCCCAAAAAAAACGAGAAACCCCGATGTAGATTTTCTGTCATTTTTATCATTCGCCCAATCTGAATCTGAGAAACCCCGAAGATCCAAGTCCCCGGGTCGAATGAGTAAACCACGACCAAGAGTGCCAAAAATGTACCTGAGAATGCGTTTTAGACAATGGTAATCATGTTCACTTGGTTGATGCATGCGCTGAGCAACTCGGTTGACAGCAAACTGGATGTCAGGACGGGTAATGGCCAGATACTGTAGAGCCCCAATGAGGCTGCGGAAGTGGGTGATATCGGCAAAGGGGGTGTCGGCTCCATTCGTAGACGAAGAGACTGCCATCGGTGTTGGTTGACAGGTGCATTTTTCCAGTCCAGCTTTCTGCAACAGATCTCGAGCATATTTTGACTGATGAAGAAACAAGCCGCTGCCTGTCCGAGAAACCTCCATTCCCAGAAAATAATGTAACGGGCCAAGGTCCTTCATTTTGAAGGTAGTATGCATAGCTCGAGTGACATCTTGAATGAGAGCTGCAGTAGAGCCTGTAATAATGATATCATCTACATAGACAAGAAGAATGACTGTACTGTGTGCTGAATGTCGAGTAAACAGACTCGTGTCGTGTACGCAACACGTGAAGCCGAGTCCCTGGAGGAACGTTTTCAGACATGTGTACCAAGCACGGGGGGCTTGCTTGAGCCCATACAGAGACTTTTGGAGTTTGCAAACATGTTGAGGGAAGCGGGGATCAACATAGCCTGGTGGTTGCGTCATGTAGATAGTTTCATCAAGCATGCCATGAAGAAAAGCATTGGAAACATCCAACTGATTGATGAGACAATTGTTGCGCACGGCGAGTGACAGTACCAGGCGAATGGTTTCCTGCCGAATAACAGGACTGAATGTCTCGGAGTAATCAAGCCCACACTCCTGATTGTAGCCTTTAGCAACCAAACGAGCCTTGTACCTGGAAATACTGCCATCTGCATTGTGTTTAATTTTGTACACCCATTTACAGCCCACTGGGTGCCGCCCATGGGGCTTAGGTACAAGAACCCAAGTTTTCTGATCAGTCAAAGCCTTAAACTCGTCATCCATAGCATGACGCCAATAAGCATTTTTTGAGGCAACAGAGTAGGTTGTTGGTTCACTATCGAGAAGGGGTGTATTTGGTAGTATGGTAGCCTGAAAGATTTTGGGTTTAAAGATACCGGCTTTGCCACGGGTTAACATGGGATGAGTATTGGGGGGTGGCACGGGCGGTGGTGATTCGGGGGTGGCCGGGAAGGACCCAAAACGGATCGGGCTGGAGATGTTGTGGGTATGGGGTGGTTCGGGTTGGTTGTGAGTGTGGGTGGTGGTTGCGGGTGTATTGTGGGTGACGGTCGAAGGGGTGATGAGGGGTGGTTGGGTAGTGGGTGGAGGTGTGGGGGAAGGTGGTGAGGGACCCTGTGAGTATGTTGGAAAAAGGGGAAGGACGCCAATGAATGATGTATTTGTGGAGGAGGAAATAGACTCGTAGGGAAACTCATTTTCGACAAATTTGACATGACGAGATATGTAGACTTTATGAGTTTGTGGGTCAAGACAGCGATAACCCTTGGAGGTAGGATGATAGCCCAAAAAAATACAAGGACGGGATCGGGGTTGTAATTTGTGAGTAATATGAGGGCGTAGCCAAGGGTAGGCAAGACACCCAAAGACGCGGAGGTTGGTATAATTGGGAAGTTCTTGGTAAAGGAGTTGATAGGGTGATTTTGTTGGAGAGGGTGTGACTGGGCATTCTGTTAATGAGGTAGTTTGCGGTGGCTAGAGCTTCTACCCAAAAGGAGACAGGGAGATGAGATTGATGTAGAAGAGTAACCACCGTTTCAATGAGATGGCGATGCTTACGCTTAGCCACCCCATTCTGTTCGGGAGTGTATGGACAGGAGGTTTGATGTATAATTCCCAGGGATTGCAGAAACTGGCCAAAGATGTTATTTACATATTCCTTTCCATTGTCACTTCGAAAAAGTTTAACATGAGAATTGAATTGTGTTTTGACCATTTTTTCAAAAGTGACAAATGTGGTGTATGCCTGTGATTTGTGTTTTAGTGGGTACAACCAAGTGTATTTTGTAAAATCATCCACAAAACAAATATAATAGCGAAAACCAGCAAATGAAGGAACAGCAGTAGGACCCCATAGGTCAGAATTAATAAGTTGAAAAGGTGCAGTTGTACGCTTCTCAGATAAAGTAAAAGGTAATTTATGAGATTTAGCAATTGAACAGGAGTCACAATTGTTTACATGAATGGAAGAAAAACCTAATTGAGACATTAAAGAATTTATTATTTGAGTAGACGGGTGACCCAGACGACTGTGCCACAACAGACTGTGGCCATCAGCCGAAAGAGCCACAGGAAAGCTTTCTGAAACTGGGTGGGCAGACGAACTTGTGCCAGGAAGAACGTACAGACCATGCTCACAGGGGCCCTGAAAAATCACCCTCTTGGTAGTATTGTCTAGGATCTGAAAATCATTAGAGGTGAACAAGAGTGAGCAATTATTGTCTTTTGTGAATTGGTGAACTGAAAGGAGATTGGTTTTAATAGAAGGGACGTGGGTAAGGTTACCTAGGTGAAAGATAGCGGCGGGGTTTTTAATGGTACCCGTGCCAGTGTGAGAAATATTAAGGGACTCACCGTTGCCAACAGTAATACTATTGGAGCCATGATATGAATTTGGAGCGTTAAGCTTGGATAGATCAGAAGTAACGTGCATGTTGGCCCCAGTATCCAACAACCATTCAGAGGAAGGGCCGGCTTGAGATGCATAATTGGCACGGTTATCACTATTTTGGCTCTCCTCATACCGAAACCAACAACGAACAGCGGTGTGTCCTGTTTTTTGACAGATTTGACAAGTTGGACGATCCCGCTCGTAAGTGCCCTGCCCGCCGCTGGAAGATGACTGCCCGCCGCTGCCGAAGGAGTGCAGGCTATTGTTGCTGCCGTGCTGCTGACTGTCGTACGGCGGACGACTGCCCTGCCGACCGCCGCGCCCGCGGCCTCCGTTGTTTCTGCCGTAGCCGCCGCGGCTCTCCTGTCGGCCGCCACCACGCCCCCCGCGATAGTTCTGGCTTGCGGTGAGGGTGGTGGCAGGCTCCATAATAGCGGCTTCTCGGAGAAGAAGTTTGCTCTCCAGATCCACGTTGATTTCTTCACTTTTTAGCCACGAGGAGAGAGTAGCCAGGTCAACGGGCGTTGGACTGATGCTAACCGCCTGTTTAATGGAGGAGTAAGCTGATGGGAGCCCCCGAACGACGCACATGACGAGATCTTTTTCGGGAATGATTTCGTTCACGGTGTCGAGGGCTGTGATGATGGTGGAGACCTCGTCTAGATACTCCGCCATAGTTTTCGTGCCTTTGGTAATTGTGTGGAGACGATCACGTAATTGAAAAATATGAGAGTGGGAAATTGATGCATAGCGTGTTGTGAGGGCCGTCCATAGGGCTGAAGCAGTTGTGTAGGATCGGACGTGTTTCTGAACCGTGGGAGATGACCGCAATCAAACATGATCGGATCTGGCCATCCACGGCTTTCCAGGCGGCATGGGCCGGATTAATTTTTTCCGGTTTGTCCGTGGCGGTGATGACTGCCGGCGGCGGTTCTGTGCTTTCATCGACGTATTTGAGAAGGTAATTGGTTTTCTGGCTCTTGATACCATGAAGGAATATTGATTGTATTGAAGTGTTAAGGGAATACATGGGAGATATATATAGGAGATATAGGAAGGAGTACTAATCCTAATAGGACTAGGATTAGTACACAGTAAATACTAATATTATTTTATACTATTTATTTAATCTATCTGTTATTAAGTGTGTAGTAGTCACTTTGAGTATTGTATTCGTGACTACACAGTGTAAAATTCCTTAGTATAATAATATCAATTGCTCCTCTTGGCACGTGGTTTTTTCCCTTATTTAGAAGGGATTTCCACATAAAATTATTGGCGTCGTTATTTTTCCATTTTATTTCCATTACTTTTACCATATATATTTTTGTGTTTGTTCGCGTTTTCCCACCACCTACAGCAGTCCATTTCTGTACTGTGTGATTTAGTTTATATGAGGATTAAGAGTAATAGGGCTTCATTTGCCCATACAGGCAACTATAAGCTCATTTCACATGCTTGTTTCTTATGATTTCCTTGCAGATTTAGGACCATCTTGGGAACAGGAAACTTTGAAACTGAACAGGTTATATCTGTCAAGGGAAGGATCAATAAGAGTACATCATCTATGTAACTGGCATTTACATTGACCGCTCAGGTTTTTCATTTATACCAAAATCTTCACGCCTTTTATTTATTATATACATCTTTGAGTATGAGTGTTCTTTAGATGCCAAAATTCCAGAAGATTGAAGAGGCTACATTTTCTGTTACCTGTTTGAGCATTGATGAATCTCTCGAAATATAATTGTTGCAGGCCATAATAGAGAACAAAATGGCCTTGTCAAGCCTCTGTTGCTAACTTGATGCTTGCGTTCTTCAAAAAAAATAACAGAGAAATATGTTTAATATATTGGCAATGGAGGTCTCAAATGTTTGTACTGAGCTTCACAAGTTATCAGATCTTCATTTTGTTCGTTTTTTCTCTTAATGTGTTGCTATTATAAAGATGACTTGGATACATTTCGTAGAACACCATTACCTTCCTCTTTTGCGAATTTACAGTTTATCACTTTATTTTCTTTATTTGGATAGAACTAGAACCACTATCATATGTTAGAATAATATTTCTAAATGCAGATTTTTTAGTGTATAAGGTACCGATAAAAATATACAAGTTTTTTCCACCTTTTAAGTAAACAAAAAATCCATTGTGCCTGGATGCAGAGATATTTTTAAGACACTCTACAGAAACTACATGTCTCAAAAATTTTCGTTCAATCCATTGCGCTTACATTAATTTTACACGATGAAAAATTGAATATATATATTTATAAAATTATACACTATACTCATGTTGGGCGTGGCAACGCCCGGACTACTTTTACTAGTACTAGTATATATATATATATACTAATATTTATATATAAAAGAGTATGAAGCAATTGTTCGTCAACATGCTTGCTTCCTAGACAAGGGTAATTTGGTAAGTTACTCCCTAATCTGCTTTTACTTTGCTGTGATTGTTTATACAGTTTTGTTTGGGAGTTATGCATTTAATGTTTTGTTTTCTCTAATTCCTTATGTGTCCTTTTGTTGACAATGCATTAATTTTTTGAAGTTTATTTGTCCTTATTTTGTATCTTTTTTACAACAAAACCATTGCTGTATATTGGTAAATATATTGAAATTTAAGCCCTTTTCAGTATTTAAAAGACATAAACTCTGGCCCACACGTCCCATCAGAATTCATTTGTTGTTATTTTAGTCTTTCTTTATATTGTGTTTGAGATTATGCAGGATAAAATTAATTAATAAAATTCAATATTTCATATTTCATTTCATTAATAAGGCTAAAATTTAAATAATTATATGATTCTTCATACACTCAAAATTTATTAATATTACATAAATAAATATAGAAAAATAATATTTATTATTTAGATTTGACATAAATAGTATTATAAATTATTATAATTATTGAATTCAAATATTGAAAAACCATATAAAAATAATACTATCTAAATTCTATTGTACCACATAATTAGGATAAAAGAAGAAACTATAAGTCATAATAATTAATAACTTAATATTATACTTGACTAACTCTTCAAATTTCATTTGTGTCACATTAATTTGACTACTAATTCTTACTTTTTTCCTTTTAATTCTTTTTTACTTTTTTTATCCGGCTATATATTTGAAACTTACAATAATTTAAATCAAAATAATTAATAAGTTAAAATATTTAAAAGTCATATAAAAAATCAGTTGATTCTCAAAATTCTATGAGTGACTCATAAAATGGTTAGAGGAAATGATATATATTATTTGACAATGACGTAAAAAGTATTATAAATTATAATAATTAAAAACTTAAAATTTTAAAAGACATAAACAAAAATTGGTTGACTCTCAATAATATATCAATACCACATAAATTGGGACATGAGAAATAACAAAAAATATTTAAAAATTACTTAAAGGCACTACAAATTACAACAATTAACACTTTAAAATATTTAAAAGACATAAACAATTAATTTTTTATCTATGTCGCACAAATTAGAAAAACCAAATAGTATATATTACTTCAAAAACGCTTAAAAACTATAAATAACAATAATTAATAATTTAAAATATTTTTAAAATCCACATAAAATTTTGAACAACTTCTCACGTTTCATTTGTGTGACATAAATTAAACTAAAAATAATATAAATTGGACCCTTGCTCACAGGGATCCCATACTACAGGCAGGCAACACTTCGTCTAACATGCTTGTTTGTAGCTAGCGGTAGTTTGTTCACTTAAAGTTTCCCTTTTGAAAAAAAATTGTTATATATATCTATATATATATATTAAAAAATTATATAAAAAAATATTATAAATTATAATAACTTATAGCTTCAAAATATTTGAAAATCTATAAAATATTTTGTCTCTCAAAATTTCGTCTATACCACATGAATTGAGATAAAAAAAAAAGAAAAATATTATATAAAACACATAAACATTATAATCACAATATCAAAAACTTAAATATAAAAAAAATTATAAAAAAATTAATTGACTTAATTTTTAAAATTTCATTTGTATCACATAAATCAACACAAAGTAAGTAATATATATCATGTGAAAATTACGTAAAAAATACTATAAACCACAGTAGTTAACGAAAAGTATAATATATATCGAATCTCATGCTGGCACGAGATCTATATCTAGTATATATATAAAAGCGAGAATAAGCACACGGGTCAAAGTCAACATGTCTGCCTGTCATCCAGGATATATTCGTCATTCAATATTGTTAATTTCATGATAAACTTGTGTGCCTCTTCTCAATTTGCCACATTAGCAGCTTGTTGTAGCCTCTTCAGCTATTTCAGCTTTAGGTACACCACTTCTTCCTAAATTCTTGATTTCCTTCTTCCAATCTGAGATTTTACCTTCTCAGTTTCCCTTTTCCGCTTGGCTTGCTGAAGATTCTGTTGGAGCTTCCTGTTTCAGTCGACCGGTCTTAACAGAGGAGTGTTTATTTTCAACCACTACCATGAATCTTCCGAATGAAGGTTACTCTCGAGGAAGCTAAACCACAGCCAGAAGACAAAACTATATATCAGGATTTCAAATTATCTAACATTTTGTTTGCTAACTCCTAATTGTTTTTGTCCTTGTCGACATTATTACGTGAATTATGGTGTGATCATATTATAGCTTGTATAGATGATCAAGGTGAAGGATGAGAATGTATATATGTATGGGTGAGGTGAAAGTATGATTGCCTCTAAATGGTTATATGTGAATATGATGGACTATGATAAGTCTCTATGTATTGATAGGGTATCTTGTTGGTAGACTTAGTTTCTTTGAGTACGTAGTTGTATTTCTTTTGTCATTTTGCTTCTCTGCCTTTATCCTTCTTTATAGCCATGGAGATTACTTTTTTTTTAATTCTCTTTACTCTTTTAGTTCAAAGGTTTCTTTAAATACCTAAGAAGGTCAGTTATTGCCTCCAATTTGCTAGAAGAGTATCTTCACAATACTAATGAACAGGTTAGTCTCTTAATTAAATATAAATTCCTATTGTTCTGTTCTTGCTCATTTCTTGTTTCACTTGAAAAATATTCAGAACATTTTTGTGTTCACTTGATTACATGTGTAATTGTTAAAGATTGAGTCAAGATAAATTTAATGATAACATTGATAATTCACTCCGTAATTCCATTTTATAGGTAGATCACAATTTTTCATTTTTGCCTTAGAATATGGATGTGTAAGAAAATAGTTTACCACAATTTTTAGTTTTCTTGATAAACTGTGGTGTCCAGTAGACTGTAGACCAGTACTGTCCAGGCTGCCCTGGGCGCATCTTGGCTAATTCGATGACATACGTGCCACCTTTTTCACCAGTAACATGTACAAGTAACTCTGTCCACCAAGGTAAAATATATGAGAAGAAATCACCTAAAATGTTGTTGTAGTTTATCCTAATTTTTACTTAGCTTAATGTTTAAAAAGGATCGTTTTCGATACATTTACCGTTTGGTATATGCAATAGTTGGAAATTTTGTAAGAGTTAAGAGTTCAGAAGGCGAAAGTCCAAGAAAATCGTCATGTTTGTGTTTGTATGTAAAGAAGAATGTTCCCCAGTGTTCACATAATCCATCATTTTATCAGTTCTGTTGATTTCATAGTTCCTCTTTCGAAAAAAATGAAGTTTCAAAATTCAATCATTTTTTATATAAATTCTTTTTGATATTTAGGTTATTAATTATTGGAATTTACAATATATGTCTCTTTATTCCAATTTATGTAGGATAGACTAAATTTTGAGAGTCAACAAAATCTTTTTATATATTTTCAAATATTTTGAAGCTATTAATTATAATACTTTTTACATAATTTTAAAATATATATATAAAGTGATAATAGACAATTTTCATCTCATTTACTAATTTCAACTATAAAACCATGATGAACTTAACCCTAATGACCATCCCATCATTGGGCATGAGCCGATTACACAAGTCCCATGGTGAAATCTAGTTTTTCAAAATAGCTTACAACAATGAAAAGGAAGACTGTTAATTCAGAAGATTTTGGAACCTCATTGTAAGCTTCCGTAAGGGAAACATATGTTCCAAACCATTTGAGGTCCTCAAAATATATTTTAGATTCTTGTTTAATGCACATCAAAGATTTTTTAATTTAATTTTTAATATTTTCAAACCTTTTTGATGATAAGGGATAAGTGATAACACAAAGTATTTAGATTGTTTTTTACAGAACATTTTACCATATATTATTGGTGCCAAAATTTGCAATAGTTATTCATCATCATATCAAAGTTTTATAATTGCGCGTTTGAAAAATTAAAGTCACAAGTCAAGATCATGCACAAATTATTAGGTTTTGGAGCATGTATTATTTATTCTCCATTAATTCTCTGTAACAAAAAATACTCTGATTTATTAATATATATATATCCCATCGCAGGGGCGGACCCACATGAGGCTGCCTGGGTGCTCGAGCACCCATTAAGCTCATATCGAATTATGTATATTTATATCAAAATTAAGGTAATACCCTATAAAATTAAAGTCGAACACCTAATAAATAAATGTATTAGTTGGCATGGTGGTTGGAAGTGGGTTCTCAAGGTCTTATATTTCTAAAAGATTTCTTAGGTTCAATTCCCCGTAATTACATTCTTTTTATTTTTAAATCAACCTTTTCTTTCTACCTTTTCTTTTCCCCCCTTTCACGAATTGTCGTATTTCTAATTTTTCACGAATTGTCGTATTTCTATTTTTTCTAAAACAAAATTATTTTTCTTTTTGATTTTTTTGGCTATTTTATATAAATATAATTATTTTTTCTTTTGACAAGTATTAAATTTATACATTTATATTTATGATAGATAGCTTCAAAAGTAACCTCGATCTTAAAATCTTGAATCATTTACTTCTCATGTCTATTATGTAACTTAATCTCCAAAAAAATATAAACAGTCATAATCTTCCATTACTATTAACTTTTTCTTCTCATCAGTCTAATTAGAAAAAATAAAAGGGAAGGAAAAAAATGTGTTCTAGCGCATTTATTTTAGTTTTTCAATTTAAAAGCGAAAGAGTCTTCCTTCCGTTGGTTTGTCTTTTTGGTAACTACAATTGTATGCGAATGTATATTGTTTCTCCTCTTTTTTTTTTGAACCAATTCAAATATTTCGATTGTCTATTGCATTGAAAAAATAGCACCTATTTTGACGAATTTTAGCTCGCAGTTACGCTCTTTGGTTGATATAAGTTAAAAATGGTGAGCACCCATAGTTATAAATTTCTGAATCCGCCACTGCCCCACCGCCGTGAAAGTTTACTCACAAGGTGTTACCACGAAATATTTGTTTCTCTCTTTCTCTCTCTAGATCTCTCATCTCTCTCTCTCTAAAGTTTTTGTGTTCTTTATTCATCAAGTGTGTATGTGTGGATTCGATCCTAACACAAACTCATCATTCTAGTGGAAACAACAGTTGAACATTAACCTTCCCAACATTGCGTGTCTAAGTTTAGTCTTTTGAGATTTTGTACAATTGCTTATTCACAACAAGAAAAAAAAAGAGTCAAGTATACTTAGTCATATAATCTACATGAATCATTTTACTTGGTCCCTATGCTAAAAACAAATGTTACAATTCACTTGTCTAATTTTTCAAAACAAGAGATATTTATTATTGCTTTATCAACTACCCTTATATTAAATACTACATAGGTATAATCCCTTTTTTACAAAATAGTCTTCGTCCATACTAAAATTAAAAAATTCATAAACTTGTCATTAAGAAATCATGAACAATTAGTTTTCCTTTTTCATCTTTACCCTTAGTCATAAACATAGAGAGATATTAATATAGTGTAAAAGAGGAATATGACTAAATTATCCTCTAGTTAATATTTTTTTTTGAAGAGACGTTCAAAGAAAAAATATATGATAAGTATTAAGGAACGAATAAATATAAAGTAATAATAGTAGTACAATACATGGATTTCTTTCTGTATTAAATGTATCAATTAATGCCTTCTGCACAAATTATTATTGTACTTCAATTAGTGGTCTTTGATTAATACTCTTATTTAAGTTTTTAAGGATTAAAATTTGAAATCTTTTATACAGGGATTTTCTTCCACAATAATCATTAATGAGTCTACATGCGTTGATTCATAGTCTAGTTCTATGCACAATGTAGTTATATAATGAGAGTCTTCAAAAACATTTTGTGACATTTACAAGGTTGGATCCATTTCTGAAGGAACAATTAGGTAGGCTGATTTTTTATAAGGAAAAATTACATGAATTAGTACATATTAATAAATAATTATCGATTTTAGTGATATTTTTAATTTATTATCATTTATAGCAATATTATGTTAAATATGTAATATGTATTAAAAGTAAATTATGTATACAATATATATGAATTATAATTGTTTTTGAAAATATATTATGTTTATTTGGTAAAATGTGACACATTGTTTTATAAGTGTATTAAAATGTGTGATAAATGTATTACCCATCATTAAAACTTGTATTATATATGAATAATAAATTATTCTTTCTAATATGTATTAAATTTGTATTATAAATAAATTAAAAGTGATCAAGTGAAAAAAAATATTATTGCTATAAATAGTAAATATTTTTTTATTTTAGTATATTATGTAAATTTCCCTTTTTATAAAGCCGTCAATATGTGCTAGGCCTGTTGAGTCGGCCTAGTTTAACCTGGATTTTAATATGGTTGGACTAAGCCCATTTAAAAAAAGAGTTTTTTAGTCCGCATGTATAACCCTGACGATTTTAGGGACTTGAGAAATATCAGTAGAGCCAGCCCGTGGGCCAATAAAATTTAATTAAAAAATATAATATAATTTTAAAATTTAAAATTGAAGAGAGTCCAAACTCAAAAAAATTAGGTTAATATTTATATTTAGATATTTATACTTTTAATTGAAAAAAAAATCTTAAATAATATTCTTTTTTGCTTTTGAAAATGACAAGTTAACTTAATAAATATTTTATAAAGACAATTTTATTTGTGAATTTGATTAACAAGTACTAACATTAACATCATGTAATATTGTTTTGTCGATATTTATGATAATATTTTAAATTATAATTTAGATTAATAATTATAAAAAAAATTATAAATTTTTAAAAAGTGGGCTGGCCCGGCAAGCCTGTAGCTCACGTACTTGTGGGTTGTGTCACACCCTCTTTTTTCTTTCTCAAAAACTAATTTAATGTTTTGAAAGAAAAGAGTTTTTTCAATTGAAGTGACATTTTGGAAAAGAATTATTTTATTGTTTCAGAATCGGCACTTGGAATTGAATTTTGGTGTTTCAAGTCACCTTATTTGAATCCCTAATCAAAAGGAAATTTGACTCTATTTTTTATTGATCTGCGAACTAGAAATTCGGGTAAGAAACTCTATTGATCGAAAGGAAGGTGTTAGGCACCCCTCGAATCCCGTTGTTTTAGCATGGTCTCTTTATTGACTTTAGTATGACTTAATTTTTTTGAATATTATATTATTTGATTAATAATAAAAAATATTATTTATCCTCATATTTATTTTAATCTTATTTGAAACTGACTTAATAATTTTTATATTTGTCTTATTTTCTGTGTGTGTCCACTAATTTGAAACTTCAAAATTTGTATTTTTTCCCTCTTTTTTTTTTTAAATTTTTATTTGCGTATATTTGTATTTTTTTAATAATGAATAGAATGTATAGCTGTATCTAATTGTTAGAATTATTATTTAATTAGGAGTTAGATTTTTAGAGTTAAGGTAATTTTAGAATTGTTTTTTATTAGTTATATTTAAAATAGGAAACAATTTTTTATTTGTTATGAAACTATATAAATTTATAAGAAGAAGAAAGTAGGGATAAGAGAAAAGACTTCTTATTTCTCTTGAAGTATATTCAGGAATCATAGATCTTCTTTACAATGAAGGAAAATCCTTTATTTATAGGGAAAACTTAACTTTGTCCCCAAGCAGGATTCCTAACCATATCCTACAAGGACTCCACATAATTAGACATTCAATATTACACAAATATGTTTATAAAACTCCTCCTTAAATGTCAGTAGATTATGTGCCTCGTTAAATCCTTACTAGATACAGTAGGAGAAAAATCTAGTGAAGGAAAAAGAGTACACATATCTAATAATACGCATTATGGATGCCTCATTAAAAACCTTACAAGAAAACCCAGTGGGACAAAACCTTGTGAGGAAAAAAGAGTACATTGCGTATTAACCCCCCCTAATGACAACATCAATTCAAAGACTAGAATATTCATTTTTCGAGCTTGTGCACCATCTTCTTGAAAGTTGTAGTTGGTAGAGACTAGGTGAAAAAAATCAACAATAATGTTACTTGAATAGACCTCTTGCATGTTGATATCACCATTCTTGGGAGCCCATGAGTGTAGATTAACCTAGACGAAATATGCTTTCTTCTATCTTCTTTTATGAATCTTCCTTTCAAGGTCAAAGATTTCTCCAAGTTCCTTACTTTTAACTTCTTTAAGCAAATAATCTGTTGTCTTTTGAAAACTCTTCAAGAGTTTCAATTATAGTTATCAACTTGCATAACAATACTTGTATATGCTCTATGCAATTTGAATCTATTTAGTTCTTAAGAGGATGATAAACAAGTTTTTCAAAACCTTGTATATGGTAGATTTCGAACCCATTTGATATTTTCATATTAGTTTTGTCAAGTGACAACATTCAATATTAGATGTATGGCATCGTCTTGTGCCTAGATTGCAAGTCAAATAAGCTTTATGCTTACCAAGATGCACCATTCTACTTTTCACTTGATAATTATTTCTAAACCAACATTCTTTAATAGTCGTAGAATAATCTTTTACAATATTGCGTGCTATTGTATCAAAGATACCGTCAATGATATATCATTTTGCATTGATTCACAATACGACATAACTTATTGAGATCTCATCACTTCATTATTTTTAGGTAGCTATCCCTCTCATGAGGTTTCATAAAGTGTTATGTCGTAAGCTCCCCAAGAGCACATTATCTTCTTATTATGATCATTTTGATTCTTTGATCCCATCCCTTTTTCAAGGATTATTTTATTTAGAATTGATTAGTCTATCATGCTTCATGTATGTCGTAGACTCTATCCTTAATGGATATTCAATAAGTGTATTTACAACTCTTGTGTTGCTTCTAACTCCCCCTTATGTTAGACAAACTAACATATATATCAATTTTTTGGAGAAACTATCTTTGTGCGTCATTGTATATTCATTGATTATATACTACAAATCAAAATAATCAAGACGAATTGCTCCTAATTTTTTATTCTGAAAGTTGTGTTCTTAATTCGATTATCTTGCACAAATAATTATGCGAATGTCAAACAACAAGTTGATAAGAAACGCATGTGTGATTATATCATAGATGCATCTCTTTATCATATCACATGATAGGTGAACGGGCCAATATTCACCTTTTATACTTTTCAGAATTAAGAAATTTAGTCTCAACTTTAGTTGATCCAATCAACTTATCACTAGAACGAGCAACATAAAGAATTCTTGAATAATCTTCTAGTTCATCAATGTATGTTTATTACTCAGTATGCACATCTTTGAGATGACCAAATTATTCATGCCAACTAATAAAATTATCAGTATTTGTAAACTCCAAGTTCACTATGACATGTCTTTTGCTTTTTTAAATTTCTAATTTACTATTATATGAGTAAATTTCAATTTTATTACTTCGAGAGAAATTTTCAGATTTATTTTTTCTTAATTATTCTATCCCTTCTAGAGGTGAGTCGTGATCACATCACTGAACGAATTAATCTGACTATCAGAAAATTGTACATGTAATCATATCATTTGTACCGACATATTTGCAAATATAAAGTTGCGATATAATAATAGTCACACATGAGACCATCTAGAAGAAACATCTATTAGGACCATTGATTATCTAAACAATTCACTAGGTAGATGAATAGGTCAACAAATATTTATATACGTTCCTAGAACGCAAGGGATCCAATCTCAACTTTCGTTTATGATGATACCACAATTAACTTGCCTTACTAACAAACAATACAAGAAAATTCACCATTTAAAAGAATTTTTAGGTTCTTCCATGGATGTCCATTTTAATGTTTCATAATTCGTCTAAACTTTATAGACTAATGATGTCCCAGACAATCATGTCAAATTAAGAAAGTATTTGGAATTAGTGAACTTATTTATCATAGAATGTGTCTCAATTGCACTAATTTTTGTCCAATACAAGCCTGAAGATAAAATATGAATCTTTTCTATAATACATGCCTTCTTAGAGACATTCTTGAAGATAACATATGAAACTTTTCTATAATACATGCCTTCTTAGAGACATTCTTGGTGATGCCACATCATTAACCAAAGGTCGCAATCTTTTTCATGCCTAGCATAGTGACTTATACCTCATTCTCTTTAGAGAATGAATCTACATTTTTAGCATATATCAAAAGTTCTCATTCTTCATGAATGAAACACAAACATGTGAGCATATCAAATTATGATAGCTTTAGTACCTTATTCCATATTTATGTGCATTATTCAATTACTTGTCTTCTTTTAGACATATTATGCACTGCTACCACATTCACTTTATGTAATGGAGCAAATTCAGTAAATTTCATGACTTCTCTTCAAAAATACGTTAGTTTTTATTTATTTATTATTATATTATCTATATGGTGCATTACGACTCAAATTCAATATCTTATCCATATAAAAAAGTTTTTTGTCCATAAATCGATGTGACTTTAAACCAACATTTTTATCATCATAGTGTACCAAGACTTGAACCTGATGTCTTATCCTCTTGGTGCGATTGGACATAAATCCATCATTTTATCCATATAAAAGCATCTTAGGCCACAAATCGATAAGACTTGAATCTAACATCTTTATCTTGATGCCTTTCCCCTTTTGATGCGATTAGACATAAATCCATCATCTTATAAAAATGTTATACCAGTACAATAAATTAAATAGGCTACAATTTAATAACGACTAATGTTATACCCATATAAAAATATTATACCAATAGCAATAAAAAAAGCTTGAATTACTTTCTTGCAAAGTGCAGTATTCACCCCTCGTTCAATCCTTCTAAATTAACTTTTAGAAGACGGGAACCAACAGTATTGAAAAAAATTAATACTTAATTATGAATATTGATTAGGTGGCAACGAAGCTCCTTAGAACACGTTCAAGGTTATATAACTTTGTTTATGTTTAACTTCAACGTTGTAAACTATTGAGACCTTATATTGTTATAAGACTATTTAAAATGTGGCTGAGGCAAAAGCAGCGCATAAGACAATTGACATCAAAACACATATATAACTTTATTAGCAAAATTGATGAGCTATTTTAAGTAGTGCAACTCACCTAACACAATTTATTAGAGAAACTCACCTCAACTCTTTGTGAAATAGATACATCCAATTGAAAACACTATCGGTTAGAGACTCATGATGATAACGTGTTATGAGGCTATATAAATTTAGAAGAAGAAGAAAGTAGGGAGAAGAGAAAAGACTTCTTATTTCTCTTGAAGTATATTCAGGAATCATAGATCTTCTTTACAATGAAGGAAAATCCTTTATTTATAGGGAAAACTTAACTTTGTCCCCAAGTAGGATTCCTAATCATATCCTAAAAGGACTCCACATAATTAGACATTCACTATAACACAAATATATTTATAATATTATTAAATTTATAATTAGTTTTAACAAAAAAGTCTAAAAACATTAGGACTATTTTTTAGGAAGATTTTTCTTTTTTCTTTTTTCTTGTCTTTTCTCAACTTTCTTTCGCACGGTTTTGTTTACCTTTTTGCTTCTTTTTTTTACCTTTTATTTTTATATATTTTATATTTTTATATTTTTCATTCCGTTTTTATGCTTTATTTTTTAATGAAAGTTCTGTTGTTTTCTTTTTTCTTTTCTTATTTTTTTTAAAAAAATATTTTGTTTCCTTTTTTTTTATATCACTTTTCTGTTGTAAATTCGTTGTATAATATATGTGGATTATCCATTAGATTTATTCACTATTTGATGGATTAATGTATGATATCTCAACACTATAAATAGAGAATCACTCACGATTTGGAAGACACTTAAATAAGAAAAATTCTCTCCTCTATCTTATACTTCTTGTCTTTTTCTTCTTATATTATGAGCTTTCTTTACAATACGGTATCAACACGAAGTTGATACAATACTTTCAAAGGTATTATACAAATATTTTTATTTAATTCACGTATTTTCTCATAATTTTGATATGTCAAATTTACTCAAACTTGAGTTTGTGACATTAGATATTTCTGAAAATAATTATCTTTCATGGGTACTCGATGCTGAGATTCACTTGGTTACTTAAGGTCTTGATGTCACTATTACTCAAGGAAATGAAACATCGAGTCAAGATAAGGCGAAGGCTATGATTTTCTTTTGTCATCATCTTGAAGTGGTCCTGAAGATTGAATATCTGACGGTAAAAGATCCACTCAAATTGCGGACTGATTTAAAGGGGAGATATGACCACTTAAAGGCAACAGTGTTGCCAAGAGCTCGTTATGAGTGGATGCATTTACAGTTTCAAGATTTTAAGACCGTAATTGAATACAACTCTGTTGTATCTAGGATAACATCCCAGTTGAAATTACGTGGAGAGACTATAAAAGATGAGGACATGTGGGAAAATACACTAACTACTTTCCATGCCTCAAATGTGATATTGCAGCAGCAATATTGTGAAAAAGATTTTCAGATATATTCTAAACTAATCTCATGTGTTTTGGTGGATGAGAAACTTAATGCTTTCTTAATGAAAAATCATGAAGTTTGTCCCACTGAAGCTGCTCCATCACCGGAGGCAAATGTGGTGGGAGCACGTGATCAATCTGAAGTAAAAAGAGATGATCATCGGGGCTATAATAATGCACAGGGACGTAGCAAAGATAAGAGACGATACACTAATCGTCGAGGTGGTGGTCATAATAAAAGGAGAACAACATGAGTTCTCAAAATAACCCCTCAAAAAAGTAATTGTCGTCGTTGTGGCATGAAAGACAATTGGAAGAATGAATATCGCACACATGAGCATTTTATAAGGCTCTATCCAGTAAAAGGAAAGGAAATAAAAGTGATGCTTCCTCTTCTAATGCTCGAGCTGAGTCACATATGACTCTTAAAGATGATGATAAGCCGGGAACATCTCAGAAATATGATAAGGATGTTGAAGAAAATTTGGCTTAAAAGGATGATATTTTTGATGACCTTAGTGAGATTATTCATATGCAAGTTGATGACTTCTTTGGGGATCGAAACTGATGTTTGATGAAGTCTTTAATATTTTACATAATATTTTACTTATAAGGTTTTTAATTATTATGTTATTCATGTTGAAGTATTTAAATTTCCGTTGTTAATTTTGTTTCTTTCTTCTTTTAATGTATTTTATTTTGATAAAAATTAATAGAAATCCCCAGTTGTCAGTTGGATTCAAGATGACTAGTGGAGATTTATGCGTTCTTGATAGTGGTACAACACATACAATATTAAAAGAAAAGAAATACTTTCCTAATATGGTTATGAAAATGGCATATGTCAACAAAATATAGGTACTACAAAATCAATTGAGGGCTCTGGAAGAGCAAACTTATTACTACCTGGAGGGACAATATTAAGCATTGATAATGCATTATATTGTATTAAGTCTCAAAAAAACTTATTAAGTTACAAAGTTATTCGCCAAAATGGCTATCATGTTGAGACGACTAATGAAGGAAAGGTTGAATATCTTTACATTACTACAATTAATGTAGAGAAGAAAATTGTGCATGCAAAATTACCTGCACTTTCTTCTGGATTGTACTATACAGGTTTAAGTACAGCCAAATCACATGCCGTAGTAAACAAAAGACTTACTAATTTTAATGATTTTATCATTTGGCATGATCGATTGGGCCATCCCGGATTTAATATGATGCGAAAAATTATTGAGAATTCACATGGACACACCTTAAAGAGCCCAAATATAATTCAATCTAAGGAATTCTCTTGTGATGCTTGTTCTCAAGGAAAGTTGATCATCAAACCATCAACAGTTAATGTTAGAATTGAATCTCCTGCGTTTCTTGAACGTATACAGGGTGATATATGTGGACCAATTCAACCTGCATGTGGACCATTTAAATATTATATGGTATTGATAGATGCTTCTACAAGATGGTCACATAAGTGTTTATTATCAACTTGTAACATGCCATTGCGAGATTGTTGGCTCAAATAATAAGATTGAAAGCACAATTTCCAGACTATACAATAACGACAATCCGTCTAGATAATGCTGGTGAGTTTACACTTCAGACATTTAATGATTATTGTATGTCTACTGGTATAACAGTTGAAAATCTAGTTGCGCATGTTCACACTCAAAACGGTCTAGCAGAATCATTGATTAAACGTATGCAATTGATAGCTTGACCATTACTAATGAGAACAAAGTTATCTGTGTCTATGTGGGGACATGCTATTTTGCATGTAGCAGCACGTGTGTGCATAAGGCCGACCAATTATCATGAATTCTCCCCATTACAATTGACTTTTGGTCAAGAGTCAAACATTTCCCATCTTAGAATTTTTTTAGATGTATGGTGTATGTCCCAATTTCTCCACCACAACGCACAAAGATGGGACCCCAAAGAAGGTTGAGGATATATGTTGGGTATGAATCTGCTTCAATCATAAAATATTTGGAGACTATGACTGGAGATTTATTTAAGGCAATATTTGTTGATTGTCATTTTGATGAATCAGTATACCCAACATTAGGGGGAGAACATAAATTATTGGGAAAAGAGATAGATTGGAAATAATCATCTCTATCTCATAAGGATCCTCGAACAAACAAATGTGAGTAAGAAGTTCAAAGAATAGTTTATTTGCAGAACAATGCAAATCAGCTACCAGATGCATTTACTAATCTTCAAAGGATTACTAAATCGCATATTCTAGCTTTTAATGCTCCAGTTCGAGTTAATATCCCGACGGGATAAATTGTTAAAACAAATGAGTCTAGATCACATTTGAATTGTGGTAGACCAATTGATTCCAAGGATAAAAATTATCGAAAGAGAAAAGGAATAAATGATCAAGATGATCATGGGTTGAAATGAATTTCTCAAGATGAGACGCAAGTCATAACACATGATGATGAGGAGGTTCAAACTTCTGAAAACAATGAAATTTCAATGAATTATGTCTCGACGAGAAAGTTGTGAAATCGAAATAATGTTGTGATTGACAACAAATTTTCCTATAATGTTGCTATTGACATAATGCAACAAGATGAAGATTCTGAGCCAAAATCTATTCACGAATGTAGATAGAGAAATGATTGTCCAAAATGGAAGGATGCAATTCAAGCCGAATTGTCTTCACTAGAAAAATCTGAAGTTTTTGGACCAATAATTTGAACACCTGAAGGTATCAAGTCAATGGGGTACAAATGAGTTTTTTTTTTTAAAAAAGAAATATGAGAAAGGTGAATTCGTGAGATATAAGGCCCGACTCGTTGCTCAAGGTTTTTCTCAAAGACCTGGTATTGATTATATGGAGACATATTCTTCTATGGTAGATGCAATCACCTTCAAATATCTCATAAATTTGGCAGTTCATGAAAAACATGAAATGCTTCTAATGTACGTTGTCACAGCCTATCTGTATGGCTCATTGGATCACAACATTTTCATGAAAATTCCTGAAACATTCAAAGTGCCCGAAGCATATAAAGATTCAAGAGAAACTTGTTCAATAAAGCTTTAAAAAATTCTGTATGTATTGAAATAATCAGGAAGGATGTGGTGCAATCATCTAAGTGAATATTTGTTAAACAAAGGTACAAAAATGATTCGATTTGTTCCTAAATTTTCATTAAACGGCCGGGGTCTGAATTTGTTATAATAGTTGAGTATGTTGATGAGTTGAACATCATTGACACCCGTAAAGAGCTTTTAGAGGCTGTTGAGTGTCTGAAAAAAATTATAAATATAAGATCTTGGCAAGACAAAATTTTGTCTTAGCCTAGAGATTGAGAATTTGTCAAATGGAATACTTGTTCATCAATCAATGTACACAGAAAAGATACTGAAGCGTTTTTACATGGATAACTCACATCCATTGAATAATCAAATGGTGGTAAGATCGCTTGACATCAATACAGATCCGTTTCGACCTCAAGAGAATGATGAAGAGCTTCTTGGTGATGAAACTCCTTACCTTAGTGCGGTCGGGACACTAATATACCTTGCTAACAATACTCGACCAGATATTTGTTTTGCAGTAAGTCTACTGGCAAGATTCAGTTCCTCCCCAACAAAAAGACATTGGAATGGTGTTAAATACATACTTCGATATCTTCGGGGGACCATGCACATGAGTTTATTCTATTCCAATGAATCCAAGTCAGAACTGATTGGTTATGCAGATGCAGGGTATTTATCTGATGCGCATAAAGCTCGATCACAAACAGGCTATTTATTTGCATGTGGAGACATGGCAATATCTTGGCGATCAATGAAGCAAACGTTGGTAGCCACTTCTTCAAATCATGCAGAAATAATAGCCATCAACGAAGCAAGTTGAGAGTGCGTTTGATTGAGATCAATGACCCATCATATTCAGGAAATGTGTGGTTTTTCTTTGAAAAAGAATATACCAACCACAATGTACGAACATAATGCTGCATGTATAGCTGAACTGAATGGAGGATACATCAAAGGAGACCGGACAAAGCATATTTCATCAAAGTTTTTTTTCACGCATGATCTTCAACAAAATGGTGAGATAGAGTTCAACAAATTCGTTCAAGTGATAATCTTGCTGATTTATTCACTAAGGCATTGCCAACATCAACGTTTAAGAAGTTGAGATACAATATTGGGATGCGCCGTCTCCGAGATATCAAGTAAAGTTTTCATCAGGGGGAGCGAATACGTGTTGTACTCTTTTCCTTTACTATGGTTTTGTCCCAAGTTGAATTTTCCTGGTAAGGTTTTTAACGAGGCAACATTCAAAACGTATCATGAGACATGTGTACTTTTTTTCCTTCACTAGGCTTTTTTCCACTGGATTTTTTCTAGTAAGGTTTTAATGAGAAACATAATATATGGATATCCAAGGGGAAGTGTTGTGAATCCATTGTATAGTATATGTGGATTATCCATTAGATTTATCCACTATTAAATGAGTTCATGTATAATTATGTATCTATTAATTAGATGACTTTTGGAGTGTTATCTCAACACTATAAATAGAGAATCACTCACTATTTGAAAGAACACTTGAATAAGAAAAATTCTCTCTCCATCTTATACTTCTGGTTTTTTTCTTCTTATATTTTGAGCTTTCTTTACAATATTTTCTTTATTTTTATTTTCCAATCAGTTTTCCTTACGTTTTGTTAACCTTTTTTCTTATTTCTATTTTTCTCTTTCATGTATATTTTTGTATTACATCCTATTTATTTAGTAATTGTTCATTTTTATTTTTTATTTTTTGTTTTTTGAAACCAAATAACAAAACAAATTGAATGAAATCTTAACTTAAGTACTAATTGAACAAAAATACATATACAATTCATGAATAAAAATTGCCAACAATAACACATTTTTGTATATTTTCAACGAAAAAAGGTCATATTTATCCCTGTACTCTAAAAAGATCCATATTTGTTCTTCGTTATACTTTTAGATATATTTACTCTTCTGATCCTACTTGAAGGCCACATTTACCCTTCATCTTAAATCCCCATATATAGCGCTTAGGTGGATTTTAATTTATTCCTAATTAAATCTAATCACTATTTAATTCATTTTAACCTATTCTACAGAATTAAATGCGATCCACTAACCAAAATAAACCCAACTTGCTTCCTGCTTAAATTTTCTCTACACAGGCGTTTCTGTATAAACAAACAGACATATCTTTGATATCAGGATAAAAACAAAAATAAATTTAACATTCAATCCAACCTAAATTTGTTAAGTGTATTAGAGCAAACTTTCATCTCTAATCTTGACCCACAAAATTGGTTAAGCATTTCAATCAAAAATAGAAGTAGCTTTCGATTGTGAACAGGACGGGCAAACTTTGTCAATTAGAGAAAACAAAATTCAAAGGCTATAGTACTGGAATAAGGATGAATATGAGTAGTGGAAATACTGTGTTATCACAGAGGAACTGCTTGCTGGCTAGATCCCAATTCAACCAATAGTTGGGAATGATGATGTGAGTAACCATAGAAGGGTATAGAGGGGGGCTAACTGATTTGGGTAGTTTAGTACTTCAGATCAGCTTCTAAGAAAATTCGTCTTGGCTTGACAATACGAGGTGATTTGATCCGGCGTCCGATGAACTCTGAGCTCTCATATACAGCATGATATGTTTTCTTATCCTCTCAGATTTTCCAAATCAATCAATAAAAGCTCTGCAGTATTCACTCCTCTGCTCAACTCCATTGACCCATCTCATGAAGCCACTAGAAAACATTAATGGAAACCACGCTAGTCTGGACACTCAAACTACCTGCTTTAGGTTTATTTGATAGTGGATCAGGCTTAATCGTGTGGGGTGGGTTAAAATCATTTGAATAGAGATTAGATTTAATTAGGAAAAATAAAATCCATCTAGGTAATTTTATGTGGAAATATGGAGGTCTAACTGACGAAAGGTAAATACGGTCTTAAGGTTCAACGACAACGGTAAATATAACTAAAAAGTATAACGAAGGACAAATATGACCCTTTCTTGAGGGTACAGGGAAAAATATGACCCTTTTCCGTACTTTTAATTTTATTTTTAGGAGATTCATAAGTTATTCAAAGAAAATAATCTCATTTACTTGTCAGTTGAATCGGTCATCAAAGAATGAGCTAAAGCAAAACTTAAACAAAATAAAATTCATGACTATCCACATATAGTATATCAAGAAAATTGAACCTTTAAGCATGGAAGACATAATCATGTATTCTACCGTTGTTACACTATAGTTGACCAAATAAAAATCTTGATTAATATAATTGGTATTATGACATCAAAGAAATATCAAGGGGTTTCAATATACTGGATCTGAACAACTTCAATACATGAGATTCAATTCTTGCACAATAATAACATTAAATTATACAAAAATAAAATACAAATAAATGTTACCTCTTGTTAGAATTAGTTCACGAAAAGAAAGGACTAACAATCAGAAGCCACACACTTGAAACTGCGAAAACAAACCTCAAGACTCAACCTTTATTTGTGAATCAGAAAAATATATATAGCAAGAGCAAGAATATTATATGTTATAAGCGTGGAAGAGTAAGTTGCTTAATCTTTTTTTCTTTTCCCTATTATATGTATAGGTTGTTGTCTATAAATAGATTTTTTTTTACGTGTGTTTGTGGGTCTCCTTTAGGTTACTGACTTTATAGAGTTGTGAAGAAGTAGGACTGTAGGAGTGTGGAATGTTGAGGAAAACGTGAGGAAGTAGGAGTATAATTTGCTGATGATTTCTTTTTCATTATTTTTTCTTTTTCCGTTTGAACAAATCGAAACATTTTCCTTTTTTGTTATGAAACTATATAAATTTAGAAGAAGAAGAAAGTAGGGAGAAGAGAAAAGACTTCTTATTTCTCTTAAAGTATATTCAGGATTCATATATCTTTCACCAATCTTCTTTACAATGAAGAAAAACCCTTTATTCATAGGGAAAACCTTACTTGGTCCCCAAGTAGGATTCCTAACCATATCCTACAAGGACTCCACATAATTAGACATTCACTATAATACAAATTATTTATAACACTCCCCCTTGAATGTCGTTAGATTATATACGTCGTTAAAACCTTATTAGATAAAATCTAGTGGGAAAAAATCTAGTGAAAGAAAAAAGAGTACACATATCTAAAAACGCATTATGGATATCTCATTAAAAACCTTACAAGGAAAACCCAATGGGACAAAACCTTGTGAGGGAAAAAAATAACATCGCGTATTAACTCCCACTTATGAGAACATCAATTCAGAGACTATAATCTTCGTTTTCCAAGCTTGTGCACCATCTTCTTGAAAGTTGTAGTTGGTAGAGACATGGTAAATAAATAAACTATAGCATTACTTGAACAAACCTCGTACATGTTGATATCACCATTCTTGGGAGCCCATGAGTGTAGAAAAACCTTGACGAAATATGCTTTCTTCTATCTCCTTTTATGAATCTTCCCTTTGGGTCAAAGATTTCTCCAAGTTCCTTACTTTAATTTCTTTAAGCAAATAATCTGTTGCCTTTTGAAAACTCTTCAAGAGTTTCAATTATAGTTATCAACTTGCATAACAATGCTTGAATATGCTTTATGCATTTTGAATCTATTTAATCCTTATGAGGATGATAAACAAGTTTTTTAAAACCTTGTATACGCTAGATTTCGAACCCATTGGATATTTTCATATTAGTTTTGTCAAGTGACAACATTCAATATTAGATGTATGACATCTTCTAGTGCCTAGTTTGCAAGTCAAATAAGCTTTATGCTTACTAAGATGCATCATTCCACTTTTCACTTGATAATGATTTCTATACAAGCATGCTTTAATAGATGTAGAATTCATATCCTCATAATCTTTTACATTATTGCGTGCTATTGTATCAAAGATATCGTCAACGATATATCATTTTGTATCGATTCACAATACGATAAAACTTATTGAGATCTCATCACTTCATTATTTTTAGGTAGCTACCCCTCTCACCCTCTCATGAGGTTTTATAAAGTGTTGTCGTAGGCTCTCCAAGAGCACATTGTATCCTTATTATGATCATTTTGATTCTTTGATCCTCCCCCTTTTTCAAGGATTATTTTATTTAGAATTGATTAGTCTATCATGCTTCATGCATGTCGTAGACTCTATCTTTAAGGGACATTCAATCGGAGTGTTTACAACTTTTGTGTTGCTTCTAATCTCCCCCTTATGTTAGACAAATTAACATATAACTCAATCTTTGGAGAATCTATCCTTGTGCATCAATGTATATTCATTGATTATATACCACATATCAAAATATTCAGATGAAAATTATTGGATCCCCGACCATAAATTAATTGAAAGAAAATTTGATCATAATTTATCGGTCTGATGCATACAATTACTTTTGCATACAATTACTTTTTTCATATAACATATGAAGTTTTATATTCATAAACAATGATTTTACTATTTGAAATATTTAGTGTCACATCATCTTCAGTATTTATCAATATTATCAAGATAAATTGTCTTGATTACATATTCTGAAATTGTGCTCTTAACCCAATTATTTTTGCACAAACAATTTTGTGAATGTCAAACTACATGTTGACAACAAAAATACATGTGATTATCTTATATATGCATCTTTTTTATCATATCACATGATAGGTAAACGGACCCATATTCACCTTTCATACTTTTCAGAATTTAGAGATTTAATCTCAACATTAGTTGACCAATCAACTTGTCATGAGAACAAATAACAAAAGAATTCTTGAAGAATCTTCTAGTTTTTCAATGTATGTCCATTACTCAGTATGCATATCTTTGGGATGACCAAAATATTCATGCGAACTAATAAAATTATTAGTACTCGTAAACTCCAAGTTTACTACGTCATGTGCCTTTTGCTTTAGTAAATTTTGATTTAGTATTATATGAGTAAATTTAAATTTTATTAATCCAAGAGTAATTTTCAGATTTATTTCTTTTCAATTACTTCACCCTTTAGGTGAGTCATGATCTCATCATTGAATGAACTAATATGAAGAAAATTGTGCATGTGACATATTATTTGTGCCAACATTTTTGCAAACATCAAGTTGCGAGATAATAATAGACACATATGAGACCATATGGAAGAAACATTTGTTAGGACCATTAAATATCTAAACAATCCACTTGGTGGGTGACTAGGTCCACAAATATCTGTATGTTCCTATAACGCAGAAAATTCAATCTCAACTTTTGTTTATGGTGGTCTCACAATTAGTTTGCCTTGCTAACAAGAAGTATAAGAAAATTCACCATTTCAAAGAATTTTTAGTTTCTTCCATGAAATTCCATTTTAATTTTTCATAATTCGTCTAAACATTATAGACTAACGATGTCCCAGACAATCGTGTCAAACTAAGAAAGTATTGGAATTAGTAAACTTCTTATTTACCATAGAAAGTGCCTCAATTGCATTAATTTTTGTCCAAGCTAGCCCGAAGATAAAACATGAAACTTTTCTATAATACATGTCTTCTTAGAGACATTCTTGGTGATACCACATCATTGACCAATGTCGCAATCTTTCTCATGACTAGCATGGTGGCTTACACCTCATTCCCTTTAGAGAATAGATCCATATTTTAGCATTTATCAGAAGTTCTCATTCTTCATGAATGGAACACAAACATGTGAGATGATCAAATTATGATAGCTTTAGTACCTCATTCCATATTTATGTGCATTATTCAATCACTTGTCTTCTTTCAGACATATTATGCACTACAACCACATTCACTTTATGTAATAGAGCAAATTCAATAAATTTCATGACTTCTCATAAAAAACACATTAGTTTTTATTTATTCATTATTATACTATCAATATGGTGCATTGAGACTCACATTCAATGTCTTATCCATATAAAAGTGTTTTAGGTCATAAATTGATGGATCTTGAACCTAATATCTAATCATCATGGTGCATCAGGACTTTAACCCAATGTCTTATCCTCTTTTTGCGATTGGACATAAATCCATCGTCTTATTCTTTTGGTGCGATAAAACTTAAATCTATCGTCTTACCCATAATGAGGCTCAACCTCAAACCTTCAAAATAATTGTAATTTTATCACTTTTGATGATAATCAATATGATCGTACATTATAATTACACACAAAATTGAGATTATTGATTTATTATAATCAACATTAGTAGTTAACAAATATATCTTAATAGATCACATACCTCATATAAAGATTGAAAACATACCTTTCACTAAATTGTGCTTATTTAATTATTAAAAATTAAGGAATTCTTTTTTGAGTCGATTAAAATTAAATGTCTAGAAAGTTGACAAGTCTTTGTAAATACTTACTTTAGATGGTACATCCAGATCTTTTACATAAATAATTATAACATAAAGATAAATCATACCTTGAAGATATAAGAACCTTATTGCATAACTTATCCAAAATCTCTTTTGAACTTTTCCTGTCTTCTTCATCATTCTTTAAGGATAGAATCCTCGTGCTGATAACGTGTTATGAAACTATATAAATTTAGAACAAGAAGAAAGTAGGTAGAAGAAAAAAGACTTCTTATTTCTCTTGAAGTATATTCAGGATTCATAGATCTTTCACCAATCTTGTTTACAATGAAGGAAAACCCTTTATTTATAGGGAAATCCTTACTTGGTCCCCAAGTAGGATTCCTAACCATACCCTACAAGGACTCCACATAATTAGACATTCACTATAACACAAATTGTTTATAACACTTTTTTCTTATTCTTTTATGTTTCTACCTTACTATGTTTCTTTTTCTTTCTTCTGTTCTGTTCTTCTCTTTTTTGATCGGATTCTTATCCAAAAAGGAAAATATCTATCTGAGTCCTAGTTTTGGGACAACTTACATATCCCGGGTTATAAGGAAATCATGTCATATGTAGTTTAAGGAGATGAAATGATGAGTTGGAGGTCAACTGAGGCCCCTTCGAGGCTCCAGTGCGCGATTCCTATTTTACATGAAAAATGAAATATTGAAATTAAAAGAGAATGCAAGTACAAGATCCTATCTATGTAGCTTCTCTTGAATCTTTTGTCGGGCCTTCATGCCATTCAAGTTGCGAGACATCGATTTTCAACTCGAGTAAGTTCGAAAGTAAACACCTTTCTATAGGTAGGTTTCTTTTACTCGTACTTGGATATTGATTGTGTTTTTAGGATAAGCTCCTGCTTCTTTCATCGAAATGAACTTTAAAATTAGACACTTTCCCAAATAAGATCCCGAGCTTGGAGTGTGGATTGACTTTATTATACTTGAATTGCTGAAATTGAAATAAATAAAGATAATAACACAAAATTTTGCCCAGTGTATCAAAGAAGATTTTGTGCAGTTTGTATCAAAGAAACCTTTGTGAGAAAATAAAGATGGTGCTTAGCTTTGAATCTAGACATTGTACGACTCTAGCTTTGCTGCGATATACTCTTCATAGGGCTCATTGATACGGTCAAACTTACTTCTCAAATAAGAAGTAAAGCGGTCGTGTCAAGTAAATAACCCAACTAGTGAGGTTGGGATCGTTCCCATGAGGAAAATAGTTTAGACTTAACTTTAACCTATTATTACTATTGTTCGGTCAATTACATCCTTGGAAAGCAAAAACAATAAAAGGGGGGATTCTATTTCTAAATGAATGAAAATAACTAACGAAATTGAAAGAGACACTTAACATCTTCGAATGTTGGATTTTAATCAATTAATCAAAGTAACTAGGGTTTACGTGTTCCCCACAGGTTCATAACGTGATAATTCTAACTATAACAATTCTTTCCTAGTATCTTGCATGCAAAGTAATAAGTTATATATTTCTAAATCCTTGGTCCGGCATCTAGAAAATTTCACTCCGTACCTTGGTCCGGCTACGTGTGTTGCTATTCTAACCCTTATCTTTACCTTATATTAAGAATCATATTCGATATTTGACTAAGTTATTACCTCGTACCAATCAATACTAGCCTATTAGATAGTATACACTAAATCTATGTTGATAATTCTTTTCCTATTATCTACCTCCTTTGTCTGGCAAGTAGCATTAAGGCGAGTTCTAACGTTGTCCATCCATTAAAAAGACTTCTAAGCAAAAGAATTATTAATACATGCAAGACACTATTCTAGAATTGTTATTTTAGTTAGGTTTTACCTCATTATTTGCCTATGGTTCCCACAACCCTAGTTATGGAGTTAGTTACCCATAGTCATAATCACAATATTCAAATATATTATATAGGAATTCATGTACTTACTTCAATGAGAAAGAGTAAAATCCGAAAGTTTGCTTGATTAATCAACAAAAATCACCAACAATCACTTGCAAGAATCTCAAAGTAATCAAGAATCTCACAAAAAGTCTAATGATAATCAAAAACCTCAGCATAATAATCCAGAGTCTAACTAATAATACAGTGTCTAACAATACGGTGTATAACCTCAAAAACGAGGTTTTTTGAACTATTTATTGAAAATAAAAACCTAATTAAAAAAGGATTCTATTTGCTGGAAATCTGTCAAAACGCGGCTGGGTCGACGTACCGCGCGACGGATCGTCGTGGTCACGACGGACTGTAATGGACTCCGTCGTCCCATACTTGTGCAATTTCTTCTGCTGCTCTCTTCATTAGCCTCGGCGGCAAGTATGACGGATCGTCACAGACACGACGGTCCGTCGAGGGTCTTCGTTCCAAAACACTTAAAATCTTGGAATCGGGTACTGGACTACTTCTCTGAACTTCATGACGAACCTGCAGGACGTACCGTCATAGACACAACGGACCATCATGGACTCCGCAACCCCACACTTGGTCAAACTTCCCCATCTTCCTTCAGCAGCTGCACTACGCTGCCACCTACGGACCATGACAAGCATGACGGACTGTCACAAGCTCCGTAGGTGGTCTCTTCTGCATTTCTTCTCTCAAAATCGCCACATTCATCTTTGGACAGATTTCCTTCAAATAAAGAGAAACTTATATAAAATTAGCACAAAAAAGGCTTTTGGACACACTAAACTTAAGGAAAAAGTATTAATAATACCGTGAAACCACGGTATATCAACACCCTCAACTTAAATTTGTTGTTTGTCCTCAAGCGATACACTATGACTCAATACAAAATCTTTGTACGATAGTATCCATGTTTTATCCTTTGCAATCATTTGGCTATCAATACCGATTAATCTCGTCATATTTATGCATGCTATCACTATTAGGCTTGAATTATGTGGGATCAGAGCATGAAACAGACTCACCATGCACTAACACCTATCCTCTTCAAATTATCACCGAGGTGCTAACAATTCCGGTATTGCAACTGTTGTCCTCACTTTAAAACAAAATCCTCATTTTTCACACAATGATTTCAGTTTGAGTATAATGATTACTTTTCAACACTCGCTCTGAGAACAAATTCACGCTCATTCATACATATTGCCATAAGCTTGCCTTTATTTTCACTGCCTTAAGTTCGCTATACAACCCTTAGGATCACGATAGGACTTTCTTAGCTTGTAACATAGGCTCAGGGTCAGGTAGGGTATATTTAGGTATACTTTAGTGACTTTTTGCCCTCCTTGACATATCGGCTAAACATACCATTTTCTATCATTTTATCTCTCCCAGCTTCTCATATTCTTTCACCTTGCTATTTTTTTTCTTCGTTTGTGTAAGTGACTCTCTTCTTTTCTTGCTTGTATTTCTTGTATAGTTTCCTTTTCTTTACTTTTCATTCAACTAATTCTTGAGTCACTTTACTTTTGTTCTTTCTCTCTCTTTGTTCTTTCAACCCCACTTTCCAGAGCATTCCTCATAATAGCCACCCTCAACTCATGGCTTTGCCATGAGTCAAAGTACACAATACCCAAAGTTGGGTCAGGGTCATAACAAAGGTTGTTTAGTGCATTAGCCATCCTCAACTTATGCTTTTGGCATAAGCTGAGGTGCACATGTCCAAGGAGGGACCAGGGCTCAACACATTATCCCCAGAAAAGATCAGTTGGGGTGAAAAAGAAAGGTCTAATTTAAGCTCAGATCATTTGGATCAAAGAAGGATAAATTTCATTTGGTTTTCTTTTATTTAGGCTAAAAATGGGCTATATTGAATAAGGACCTATAATCCTTTCCTAATTGTCTATTACATCTTACCTTTAGCAGGACTAACCAGGCAAGTTCTAGCTCATTACAAATAGTGGACTATTCAAATCTTCCTCACACTCACTTGACATCTCATCACTCTACCAGATTATTTGACACCTAGTTCGAATATTAGACTTAGGGTAATGTAGTGGTGTACCTCTATGTCATGCTTAGAGACACATATTTATCAATTACTATGCCTAGTCATGCATCATTTTCCAATTTATCAGGATATCATTTTAGCCATCATGCTCCAGAATTAAACTATGTACACAAGATATAGACATGCCGGTTAAACAGAAAAAGTAATCAGTCTTTTGGGGAAAAAGAACACAGGCAAGAAAACCCCAAAAGAGGATAGTGAATTGGGCTACTCAGACTTCACCCTAGCACTCACTTTCCATTTACCCCACCCCCCAAAAAAAATGCAATTATCCCCAATGCATAAAAAATTTAAATACAAGAGTGGTAGGTGAAGCAAACCTATGGCGCAAAGCGCTGACGATCAGCAAGCTGGTGGGTCCGGTTCCCCGAAACCCACTTCCTCTGTAATCTGGATGCCCTCAGTGGTGTCCTCAGCAACAACATCACTATCAGCAGTGCCTCCCACTATCTCCACAGTTCGGGAGCTAGACGCCCCAACCGCTAACTCTCCTGCTCTCATCTTGTGCGTCTCCTCCTCAGCAAGTGAGGCTCTCCTCGCAACCTCCATCTCACGGCGCTCCTTTTTCCGTGCTCGCAGCTCGTCCTCTGCTCGACCCCTACGCCTCTTGGCATGTTCTCGAGGGGGAGGTGGTGGAATCTTTGAGGTGGCGAATAGGACCGCCAACACTGTGTTTTCAGCAGGCTCGACAGAAGGGGCCTCAGACTCAGGCACCCTAGCCTCTAAGATCGTGTCAATATCTGCGAAGACTGTCGATCGCAGCCTGAAGAGTCGACACATCCACCGGAGGGGCTGGCCGGGCTAACACCCGCAACTCAAAAGCGTCCAAGTGCTGGTGAACCTCAGCGATCTTCCGCTCTGTATGCTGGACCATTTTCCGCTCCAAGCGTTCTTCTGCCTCAGTAATAGACCTCTGCATCCACGGCTGGATATGATGCAAAATTGTAGCCATTTGCGCCGCTAATTTTTGGACCATAGCAAGTGGGACCAGCGCGGGTAGAGGGGCTGTGCGAGAGGAGCTCGGGGCAGTGCTACTACCCGAGATAGACTCGACCGGGGTAGTGTCAGTGGACGCTGCCTATGTTGCCGTGCGGGCCTGGGCTACCGTATCAGCCAGATTGTCAGCAAGTGGGGGCAGCTCTGGATGGGGCCTTCTGCGTGGAGCCAACTCATTGGCCTCATCTCTAATGAAGCCGACATCAACAGTGCCCTGCGAGGTCTTGAGCTGATCAACGTGCCATATAGGCACACCTGCGGACCTGTAGAGAGAAAAGATAATGCACGGGAAAGGGTAAGTAGTTGTGACCTTAAAAGCCCTCTCGTGCATGACTGCCTGTAGAAGCCAAGCGAAATCCACCTCAAACCCGGCTATCATCGCCGCCATCAGTACTGCTCGATCCCATGTGACGATATTATTGGCGGCTGTGGGGGAAAGGCAGTGCGGACAATCAACCACAAAAACTTTGCCGTGAAAGTAAGGTTGGACTTCTTGATGGCCCCCTTTGGCTCGGTCACCCAGTCGGCACCCTCTACATCAACGGACAAGTGCAGGGCCATCCACCTCTTGGTGGTCTCTCTCAGTAATGGCTCACGCAGGAATTGGCCATCTTTAACAATCTGCCATCGGGAGTCAAACTCGGCAGTGAGAGGGGTCCGATTAGCATCAACACCCTTGCCATATAGAAACCGGTGGATGGAAGACAGGGAAATATCGACCTGAACGCCCCGCACTCGGACCTGCTCCAGTGGGGCCTATTTTGTGGGGGCAGCCCGCCTATCAATCTGTGATCGGAGAGTCGCTACGTAGGATGCATAGAACTTTCAGACCATTTCTTCACTATAACGTCCCAACGGACGTGCTGCCCACTTCAGGCAATGTCTACTGAAGAGATTGTGGATCTCGGGCATCGTCGGGAGAATCACTGTAAGGACCAGCCGCTCCAATTTGAGTGTTCGAGTCATAACTCCTTTGTCATTCAGGAACTTTTCGTCGGAGTAGACTTGAAATTGCCCGTAGACACACCACCGGTTGGGCTGGTCAGTAGCCGGGGTGAGGGCATGAGCTAGTGAACCTGATGTGGATTCCGAACTGTCAGCCTCATCACACGAGGCCGACGCTGCAGCGGTGGCGAGTGCGGGAACCTTAGCAGAACCGGAGGCTTCCTCCGACCACAAAACTCCTAAGGAGCAAGACACTCCTTCTTCATTGGTGGCTGACCCAGAAGGTGTACCGGTCAGTGTGCGCTCCTCATCAGACTGGGAGGCAGTGACTACGCCGAACGCCACCTTTTTGGGTGTGGCTCTGGCAGCACGTGCAGCACGGGAAGGGGTGGAAGTGCCTAGGGGCCGTACTCGGGGTCACGCTCATCATCAGAGCCAATGACCATGCGGGCAGACGGGGCGACAGACTTCGATCGCCCGCGTGGATACACTTGATCTACTTTAGGTGCCATGGTAGATAGTACCTGTAAAGGATGAATATGAGTACGAGAAATGGCAAACAAGACAAGCAAAACCACACACAAAAATTAAAATAAGTAACACTGAAACACGACGGGCCTGGTGACGACTCGTCGTGACTATGACGGACCATCATGGGGTCCGTCGGTTCTTACTTAGACTATGTATATATGGAGAACCCTGAAGGAGAGTCTCTGACAAGTATGATGGTATGTGCAGGACGGACCGTCACAGGTACAAAGGTCCGTTGTAAGTGTCCGTCAGAGGACACTTAAGAAAAATATGGGGACCCTTAGGAGAGGGGTCTCTGACAACCAAAACGATTGTGCAGGATGGACCATCATAGGTACGACGGTCCGTCACATGTGTCCGTTGGATGACACTTAGAAAAATGGAGAGAGACCCTTAGAAACAGGGTCTCTGACAACCTGAACGGTTGTGCAGGACGGACCGTCGTGGGTATGACGCTCCGTCGCATATGACCGTTTGAGGACACTTGCATAAAATTGTACAGTGGGTTGTTAGGTCTTTTGGAACGGATCCTACGACGGTCCGTCATGGGTACTACGGTCCGTCATCGGGGTCTCGTTCTGTACAGTGACAGAACTGGGGGTACCCCATTCATCCCCGATGATTCAAATGAAATGTGTAGTGTTTTGGACCTACATTTGTCGATCCCAAATACCTAGTAAACTAGCAATGTCACAGCACCTATGTCTAGGGTGGTAAACACGGCAATTTCGAAGATTTTTAACCTAGGTTAGAAAGAATTTTATATAAAAGAAATGAACATATCAATAAGAACTAGGCTAAAATTAATTGATAAACAAAAATACAAGATAAATGAGTAGAAATTAGAGACACATACCTGAGAATTGGAGAAAAACAAGATGGAAAAGTACTTGGTGATCAAGAAGACACCCACAATAGCAACTCCGACTAGTAGATGATAACTTTTAGGGCTTTGGAGAATTTTTGGGGAACAATGATCGGTTGATAGAGGGAGAGATTTTGGAAGTTGAAAAGGGAGGGAAATAGGGGGACTAGTGAAGGAATGGGGGTGAAATGAGGGGTTGGGGAGTTTAAACGGTAAGATTTTGTAAAAAACTCCAGCCGGGTCGGGTCGGGTACGCCTCATTAATGACGCGACGATTCCCCGTTGACGGCCTGTCTCAGTTGTGACGATCCATCGTTGGTTCCGTCGTGTGTGACCTAGTTTGAAAATAACAGAAAGACGTACCTGGCACGACGGATTCATGCGACGGTCCGTCGCTGTATCCGTCAGTGACTGCTGCAGAGTAATTTTCTGCCGAATTTCCTGGTGATGTGCCTGCAAATTTAAAACCCATTAGTAGAAAAATGCTACCATCACTAAAATAAAAACTATATGTATTGGGTTGACTCCCAACAAGCGCCTGATTTAACGTCGCGGCACGACTGAGGACACTTGATTACTCAGCCTTCATCAAGATGGTATGCCTCTATCACTTCATTCACCGATTCAACATGCCCGAAATAGAGTTTTATTCGTTCTCTATTCACCTTAAACCGCACTCCCTCCTTGGCTTTTAAATCTACTGCTCCATGAGGGAATACTTGCGTAATCAAGTAAGGGCCAGTCCGTTTGGAGTTGAGCTTGCCCGGAATACAAGGCACCCCAGAACTGTCTACAAGCACAAAATCTCCAACCATAAACTCTTGTTTTGCACTTTTTTGTTCATTCTCATTCTTCATCTTTTCTTTGTGGGATATGGCGGATACCGATTGGAGTTCACCACTCTGCCTCATGGTCCTACAAACATTGAAGGTCGCTTCTTCATTGTTCAACCGAAATTTCATCTGCACCTTTTCCATATCAACTAAGGCTCTAACTGTAGCAAGGAATGGCCTCCGAAGAATAATAGGCAATTCAAAATCGACTTCACAATCAAGAATAACAAAAGCTGCCGGAAATATGAATGACTCCACTTTTACTAGCACATCATGGAGTATCCCTATAGGCCTTTTCACTGTTCGATCGGCCATCAGTAGCCGCATCGCAGTGGGTTTTGGGTCACCCAAACCCAACTTCTTGTAAATCGAGAGGGGCATGAGATTTATTCTTGCCCCCAGATCACATAATGCTTTCGCAAAATGTAATGACCCGACTGTACAAGGAATAGTGAACGCACCCGGATCTTCTTTCTTTTGCACGAGAGATCTTGTAGCAATAGCACTACAATGCTGCAGTCTATCATCATCCTCGAAAGTGACTGATCTTTTCTTTTTAACCAGATCTTTCATAAACTTGGCATAACCGGGCATTTGTTCAAGAGTTTCTACCAAAGGACATTGATAGAAAGCTGCTTCAGCATTGTTATAAAATACCGATATTTACCATCCTCGGTCTTTTTCACTAATCTAGGAGGGAAGGGTGGTGGTGGTCTAGGCATGGGAATTACCTTCATAGGGACTTCTGTATCTTTTCCAATGCTCTCTTCTGCTTCAACACTACCCTTTACCACCTTATCATCATCCTTTCTCACCTTTTCCTCATTAGACGGCATAGGTGGGTCAATGGTTTGCTTACCACCCCGAGTAGTTATTGCCATGTAGTGCGCATCATTTTTTGGATTTTGGACAGTGTTGCTAGGAAGAGTGCCCGATTGCCGTGTGTTCACTGTCGCAGATAATTGGGCCATTTTCAAATCGATTTGCTTAATCGATATTGCATGTGTATCGACTTTTTGCCCAATACTTGCTAAATCGTACCTTAACTCTTTAATGTGCTCATCACTAGTATCGAACCTCCTCATCATTTTGTGCAACATATCCTCAACTCACGCCATACTATCTCCACCATCCCTACGAGTAATTTCACGATTTTGAGGAGGGACATAGGGCCCATTCCTATCATTTCTGTTACCGTAGTTACCCTTGTTGAAGTTGTTGTTGCGGTTATAGTTTCCATCTCGGACATAATGACCCTCACGATTGTAGTTACCATAGACCCGACCTTGGTTCCCTTGACCTTGGCGCTAGTTATCATGATTTGAGCCTTGGGCGCTCGGTCGAAAACCCCCCGTTTGCTTATTTACTGCATAGGTGTCCTCCGCATAATAACATTCATCATTAGGTGGTGGTGGTTTCGACAAGTAGTTGACTGCATTTATCTTTTCTGCACCCCCAGTGACATGTTTTAGTACCAACCCAAGCTCAGTTCTCATCTGAGCCATTTCTTCACGAATCTCATCTGTGGTTGGGTTGTGAGTGGACTGCACTGCGAAGATGTTTCTCCCGGAATATTACTTCCTAGTACTCCAAGCTTTATTATTCCGGGAGATTTTCTCTAATTTTTCAGCAATCTCAGCATAAGGACACTCCCCATAAGACCCACCTGCTATAGTGTCCAACATCGCTTTATTATTATCATCCTGTCCCCGATAGAAGTATTCCTTCAGTGACTTATCATCTATACAGTGATTTGGGACACTTCTCAAGAACGAGGTGAATCTATCCCAAGAACTACTAACTGAATCTCCTGGTAGTGCCACAAAGTTGTTCACTTTGTCTTTGTGGTTTAGTTTCTTGGAGACCGGATAGTAGCGTGCTAAGAAGACATCCCTTAGTTGGTTCCAAGTGAAAATTGAGTTATAAGGGAGCTCAGTGAACCATATAGCAACTTCTCCCGTCAGTGAGAGAGGAAACACTCTGAGCCTTATTACATCTATGTCCAAGTCAGGCCTCCCTACACAGCTTTTACACACTGTCTTTACCTTAGCTATATGGGCATGTGGATCCTCAGAAGGTAGCCCTGAAAACAAACCTCTGGCAGTGAGAATTTGCATCAGGCTACTAGTTACCACAAAGGTGTGGCCTGTGGGTAGAGGAGGCAAGACAAGGGGCCCATCGGAGTCTGCTATGTTATCATAGCCTCTATAGTATGCTTGGGGCCGTGGAACGGGTTTGTCCCCTCTGTCGGTGTTCACCCGGAGCATCGGGTAACAAATGACCATGAACATCAACCGGAGCTGGGATGTTCTGGTTTGGATCATCATCATTCATTCCCAAGTTTCGATTCATGTTGCGTAGTGTACGCTCTTGTATTTGGAATACAAGGAGGTTGGTATTGCACAAATCAAAAACTATAAAACAGAGTAAAATCAAGAAAATATCAACTAAACTATAGTAATAAGTTTAAGTTAATCTAAAATCTATAATCCCCGGTAGTGGCGCCAAAATTTGATACGCTCAAACTTACTTCTCAATAAGAAGTAAAGCGGCAACTAGTGAGGTTGGGATCGTTCCCACGAGGAAAATAGTTTAGACTTAACTTTAACCTATTATTACTATTGTTCGGTCAATTACTTCCTTGGAAAGGAAAAACAATAAAGGGGGGGGGGGGTTTCTATTTCTAAATGAATGAAAATAACTAATGAAATTGAAAGAGACACTTAACAGCTTCGAATGTTGGAGTTTAATCAATTAATCAAAGTAACTATGGTTTACGTGTTCCCCACAGGTTCATAACTTGATAATTCTAACTATAACAATTCTTTCCTAGTATCTTGCATGCAAAGTGATAAGTTATGTATTTCTAAATCCTTGGTCCGGCATCTAGAAAATTTCACTCCGTACCTTGGTCCGGCTACGTGTGTTGCTATCCTAACCCTTATCTTTACCTCATATTAAGCATCGTATTCGATATTTGACTAAGTTATTACCTCGTACCAATCAATACTAGCCTATTATATAGTATACACTAAATCTATGTTGATAATTCTTTTCCTATTATCAACCTCCTTGGTCCGGCAAGTAGCATTAAGGCGAGTTCTGACGTTGGCCATCCATTAAAAAACTTCTAAGTGAAAGAATTATTAATACATGCAAGACACTATTCTAGAATTGTTATTTTAGTTAGGTTTTTTCTCATTATTTGCCTATGGTTCCTAAAACCCTAGTTATGGAGTTTAGTTACCCATAGTCATATTCACAATATTCAAATATATTATATAAGAATTCATGTACTTATGTCAATGAGAAAGAGTAAAATCCAAAAGTTTGCTTGATTAATCAACAAAAATCACCAACAATCACTTGCAAGAATCTCAAAGTAATCAAGAATCTCACAAATAGTTTAATGATAATAAAAAACCTCACCAAATAATCCAGGGCCTAACTACTAATACAGTGTCTAATAAATACGGTGTCTTACAATACGGTGTCTAACCTCAAAAACGAGGTTTTTTGAACTATTTATAGAAAATAAAAACCTAATTAAATAAGGATTCTATTTGCTGGAAATCTTTTAAAACGCGGCTGGGTAAACGTGTCGCGCGATAGATCGTCGTGGTCACGACAGACCGTCATGGACTCCGTCGTCCCATACTTGTGCAATTTCTTCTGCAGCTCTCTTTATTACCCTCGACGGCAAGTATGACGGATCGTCACAGACACGACGGTCCGTCGAGGGTATTCGTTCCAAAACACTTAAACTCTTAGAATCTGGGTACTGGGACTACTTCTCTGAACTTCATGACGAACCTGCAGGACGGACCGTCATAGACATGACGGACCGTCATGGACTCCGTAACCCCACACTTGGTCAGATTTTGCCATCTTCCTTCAGCAGCTGCACTACGCTGACACCTACGGATCGTCACAAGCATGACGGACCGTCACAAGCTCCGTAGGTGGTCTCTTTTGCATTTCTTCGCTCAAAATCTCTGCATTCATCTTTGGACAAATTTCCTGCAAATAAAGAGAAACTTATATAAAAATTAGAACAAAAAAGGCTTTTGGACACACTAAACTTAAGGAAAAAGTAATAATAATACCGTAAAACCACGGTATATCACTCATGCATGTTCAACCAATTTCATTCCCAAGATTAACCAGTTAAATCAACTTATGTTTATCTAATCACATTATCCAGGAGGGTGCTGCTAGTCCCATTGTACAGGAGGGTCCTGCTACTCCCATTATTTCGGAGGGTCCTGCTACTTCCATTATCCAGGAGGGTTCTGCTAATCCCATTATCCAGGAGGGTCCTTCTACTCCCATTATTCAGGAGGGTCCTGCTACTCCTATTATCTAAGAGGGTCCTGCTAATTCCATTATTCAGGAGGGTCCTGCTATTCCCATTATCTAGGAGGGTTTTGCTAGTCCCATTATTCAGGAGGGTCCTGCTACTCCATTATCCAGGACGGTCCTGCTATTCCAATTATTCAGGAGGTTCTTGCTACTCCCATTATCCAGGAGGGTCCTGCTAATCCCATTATTCAAGAGGGTCCTGCTACTCCCATTATCCAGGAGGGTCCTACAAACAAAACATTCAATAGATCAACAAAACATTGTGAATGTAATCTACTTCATTTACAGCACATTCAAGAAAAATAGATTCAACCTCTCAGGCGATTTCTATTTTGATATATATTGACCAATTCTCATATAATTAATTGGGTTCCACAAATCTTTATTGTAGGGTTTCCATTTGTCTCATTGTAGACAAAATTGAACATCTAGGTTCCTCAAATCTTCAATTTTGAAACATCTTATACACCTTCTTCAACAAAGAAAATTCGTGAGGTCAAAAAGGTGGTGGTTTGTGGTTCCATCTTTTGACAAGGGTCTCTCAAGTACTTGTGATGCTTTAGTTGTTTCCAAATAGTCAGTACTCCTTATTGATTGACTGTATTTTCACCCTAATGTGCTTATTGTTTTGGGCCTAAATCCAATATCTGCCTTTATTTCACAACATTCATTGTTTTGCCTTCATAAAATCAGGGACTTTTTCCGAATTCGATAGTTGAAGATAGATTAATAACTCATTAGCCTGATGCTTCACCTAATACAATTTAGAGAGTTGATAGCGAGTTTTAAAATCCCTTCCTAGTTTCTCGACACAGACGCAACTCAAATACATATGAAACAAAGTGATGAAAAGTAGAAGAAAACTACAAACCACACGAGAATAAAAGAAACTAATTCAATGAAGACTCTCTTTTAGATAAAGGAAGAAAGAAAAAATTATTGGAGTGTGGAAGCCGATTCTACTGAGCATGACATGCAATTTGAATTGATTACCAAACTTTTTCATCCAATCTATTCAACAACCATTATTGATCATCCAATCTTGATGTGGCATCCCAATATTCGATGAAGTCATAAATAATTTTAACGAGTTTTCACATTATGATGTTCAAAAGGGTTTTGCTACTAAAACTCTACCATGTGAATTCCTCCAACTCATATTTACCTTATGGTGTCCGTTAGGGTTTTCACCACTTAAAATCTCTCATTTTTATTTCTCTCAACTCATATTCGCCTTTGATGCCCGGTTAGGTTTTTACCAATAAGACTCTCTCATTTTTATTACTTTCAACTAACATTCGCCTTATGGTTCCCACTAGGGTTTTCACTAATAAGACTCTCTCATTCATTTTTTTTGAAAAAGGAGTATGGTGCCATCGCTGGTACCTTTAGCATACTTACTGTAGACATTTCAAAGGTCAATGCGAAGACTTTTATTTGATTGACTTTAGATGATAGGGTTGATTTTGAGCTTTGGGATAAGAGAACAAATGAATAAATAAATAACTTTTGCCCCAGTTTACTATAATATATTTTTTTGGATTTGTATTTGATTGAACGAAACCCAACACTAGGGCTGCCTGCGTATCTCGCCGAAACAAGAATCAGGTCTAACGTAGTTCAAGTAATTTGTTTTGTTTTTCCTTTTGAAAAAAAAATTCGAGCCCAAACATAAGGGTTTCTAATGCCAAAAATCAAATCAAATATAATATCTTTTCACGACATCAACATTGACGACCATTTCTGTCATTTGCTTTCTAAATCTGTTAAGTAAATAGCACTATTGGATAACCCTTTTTACAATAAATGGTCCTTTCAAATTTGGAGAAAATTTGCCTTTGTTTTTGGCAGGATGTGGCAGAATGCGTCTCAACACTATTTGACCCTCCTAAAAATATCTAGGACGCACCTTTTTGTTGTATGATCGTGCCATTCTTTTCTGGTACAATTGTCTATGACATACCAATGTCAGATGCTTCTCATCAATAAACTTAATTTCTCTAACCATGTTTTGATCCATTCATAATCATCAATCTCAGCCTCCACAACAATTTGTAAATATGGGATCTCAGCTTCTGCAGGTATAACTGCCTCAGTTCTGTATACCAGTGAATATGGCATAGCGCCCATTGACGTACAGACTGTAGTGCGGTAACCGATTAAAGCAAAAGACAACTTTTCATGCCATTATCGAGAACGTTGCACCATGTTATGAAGTATCATTTTTATATTTTTGTTAGCAACTTCTACAGCCCCGTTTTCCTTTGGGCGATACGGAGTCAAATTTCGATGCTCAATCTTAAATTGATGGCATACCTCTTGCATTAAGCGACTGTTGATATTTGCAGCGTTATCATTCATCATCACCTTTGTAATACCAAACCAATAGATGATGTTTAAATGGATGAAATCCATCAAGACCTTCTTGGTCACTAACTTAAAAGTTACTGCTTCCACCCACTTTGTAATATAATCAATGTCCACCAAGATGAACCTATGACCATTCGATGCTTTTGGTTCTATTGGTCCAATCACATCCATCCCCCATGCCACGAAAGGCCATGGAGCAGACATTGCATGCAACTCAAAAGGAGGTGAATGTATTAAATCACTATGTTTTTGAAATTTATGACATTTACGAACAAATCGTATGGAATCCCTCTCCATGGTGAGCCAATAATAGCCTGCTCAAGGTATCTTCTTTGCTAGAAAATATCCATTAATGTGAGGTCCACAAACCCCTGAGTGTACTTCAATCATGATTGTTGAATCCTCTTGAGCATTTACACATCTTAGAAGTCCTAAATCAGGTGTCTTCTTGTACAATATGCCTCCGCTTAAGAAAAAATCGCTTCCTAGACGTCGAATAGTTCTTTTTTGATTACTAGTTACATCCGACGAATATTCTCCAAACTGAATATATGTTTTAATATCATGGAACCAAGGTTTACCATCAAATTCTTCTTCAACCATGTTGCAATAAGCATGTTGATCACGAGTTTGTATGTATAAAGGATCAATATGAGCGTCATCAGGATGTTGGAGCACAGAAGATAAAGTGCCCAATGCATCTGCGATCTCATTGTGAACTCTAGGAATGTGTCTGAACTTTATCGACACAAACCATTGATAAAGATCTTGTAAACAATGTTGATATGTTATAATCTTTGGGTCACGAATTTGCCATTCTCCTTGAATTTGATGTACTAGCAAACCTGAGTCTCCTAACACTAACAGTTCTTAGATGCCCATGTTAGTAGCTAACCTAAAACCTAAAATGCAAGCTTCATACTTGGACATATTATTAGTACAATAGAATCTAATTTGGGATGTTATAGGGTAATATTCCCCTAATCCTGACATAGGAACAACTCCTTTCTTGTTGGAGGCATCGTCAAAAAACAATTTCCATCCTTGATTGTTATCGTGAATAACTTCATCGATACAAGATATCTCATCGTCTGGAAAATAGGTCTTAAGTGGTTCATATTCTTCATCAATAGGGTTCTCCGCCAAATGATCTGCCAATGATTGAGCCTTCATTGCGGGCCGTGTCACATAGATAATATCAAACCCTGTGAGTAATATTTGCCATTCTGCAAGCCTGCCCGTGGGCATGGGCTTATGAAAAATATATTTCAACGGATCCATACGAGAAATGAGATAACTAGTATAAGATGAAAGATAATGCGTCAACTTCTGTGCTACCCAAGTTAGGACACAACACGTTCTCTCAAGGAGGGTGTATTTCGATTTACAAATGGTAAACTTCATGCTGAGGTAATAAATGGCCTGCTCTTTCTTTCAAATGTCATCATGCTGACCCAATACACAACAAAAAGAATTATCCAGTAATGAAATATATAATATCAAAGGTCTGCCGGTCTTGGGAGGAACCAACACAGAGAGATTTGATAAGTAATTCTTAATTCTTTCAAAAGCCTCTTGACATTCTTCAGTCCACTCGACTGTGGCTTTCTTTTTTAACAATATGGGTTCACAAGTTGTAGTGAGTTGAGCAATGAATCTACTGATGTAGTTTAACCTTCCTAGAATACTCATAACCTCAGTTTCTTAATTTGGAGGTGACAATTATTGAATGACTTCTATTTTGGAAGAATCTAACTCCATACCTCGTCGACTGACTATAAACCCCAAAAGCTTCCCTGATGGTACCCCAAATGCATATTTTGAAGGATTAAGCTTGAGATTATACTTGCGGAGCCTTTCGAAGAATCTTCTTATGTTTTTGACATAATTTGACTGCTTTTTTGATCTAGTGATAACATCATCCACATAAAATTTAATTTATTTATGCATCATGTCATGAAACATGGTTGTCATTGCTCTAATATAAGTCGCCCCTGCATTTTTTATCCCAAAAGGCATAACCCGATAACAATATGTCCCTCATAGAGCGATAAAATATGTTTTTTCTGCATCTTCATCATCCATAATGATCTGATGGTAACCTGCATAGCAATCCACAAAAGATGCAACCTCATATTTAGCACAATTATCCAATAAATTGTGAATGTTGGGCAAAGGAAAATCATCGTTTGGACTTGATTTGTTCAAATTACGATAATTAACACACATTCAAACTTTACTGTCTTTCTTAGGGATTGATACGATGTCGACCTGCCAAGAAGGATATTGAGCGACTCGAATAACTTTGGCCTCAAGTTGTTTTGTGATCTCCTCTTTAATTATTACACTCATGTCAGTTTTATGCTTTTCAACTTTTTCTTTATCGGAAGGAAGTTAGGATCAATTGAAAACTTGTGAACAACCATGCCAGTGCTTAATCCAGGCATGTCATCATAAGATGATGCAAAAACATCCCTGTAATCAAACAAAGCCTGGATTATATCCACTTTTTGATATCGAACATGTACAGTTATCTTAGTCTCCTTAATATTTTCATGATCCCCTAAATTTATCATCTCAATTTCTCTCATGTTAGGATTTAATTTATTCTCAAAATGTTCGAAATCCCTGCCTACTTCTTCAAATACTTCATCTTCATCAAATCCGATTTCTTGACTTATTATTTCAGGATTAGGTCGAAGATTAGATTAAATTTTAAGATCTGACGAGAAATTTTGCATGCATGTCATATCTCTAGAATCGACACAGAAATAACTGTATAGAAGGAAAAAAAGAAATATATTAGACTAGAAGAAAAACACAATTATATCCTACTGAAAGGAAAAATAGAGAATTTGAAAAAAAAAAAATGACAAGATAAAATTTGAATTACAACCCTTGAATAAATCGTACGACCAAAAGAAAAACAAGACAGACTACCAAGACTCATTCTTGACGGGGAGAGGAGTTGCCTCCCAATTGTTCAGCTCGACATCAAGACCAATGAATTGAACATCTCTGTCGCTAGTGCCTTCATTGAGTTCCACAATATCAGCCTCGCCATCTAAATCTTAAAAATAAACAATCAACTTTCCATTAAATTCCAACGGTGGCTCTGGGAGAGGTGATTCAGAAGATTCTATTGCATAGGCTTTGATGAAATACTTGTATGTGGGTGGTATAGGCTTGGTAAGCGAACATACATTTTTATTTTTCTTCTTTGCTTTCATTATGACCTCGACTCTAGGCCCGTAGCCTAAGCCAAAAGTACCAATGCTCTTTTGTTTACTCACTGAATAAGCTCTTCCTTGCAAGAAGATTCCCAATCATTTGCCCGACTCAAGCCCATGCTTCAACAATTAATTTACCACCATCACGTATGCCATGGGCAATTGCGGTTTTGAAATGACGTTCCCCTCGAGGACATTCTCAATAACCACTACCAAAAAAGATTGATAAACCAGATCCTCATTCTCATTTTTCCTTGACAAAAGGGAGGGAAAATTTTTTGTAGACCGATAAGTCCCCCTCACCATGAATAATCACTTCTTGTCGACCGTATTCAAACTTAATCATTTGATGCAACGTGGAAGGGACTTCCCCAGCCCTATGCACCCATGGTCTCCCCAACAATAGATTGTAGGATGCATTGATATCCAGCACTTGAAAATTCACAGTGAGATCGATAGGCCCTATTATTAGTATGAACTCTATCTCACCAATGACATCTGTTTTTGACCCATCAAAAGCTCTAACACATACATTGTTAGGTCGGACCCTTTCAGCACTAACGTTCAGTTTTTATAGAGTCGATAAAGAACAAATATTTGCTCCACATCCCCCATCAATTAGAACTCGAGTGACATATGTTAGCTTACACTTTATAGTGATGTGGAGGCCCTGGTTGTGTCCGTACCTTCCACCGGTAGTTCATCATCTGAAAAGGTGATACTGTTTATTTATTGATTGAGGTTTTTGACATTTCGTATTACATAATTATATTTCTTAGTTATATTTTAGTTATTTCATTTTAACCACACAGGAGGCAGTAAACATGTCTGCTTCACATGTGTGAATCTGCACTATAGTTAATAACATATTGACTTGAAATTCCATTTGTGCTACATTTATTGGACAAGGAAAGTAACATATATTATTTATAAATTACATAAAGGTACTATAAATTACAATGATTAACAATTTAAAATATTTGAAAATCATATTAAAATCTAATTGAGTCTCTAAATTTTATCTGTGTCACATAAAAGAGGGACACCGAGCCTGGGCACATCCCTTTGATAGCTTTATTTAGCCTCCTTTACTATGTCAATCCCTCCCTATTGGTAAAAATAACTAATATTGAGTCCGTGCTAACACGGGCGCATGTTTCTAATATATATAATAAGGGTCTTGCATGAAATATTTGCTGGTGAAATATCAACTACAAGTTTCTATTCACTTTATCTCACTCCTACGTAGAAATGAGTTGCAATATGACATTGTATTTATTCGTCTCAAATATTGCATAGATTTGAGGTAAAATCAGATAATTTGTTCAAAAAATTAATATATGATTGTCAATCATGTGGAAGTCTACGATGGAATTCTAAAATTTAGGCTTGTAAGATTTTTATACAAGGAAAAGAATGACAACTCTATACACTTGAGATATTACATTAAACATGTCCTGCAACACCTGAATCATCCTCTTCGAATGACCATCCATATGAGGGTGAATGTTTGTGATGGAAGTAAGGTGAGTACCTAAATCTTAAAGCAAATTACCCCAAAACTTAGACGTATACTATGTACCTCGATCTAAGATGATAGAAAGGGAACTTAAGATTACTATCTCCTTGGCATAAATCTTAGCCAATTGTTAGGAGTTGTAATCCGCTCCGAGTGGAATGATATGGGCTGATTTAGTCATCTATCAACAAAAACCTTATTGAGTCATACTTTCTCAACGTCCGAGGGAATCCAACCACCAAGTCCATGGATATCCTTTTCCATTTCCAATCGAGAATGGGTATTCTTTAAATCAGTCATGTAGTTCTTTGGTTCTTATACTTAACTCTTTTGTAATTCTAACACTTAAGACACATATGTCGCTATTCCTCTCTTCGTTTCTAGACAACAATAAAGTTGCCTCAAGTTTTGGTACATTTATTTTACAGACAAATGAATTTAATATCCTGAACCGTGAGACTCTATCAAAACCTTCATAATGAAGTCATCAACTTCAGGAACACAAGTCCTCCGTATAAATACGATAAAACATGGCGTCTGAAGCCTCCATAGACACCACATTATTCCTGAGCTTGTTCAAATTCCTATCCTAAAACTATTTAGCCTTGATTTCCTCTAAAACTATTGGCTTAACCTCAATATTGGCAAATACCACACCCTTTTATGATATCTCCAATTACATGAGCTTAAATTCTAGAGTCTAAATCTCTCTAGCTGAGGGTTACTCAGACAGCCAAGCAAGCCAAATTGACCATGCTAAAATTGTCTTCCGATTCAATGTATCTATGACAACATTGGCCTTGCCCGAATGGTACTTGATTGTCAAACCATAATCCTTCAACAACTCCATCCACCTCCTCAACCTAAGATTTGAGTTCTTCTAATTAAACAGATGTTGTAAGTTGTGATGATCTCTGAACAATTCACGCTTAACATCGTAAAGATGGTCTAGCCATATCTTATGTGCAAACACTACCACTACCAACTCTAAATTATTATGAGTTGGGTAGTTCCTCTCATGATTCTTCAATTACCTTGAAACATAATCCATAATGTTCTTGTCCTGCATCAACACAGCAGCCAAGCCGAATGTAAAGCCTCACAAGACATAATAAATTCTTTACCTTCCGCTAGCAATTATAGGACATGATTCATAATCAAAAGTGTCTTAAAATTTTAGAATCTCTCCTCGCACTGATAAGACTACACAAATGTTTCCTCTTTTTGGGCCAGTCTAGTCAGATGCGTAGCAATGGAAGCAAAATTCTTGATAAACCTTCAAAAGTAGCTATCAAGACCCACAAATATTCTAACCTAAGCAACAAATCTAGGTTAGGCCCAATTCATTACTCCCTATCTTTTGGAAATTTACCATCATTCTTTTTTTATTGAAACCACATACCCCAAGAATGCCACCAAAGTCAGCAAAATTCACACTTTGAATATTTTTCATACATTTTCTATTTCCCCAAGATAACCAAAGCAATGGGAAGTTTCTTTGCATGCTCCTACTTAACTCTTGGAGTAGATTAGAGTATCATTTACAAACACGATCACAAAAGAACTCAGAAATGGATACAAGACACCATTAATCAAACTCATAAAAGTTTGTTGGTGCATTCATCAATCCAAAGGACATTACCAAGAACTCACAATGCACTTATCGAGTCTTGAAGGTTTTTTTTTTATATATTTCCTAAGGTTAGATCTTTAAATGATGGTATCCTAACCTCAAGTCAACCTTTGAGAACATTGAAGAACCCTGCAACTAGTCAAAAAGATCATCTATGTGGGTAAAGGAAATTTATCCCGAAATGACACCTTGTTCATTTGTTTGTAATCTATACACATTCTTATAATACTATCCTTATTTTTCACAAACAAAATCGTAGCACCCAATGTGCAGAACTGGAATGAATGAATCCCTTATCTATGAGTTCCTTAAGTTGAGTCTTGAGTTCCTTCAACTACATCTAAGTAATGTGATAAAGAGGGAACAATATTGTGTAGTGACTGACTCAAAATCTATACAAAATCAGTATCTCTATCTAGAGACCTATCAAGTAAATCCATAGGAGATACCTCGAAGAATTCTGAAACTATTGAGATTGATTCAAAATAAGGAGACTCCATGATAAACTCTCAACTATGTCTCATATTTCAGGCATTTGCACATATGAGATCGGAGTCAAACCACAAAGATTGGTAGTTTGGACTCTTCTTATATTTACTTTATTATTTGAACAAACAAGCAATTTGAGTTCTCAACATGTATAACTAGCTAATGACTAAAAATTTATCAATATTAAGCAACAAAATAGGAAATCAACCAAAATAAGATCTAACAAGATTAGAAAGGACTGGGGGTGTGCGCATAGTGATTGGGGATTCAAATCGAATAGAAAAATATTAACTGAACAACATTGATTGATACATTGATAGCGTTTAGTCTAGGCTACACTTCATATAATCTCTTGAACTATCAAGGACATGTCAATTGGATCCTTCTAAACTCCAAGACCATTTCAAATAAAACACTAAATATTGCTTGAGTGTATACTGACTATCTTAGCTCATAAAATTAAATGTGAAATCACTTGGATTATCTCATCCCTGGCTCAAATCTATAGAGTAATTTCATAAAGTCCTTACTATTGAGTCTTACCCAACTCCATTTAGCTTTCCAATGTCAAAATGGTGTTAAAGAGCTCAACCAATATTTGCAAACATTAATTTTTAGATTAAACATCAAGATAATACTAGATCCATGAGATACAATCAATATTATAGTTAATTAATAAATATTCATTCAGGGTTTTACACCCCCCATCTAGCTCATACAACCCTAGATAAGAGTCTAGTTGCTCATAAAAATGAAATAGAGACAATATCCATATAGGAAATCTTCAAACTAAGCTAATTTGGTAGGCAAAACTTGGATTCCAAGCTTAGATTGACAAAAACATGAGATTTCTTCCTTTACAAGCTATAAAGTTCTTCACTATTGCCCTCTCTCTATTTTTTACTATCACTTTCCTTTCTCTATCTAGTCTATACCAAATTGGGGAGAAAAATTTCTATACATTATTGAACAAATTAATCCCTATTTTATCCTTGGAGCACTCCAAAGTAATCAATATTTTCATAATTACATTTTTCCCTTCAAGTTCCATTCTTCATATTTGCGCTGGACTAGACGCTGATCAAAATAGAGCGAGTTGCCTGCTCGCCTAAACCTTCAATTATGACGAGAGAATCAATGCTGGGATCGGCGAACCTTCCTTCCTTCATTGTAAAGTGCTAATTTTAATAACGGTGCCAAGGCAAATTTGCTCCGTCCAGATCGGCATTTAGCCGGTGAGACACTTGTTTATTTATGCGGGATGCCAATTGCATCATTGGTGTGCTTCAATGCATTTTGGCTTCAAATCCATCAACTTTGTTTTTTATAAAGAATACTTGCATTCACAAAACTAGGGACTAAAATCCCTTCAATTAGTGTCGAAGCATGTCATAATTCATGAATTTGAGTGTACTGATGCGATGAAATACCAACTGAGCAAACACCCCAACTCGAATCTGTGCTTGTCGTCAAGTAAATTATTCACTAAGTATAGGATCAAAGATTATATACAACCCAAGATACATTTTGCATAACCACATATTACACTCCAAAATATTAAAAACAAAAAGACTCAAAACCAACGCTCCTCCCTATTGGTTCAACCATCATTCACTACGCAAAGTTTTAACAAAACACTTTTAGCACAATTTTTGATTATTTTCTTGTAAGCACAATATTAATGCATCTCAATCCAATGGTATCAACTTTATTGTTTTGCCTAAGTATTCACACAAATATGTCACATTCATGCAAAACAATTGAAATCAAGACATCACAATTCATATGAAAGATGTAGTGTCATTCACACAAGAGAGAATCCCACACACATTTAAGAATATCAGTTTAAGGTATTATGGATCATGAAAGAATAATCATTCTCAAAAATGAATTTAAGTATATAAAATTGACCCATAGGCTTGCCCTATATATAGATTGTCAATAATACAAATTGATAGGGCTTAAAATCCCCAAGGACTTGCTTGTTTGGCTTAGGCCTGGGTAGAACTTAGTAGGTAGGATATCATTTGGCCATGTGACTACAATTCCTCCCTAATGCGTCCATTTCTACTAATTAGATCTTTCCCCTCACATTATTAATTTTTTCTCTTCACCATGTTCAACATTCAATGCTTGTTTCAACTTCCAATTATGCTTTTCACCTTGAGGTATGTACATATGATGAGCTAATTTTGTTTCTCTTCATTCATGACTTTTTCAACACTTTTCGCTTTTAAGACCATGATTATCTATAATTTTTTAGCTCAAACCGCATTATTTCATTTTTGCCGGAACCCCTAAATATAGATGTTAGCTTACATTTTAACTTAATTCTCTCGTTCTCCCCCAGACTTAGGCTTTTAGCCTATATTACAATTCATTTAGAAAACTAGGGAGAGATGAGGTTGTTATTATAGAGAGTTATAAATGTTCAAGGTACACAACATGGTGACCAAGGAATATTGTTTCGGCTCAATGGGACTCACTAAAATCTAGTTAATGGGAGGAAAATTTTGGGATAGAGTAGATGGTCAAAAAGGACCTAAGTTCATCTTTTGAGCCTCATCAAATTTAGAATGTTTCCTTGTAGTACATTTTGGGAAAAGTTCTAGACAACATGCACATAAAAAATGAATCAATTTTTCCCGCATAAGGTCTTACAATCCAACAAATTCCCAAGATATTCTCAAAATCAATGAAATCAGATTACTTTTTTGACAACCAAGATAGGGAAGTACGCTTGTAAATCATAAAGCCAAATCAAGAATGTACAAATCATGACAATAAATTGATTTTCAACTAACTTCTTCTAATTTTAGAAATCATTTTCAAAAATAAATCCTCCTTTACAAATACTTTTTTTTGGTGGTTCCTCTTGCAAGAGGTGTGACAGAAGATTAGATTTAAACTAAACCTTGGAATTTTCCCATAAGAAAGTCGCTATAATCTACCATAGGGAACAACAACCTGATTCGACACAAAAAGACTCAAGATTAAATAAAACAAAAAAGTAAAAATAATATTCTGATCCATGGGAAAGATTTGTGATGTAAAGAAAACCTTTGCAGTTTATTCCACTATACTACTATTCACAAAGGAAAATTTGATTCACGCGCCATAAATTCATTGAGAGAACAAGGCCTTGTTGAAAGACACAAAGAGGTCGTTTGGTACAAACATTGATAATGCATGGATTAGTAATACATGGGTTAGTAACACAAATATTACTAATGTAGGGAGTAGTGCAGGCATTATTTTTTGTCAAGTGTTTGGTTCACTACTTTCCACTTAATTTTGTGTTTAATTTATAAATCTACAAAAAAATTTATAATTGAGTCAAGGTAGATAATCACCGGAACGGATAATTTTTTTAAAGAATTATTTATTCCATTTAATTAGTTAAATCAAATACATATATTCATAAAATTGTTATTCATTTTAAGGTATGATGTACCACTAAGAAAATCATTGATGACACAATGTATTTCTTGTTAGAATCTGTGCGTCCACTATCAGTCAATGGACCAGGTACCTTGACACACAATCGTAAATATAATAGAAAGTAAATGCAGTAAGATAACAGAGGAGTTTTACGTGGAAACCTCCTTGCTCAAGGGAGAAAAACCACGACCTGTCTCACAGGATCTCCAAAAACAGTTTCACTAATCTTCACAAGCAAAAAGAAACCAATTACAAAAATGTGAGAAAAAGTTTTTAATCTCACTATCAAGCAATAACTCTATTGCTTGTTGAGCCTAAGTAGATATTACTCTACCCACTAAGCTATCACTCTAAAAAACTTAGGATTTTCTAAGCAATCTCACAGACTGCCCACTAAATCACTAACCTATTAATGATTAAGAATTTTAGATCAAACCACACCGATTCCTTTATAGATTTAAGATCAGTTTACAATGTAAGATTGAATGAATACATTCTCAAACAACAACACAATGTTTTCCTGAGTTTCAGTTGTTCTTGAATGATTCTTCTTCTTGATTTTCTTTAGCCTTTGCAAGAGTTCTTGAATGTGCTTGTTCAAGTTGCAAAAACTAAAGAGCAATGTGAGGAAAGATGACATTGTATAGAAAAGTCACTTTCCTTAAACCCATGCCATTGGTTGGAAAGGTCTGACGTTTCTAACGCAGTTGGGAACTGTGCACCAACTTTCTGTACTTTCTCCAGCTAGCAGTCAACGAACGATTCATACTTCGAACCGGGTACCTTCACAAGGTCCCTGAGTTTGTTACATCATCAAAACTACAAATAACATTTTCCCCCTTTTTGATGATGACAAACAATACTCCAAGCTTCAATCCAGCTTTAGGACAAGTTCCCTATGAATCGCTTGTAGACCCACTTAACAGACAACCAAAAAGAAACACAGTATACCGTAGCTATATCCCTCCTCACAAACATGTCCCGTCACAACCAGTTAAAATTCCCCCTTTTGGCATCATAAAAAATAGATACAGTAAACCAACAATATCAATAATAACAGTAGAGAAGACTATAGCCTTTTGGTAATCAAACATAAAAGAAAGCATTCGACAAGAGATATTATCTAGAACAACGGGGTAATAATATTAATAGCATTATAAAATTAACATTCAATACATTAACAACAAAATGAAATCCACAGGACAAAATGATAAGCCACAAAAGGAAGACACGAAAAGACTATGGGACAGACTATGAAGGGGGAGGCTGATGGGAAAGGGACTGAATGATGAGAGAGAGTCTAGAATTAGCATCATCATTATCCTTTATTGCTTTTTCTTGTAAATCAATAACTTTGGGTTCTGCATTTTCCCTTTCCAGGGCTTGAACTGTATCGGTGCCAGGTCCCTCTGTTTGCGCAGTGAGTAGCTTGGCCTTAAGAATAGCAATTTCGGCATCCTTTCCACTCAACTTCATGCTTGAGTTGGTCCTGGTCTTCAATGACTTGAGCCATTTGCTCTTGGGATTTCCTTTCCCTTCAATGCACTCTCATTCAACCAAGGTAGTCTCTAAAAGGCTTGCTTCACTGTACCGACTTTGCCAACACCAAGCGGAATGTTAAAGTATTTAAATACTTTAGTGAGAAAGTATCCATATCCCATACCATGTATCCCTTTCTGCTCAATGATAGTCTTGTACATATGTTCAAGTATGAGTCCGGGAAAATCCAGAGGTTCAAACTTGCACAACAACTTCATCACATACAAATCACCATAAGGTGCTGAGGTCCTCTTTTAAGTTTGAGGGAGGAGAATTTTGTTGACAAATTCAAAAATAACTGATATTCACTTTTCATTACTTTATTGAAATACCTTGCACATTTTGCAGTAGAAAGCTTTGAACACAATGTCACAAATTCAATAGAACACGTTTTCCCTACCACAAACCTGGTACTATCTCGAGGTACCCTAAGAATTTTTCCCTGAAGAGTCTCGTCAAGGTGAATAGCAATGTTGTTTACTTTGGTATTGACAATTCCATCTTACTGAATTGAATGTTTTAGTAGAATTCTTGCACTTTCTCTTCATGAAGAATGGGAGATTTGTGGTTGAAAAGATGCATCCACGACTGAATCTCAACCATGTCATAAAGTGAGTCCATCCTAGGAAGATTAATTATCCCCAATCAAATACCTTGCCAGCCAGTACATACTGCTTCCTCAAAATTTCAACAATTTCTTGCTTGTTGACCTACTTTTTATTTACATGCACCTGTGTACCAGGTCCCTGTGACCTTTTCCTTTTTCCTTTAGCAGTCTCCTTTGTGGATTTTGTTTTCTCAACCTTCTTCGGTTCTCCTTGTTTTGATTTCCCTGATCTCTTCTTCCTATATCCCTTTTCTGTCTCTTCAGCAGACACATCTACCACAACAGACACAGGTAATTCAGAATTGGACACTTTGAATGTTCTAGCCCTCCTATTTTCTGTTGTGGACTTAGCACTGGCTTTCATAGCATCAGCCACCATCTTTTTAGTGTCAAATCTAGTAATAGGTCTCTTTTTAGACACACTTACATATCTCTTTTCCACCTTCCACTGTATAGGTCGGTTATCACCTGCTGAGTTAGAGGAATCAGAGGATGGATATCTTCCAAAATCTGGGAAACTATCAAAGATAGGTTGGGTCTCTCTGTTCTCTTCATTTCGAAGAGGTTCACATTCTTCAACCCTAAACTCCTCTCTCCTCATTGCAAGACTCTCGATAACCAACTCTTCACTAGCAACAAGAATATTTGACTTAGAAGATATGTTCTTAGGTAAGTCTCCTTCAAAAAGAGCATTTGAAAGCATTTCATGATGAGGAACAGGTCCAATAGTAAGACTTGGGTTGTTAAGATCTATAGAGTGAAAGGATTTTCAGGGTTATCTAGGGAAAAACTTATTTTTGAAGTCGACAGAAAATTGGGTTTTGCCACTGTGGATGAACAAGAGTAAAAAGAAATAGGGTGTAAGAAAGAGAAGAAAAGAAGGAGTGAAAGATGAAGAAAGCAGAGAGGGAGAGAACGCTTAGGGTTTTTCGAAAGGGAAAAGAAATTTCACAAGAGGAGTTTAATAGAGAGAAGGGGGGTTTAAAAAGAAACTGAAACGGTGATAGCTCCCTATTAATTTGACGCGTCACTTGGAAATTAAGCAATGGGACTAACGTTCAGAATAACTGATGACTGACACGTGGCTTGATCAACGGTCACTTTATCTCAATTTAAAATTTATGTACAGAATGCTAACCTCGACTAGGACCAGGTCCCATAATGCAAGTTAATCATCATTCCTTAACTGTCCTGACCATGTCTTTGTTTTGCTGATCCTTTATGAATGTATACCTGCAATATGTACAACGATGATCTTACTTAGACAGAATATTATTGACAAAGAGGATACATGCACTATAAGTTTAACAATCAAGGAAATTTCATGATTTAATGACTAGAAATCAATTTGAAGTCATCATGCCCAACTTCAACCTATTACTCTCAAATTGGTCTTTGCTGAGAGCTTTATTGAAGATGTATGCGATTTGTTCCTCTGTTGGGCAATACGTAAGCACAATGTTTCCTTTTTCAACATTATCTCTCAGAAAATGATGTCTCGCATCAATGTGCTTGCCTCTCTTATGGTGAACAGGGTTCTTTCCCATACTGACAGCATTGGTATTGTCACACATAAGAGGTATTGCCATGATGCTTACTCCAAAATCCTCCAAGTGTTGTTTGATCCATAAAAAATGTGAACAACATACAACAACTTCTACATATTCAGCTTCAGCTGTTGAAAGAGCTATTGAATTCTGTTTCTTCGTTCCCCAAAAGTTAAGCGAAGATCCAAGGAAATGAGCCATCCCTGAAGTGATCTTCCTATCTACTTGATAACCAGCAAAATCAGCATCTGTAATACCAAAATGATCTAAAGTGTCACCTGCTGGGTAGAAGAGGACCAGGTCGCCTATTTTCTTAAAATATCATAGAATTCGTTTAGCAGCCTTCAAATGTGAATCACGAGGGAATGCTTGGAATCTAGCACATATTCAAACGTTGTATACAATGTCAGGTCTGCTTGCGGTCAAATAGAACAAGGATCCAATGATTCCCCTAGACATGGTTTGATTCACAGGAGAATCGGATTTGTATGCTACAAGCTTGGAGTTTGTACCTATAGGAGTATCAATAGGTTTAGAATCAAACATATTGAATTTCTTCAACAGCTCCTTAATATACTTCTCCTGACTGATTGAGATTCCATCTGATGATTTCTTAATTTCTAGCCCCAAAAAGAAAGTCAATTCGCCCATCATGCTCATCTCAAACTCCTTTCCCATAAATGATGAAAATTCTTCACACAAATGCTCATATGTAGCTCCAAATATAATGTCTTCCACATATACTTGTATAATAAGAAATTCATGTTCTCTTTTTAATAAGAACAAGGTATTGTCAATTTTCCTTCTTTTGAACCCATTTTTCAACAAGAACTTCGACAGTCTCTCATACGAAGATGTAGGAGCTTGTTTTAAACCATACATGGCCTTATTTAATTTGAACACATGATCTAGTAGCTCAGCATCTTCAAACCCAGGAGGTTGTTTAACAAACACCTGTTGCTTGAAGTCTCCATTTAGGAAAGCATTTTTGACATCCATTTGATACAACTTGAATCCCATGAATAAAGCAAAGGCTATGAGAATTCTTATGGCCTCCATCCTTGCAACAGTAGCAAAAGTTTCATCATAGTCTATACCTTCCTCCTGATTATATCCTTGAACAATTAATCTGGATTTGTTCCTAGTAATCATACCATTTTCATCATGCTTGTTTCTGAAAACCCATATGGTCATATAATAGGTCGAGGAACCAGGTACCACACCTTACTTTCTTGTTTTTGATCTAGTGTGAATTCCAGAATTCAGAGGTGAAATGATATTATCAAGTGGATGTGATGAACTGTGTTTCCGTCCTGGTCTTGAAGTCAGCTGGTTTAGCTGATCAGTGTTCTCTTCTTCATCAAGGAAGTCTTCATTTTCCGGAGAGTGAGTGATATTCTGACTTGAGTTCAGAATGGTACCAGGTTCCTCTTCAGGTTTATCAACCTCATCAGCCTTTCCAAATGAATTTTGATCTGCATTGTTAATCTCAAATTGATCATTTATTTCAGCTTCACTTCTTTCACTTTTTTGAGATTTAAACATCTCGATTAACTCATCTTCATCATTTGATGTCGCCCTTTTCAGATTTCCATCTTCATCAAACACTACATGAATACTTTCTTCAATACATTGAGTTTTCTTATTGAAAACTCTGTATGCTTTACTTGATGAAGAGTATCCTACAAACACCCCTTCATCACTTCTAGGGTCAAACTTTTCAAGATCATCCTTCCCATTGTTCAAAACAAAACATTTGCATCCAAATGCCCTAATGTAGCTCAACATAGGTTTTCTGTTGTTGAGTAGTTCATAGGGAGTATTATTCATCAAAGACTTTATCAATCATCTGTTAGTAACATAGCATGCTGTGTTGATTGCCTTAGCCCAAAACATTTGTGGAAGATTTTACTCAATAATCATGGTTCTTGCAATATTACCAAGGTTCTGTTTTTCCTTTCCACTACTCCATTTTGCTGGGGAGTTCTTGGAGCAGAGAAGTTGTGACTTATGCCATTTTTCATACAGAAATGATCTATTTTTGAGTTTTCAAACTCAGCACCATAATCAGACCTAATTCCAGCAATCACTTGATTCAATTTTGTTTGAATCATTTTGAAAAACACTATCAATTCGCTGGTGTTTCTGCTTTTGATCTTAAGAACTTTGTCCATGTGAATCTTGAGTAATCATCAACTATCACCAGAATGTATTTCTTTCCACTTCTACTTTGAACCTTCAAGGGTCCACATAAATCCATGTGCAGCAGCTCTAATACTCTCGATGAGGTTACTTGCTTTTTTGTCTTGAAGGATGATCTGATTTGTTTTATTTTGACACAGGCTTCACAATTTTGCTTTCACAAAATTTCAACTTTGGCAGACCTAGGACCGGGTCCTTAGAAATCAGTTTATTCAATAAAGATGAGCTCACATGGCCTAGTTTTTGATGTCACAGATCAACATTTTCATTCTGAGCACTTAAACATGTCAGTATCATCTCCATGAGATGTTTCTAAGTTAGCAACATACATGTTTTTGCTTGTATGAGCAGTGAGAATCACTTTCTTTGTAGTAAGATTAACTACAATACACTTCTCAGATGTAAACTTCACTTCATTTCCCTTGTCACAAATTTGAGACAACTCAAAAGACTATACTTCAAACCACTGACATGATATACGTTGTCAATGGATTCCTCAAGCGATTTTCCCACTTTACCAACACCTAAAATATATCCATTCTTTCCATCACGAAAAGAGACACCTCCGCCTTGAAGGGCCTTGAGTGAGAGGAAGTTTTTGGTATCACAAGTCATATGTTTAGAGCATCCACTGTGCATGTACCAACATTGACTACTACACCTCTCAATCACCTGCAACAAGAATCACTAATTAGACTTGGGAACCCATTTCAATTTGAGTTCCCAGAAAGCAGACAAAGGGTTAGTCAAAGTGTTTCTAGCCTAATGAGGTAATTTTAGATTCTTTTTGACCAAGGATTTTTTAGCAGAACCAAATTCTCTCTTTGAGATCCTTTTGATTGAGGATTTATTTGTAGGACCAGGTCCCTCCTTTGAAATCCCTTTCTTTTCTGTATACTTTTAGAATCTTTCATGTGACTCTCTAGGTTGTACACTCTCCTTTCGAATGCCCATTTTTACCACAATGAAGACACATTAAATTATTAGACACAAATACATATTTGCTGTGAGGATTGGAAGGAGGAGTAATATTCAAAGTTCCTAGACCCTTTTTGTTGAAATTAGTTTGATCTGTCACATTTGAAAGCAACTTAGAACATTTTATCCACTTAAGAGATTTTTCAAGTTCATCTTTAAGTTTGACAATATCTCTTTCTATGTTGTTGCTCTTTTCCAAAGCTAAAACAAGATTAGTCTCAGTAGATTTTAGTTTTTCTTCAAGCTCAACTTGTAAACAACTAGACTTTCCTTTTTGTTTTTCAGCTTTCTCATTCATCAGATGTAATTGTTTTTTAAGTTCTAGTTTTTCAAATTCTAGAACAGCCATTTAATCTTCAATTTTCAACATTTTGTCACCCATTTTATCTCTGGTTTCATTTAAACATTCAAACTCAGCATTCATGGTATCTCTTCAAGAAGTTAATTCAATCATTGAATCAATCATAACATTTGCTAATGTTCTCAATTTTTTAAGAGAATAGGTATTCAAATCATGTTCCAAATCAAGAAGAGTTACCTTATCCTTATCATCTTCATTATCTAAATGAACCATGAAAGAAAATATCTCATTGAATATGTTTCATCCTCATGAAACACCACCATTGACACATGATTTGGTTTATCAGGGTCTTCTGAATCACTCAAAGAATCACCCCATGTAGCAAGGGCTTTCTTTACCACATAGTCAGCAACAACTATACAATCATTTTTATTGAGTACCAGGTCCCTGCACCTTTCTTTATCACCTCTTGGTCTCTGATATTCTTTGTTTCCAGCTTTGAATAAGGGACACTCTCTTATAAAATGTCAAACCCTTTCCACGCTTATGACAGGTATCATTTTGAGTGGCAGTTCGTGGAACATTTGATCCATTTCTAAAACCTTTGTTTTTCCTCACAATCTTCTGAAACCTCTTGATAAGATAGGCCATATCATCATCCTCACTGGAGTCCTCTTCGAATCTTTATTTTAGTATCAAGGACTTATCTTTCTTGACTTCCTTCTTTGACTGATCATAACTTCGGTTCATCTCATGGGTCTGTAGATTTCCAATGAGAGCATCCATTATTAACACTTTCAAATACTTAGCTTCATTGATGGAACCTACCTTAATTTCCCAAGACTTGGGAAAAATTCAAAGCACTTTCGTGACCAACTTGCTCATACTTATAGGTTCTCCAAGACTTCTCAACTCTTTTGTGATTAATAACAGTTTTGTTAACATCTCATGAATAGTTTCACCTTCTCTCATTTTGAAATGTTCATACTGAGAGGTAAGAATATCAATCTTTGACTCTTTTACTTGTTCAGATCCTTCATGAGCTATTTTTAAGCAATCCCAGGTCTCCTTTGCGTATTCACAAGCTGAGACACGATTGAGCTCATCAGGTCCTATACCACAGACAAGAAGCTTCTTTGCTTTGTATCCCTTTTCAGTCTTCTTCCTATCAGCTTCATCATATATGCGTCTAGGCTTTGGAACAAATCTAGTGATTTCACCATCTTTCTCTTCAATCATTGGAATTAAGGGTCCATCCAAGACAATGTCCCATATTTCACTGTCTTCAACCATAAGAAAGTCGTGCATTCTAACTTTCCACCAGTTATAGAAGTGGCCATTGAAACGAGGGGGTCTAGTTAAAGACTGACCCTCTTCCAGATTAAGTGGAGCAGCCATTCTAGAACAAGAATCACTCTCTTGGTGCTAACTGGATAGAAAGTACCTGCTCTGATACCACTTGTTAGAATTTGTGCGTCTACTATCAGTCAATGGACCATGTCCCTTGACACACAATCATAAATATAACAGAAAGTAATGCAATATGATACTGAGGAGTTTTACGTGGAAACCTTCTTTCTCAAGGGAGTAAAACCACGACCTATCTCACAAGGATTTCCAAAAACAGTTTCATTAATCTTCACAAGCAAAAAGAAACCGATTACAAAAATGTGAGAAATTTTTTTTAATCTCACTATCAAGCAATATCTCTATTGCTTGATGAGCCTAAGTAGATATTACTCTACCCACTAAGCTATCACTCTAGACAACTTAGAATTTCCTAAGCAATCTCACAGATTGCCCACTAAATCACTAACCTATTAATGATTTAGAATTTCAGATAAAACCACACTGATTCCTTTATAGATGTAGGATCAGTTTACAATGTAAGATCGAAAGAATATATTCTCAAACAACTACACAATGTGCGCCTGAGTTTCGGTTATTCTTGAATGATTTTTCTTCTTAATTCTCTTTAGTCTTTGCAAGAGTTCTTAAATGTGTTTTTTCAAGTTGCAAAAACTAAAGAGCAATGTGAGGAAAGATGACATTGTCTAGAAGAGTCACTTTCCTTAAACCCATGTCATTGGTTAGAAAGGTCTAACGTTTCTGACGCAGTTGAGAACTATGCACCAACTTTATATACTTTTTCTAGCTGGCAGTCAACAAACGATTCATACTTCGAACCGGGTACCTTACCAAGGTCCATGAGTTTCTTACATCGTCAAAAACTACAAATAACATTTCTAATTTTTTGTTGGTCAAGTATATATCTTAAACTTAACATCAGTTTAAGACTACTTAAATTCCATACCTAAAGCTTATTTTTACTTTTTAAAACAAATAGTTCAAGGGGGTAATCGAAAAATTATCTTGAATATAAAAAAAATTCAAGAAAAAGATATTAGTGAAATCAAATTACATTAACAGATTTGGATAATTTAAAAAGTAAGATTTATAACCATTCCAGTATAAATAAAAAGGAAATTAAATTACAAAAGAAATTTAGAAAAAAGAATAAGGGGTTAGTTTAGTCATTTAAGGGTCTTATCCAAGGTTTAACAAACCTTGGATTAGTTATCCCTCCATTTTCTAGGGATAAGATAATACCACCCATGATGGATAAGCAATCCATGGATTAAATTAAATGAAGTAACCAAACAATGTATTAGATGGACTAAATTTTAATCGATGGATTATTCTACCGAATACCACATACCAAACAAATCCTAAGCGTTGATCTAAAGCAAGTAAACACAGGTAATAAAAAACCAAAATAATGTAGGAACAACCTGGAGTCTGCCCTTCACATTCGTTGAATTTCCGAATTCCACCTTTGTTCGCCGTTTAGCCTTCACTTTTCTTCCAACACATATCAGCTTTGACGATGGTCAACATGTTCGCCTTTAGCATTCGGGGAGTCGCCTTTCCTCCTTAAGTTTGTTCGCCTTTAGCATTCGGGGAGTCACCTTTCCTCCTTAAGTTTTCCGATCTGGATCAATTAATTCAAGTATTGAGCACTATCACTTTGGGAGAGGTCGTGCTAGTTGAGCGATTCACCCTTTTGGTTACATGTCTCCCAATTTATATTTTTCCATATTTTGGCTTTTATTCGAAGTATTTATCCTTACCTTGTTCTTTTGTATCCATATCTACATATCGTCAACATATCATCAGAATAGGCCATAAGTAGGCTTTAAGGGGACTAACTGTTGAACTTAAAAAGCCTAAAAATGAGTGTAAATCTATAACTCACCGCCATGAACAATTGTGTGTGCACCTACGTACAACATGTTTTTGTTGCTGTTATTGGGGACTTGAGAATTAGTAGATATTTAATTTTTCTAAGTCTATATATTCATAGTTATATTGTTGAGAACCTGATCTTAGTTGCTTTATCTACAAGTGATTCAACACACTATGCGAGAGAGAAAAGAAGGTCATATAGAGTCTTTGGCTGAACTTGAATGATTTCTTCACTATCAAAATAAGGCAAACCTTTGTGCTATAGGATGTTCCTCAAGTAGAACATGTGCAAAAGAAAATATTAGTCATGGCGGCAAGGACAGTTCATGATGTAGCTATCCAACTGACAACGGTGTTATTTCCACGATTTAATTACCATTTGTTGGGAGTAGATTTGAGGTGAAAAACATGGTGCAACTGATAAACACAATTAGCAATTTACTAGTCTCCCTCACGAAGACCCTCAAGTGCTTATTTAGAACTTTTTGGAAATTAGTCACACTTACACGCTAACTAGGGTATCTCTTAATTATGTGTAACCTTGTTTCCAATAATTTTCACTATTGGGGGGAAGCAAAGTAGATGTTTTGGTCACATCCAACACACTCCATCACATCTTGGGATGATCTTGCTAAAAAATTCTTGATCAAATTTTTTCGTCTGGGAAAACAACAAAGTTAAGAAGTGAAATCTTGATCGTTAAGAAGGAGAAAATATGTATAAAAGCCTAGAATATATTCAAATCCATACTGATAAACTTCCCACATCACCATCAAGCTAATGAGGTGCTGGAACATATATACCTCCATTGTGGGTATTGAACCAAATACAAAAATAATTTTAGACTGTGCTACAGGTGGACACGCTATACAAAAGACCTATGATGAGTTGTTTTTATTGCTAAACCATATTTTCAAGGGAACCCTAAATATACAAAAGACTTTTAGGGTGTTAGAGGTTGATGTAATAACTGCACGGACTACACAAATTATGATGAATACACACTTAAGTAATATGTATTTAACACATGAACAAGTTCTAGTAAATCTGGTGCAATAGGCCCAAGCGTGGTGTGAGGTATGTGGTAATAACGAACATGTAACTTACTACTGTGGGAAGAATCCAGATTCTGTAAACTTCATGGGAAACAATCAAATAGGTATAGAAGTACAAAATTATGGAAACGAAAAAGGCCTAAAAAATCCTCAAAGTATTGGATATGGTACAAAATTACCCTCCATCAACCTATTAACTCCAAAATACCCTTCTCATCCACCTATTGGGTCCAAAATACCATTGTCATCATCTTTTGGTTCAAAATTGACCACTTATTTAGCGGTTTTATATTTAAACTATTTAAATATTTTTTTAAATACGTGACACTCAACTGTTTGTTATAATTTAACTTATAAGTATAATTTATAAATCAATTTACTACCCACCCATTACTAATTAAATCCCTCCAAATTAATAAACTCGTCATATTATTAATGCAACAACAAAAAAGCTATTGTTATTTAAGAATTTTTAAAAATTTGAGTCGAAAATATCTGTAGAAGTAAATTATCATACATTCAAGTGTCTAAATAAAAATTACCGATAAACTTACAAGTCTGACTATGTTCATCTTAATTATTCTTACGTCTCAATTTTGTGATGTTACTTCATAGTTTTTTTTTTCAAAAAAATATATACTAAAGGTTTGAAAACAAATCATAAATATTTAAAAAAATTATATTTAAAAAGTGCATGAATTAATTCGGGATGTATTACTTTGTTACCTTTAATCATAAATTTCTAATTCAATCTTGAAAAAGAATCCTATTGAAAGTGTCCTCCTAAATAAGCGGCTCAACCTAAATTTTGGGGTTTTGATTTGGAATCAAATAATTTTGAATGTCATTTTTAGGAATCTATAATTTCATCATGTTTTAGTAGTGTTTATGACAATTTTGATATTATAATTAGATTATTAATTGGGTGGGGTTTAGTTACTAATCAGTGGGTAGTGGGTTGGTTTATAAATTATATTAATAAATTAATTATAACCAATAGTTGAACGCCAAGTATTTTAAAAAAATACTTAAAGAGTTTAATTTTATACAATTAAAAAAGTGGTCAATTTTGAACCAAAAGGTGGATGACAAGGGTATTTTGGAGCCAACAGATGGATGAAAAGGATATTTTAGAGTCAATAGGTGGATGAAGGGTAATTTTGTACCATTTTCAATTCTTAAAGGGTATTTTAGGCCCTTTTCCGTTATGAAAATTCATATTACCCAAGCTGAAGAAACCATCCAAATTTATCATAGGGAAAAACCAGAATCAGAATTGATATCCAAGGTAATAACCAAAATGTTCAATAAGGTAGAAGGAGTACTTGCAAGATGTTCAAGAAACTCATTGCAGAAAAAGATAGTGTAAACATAAATGTGGACAAGTTCACACAGAACTATGAAATAGTAGTCTACTCGAAATTTAGAAAAACAATTTGGGAAATTCGCTAGTGCACAAAACTCACTTCCTCAAGGAGGCCTTCCGGGTAACATTGATTCAAACTCAAGGAAGGTCAATATGTATCCATAAGTGGAGTGCAGTTACAAGAGTTAGTCTAAAAAAAAAGTTATAGAGGCGGTGAGAGGGACAAGATAGTAGAGAGGTAGAGAAAAGTTCCCATTGAGATAGTGTAGTGAATAAAGTGAAACCACCTCCTCCTTTCCACAAAGGTTGAATAAAAAGAGTGAGGACGAATGCTTTGATAAGTTTCTCTCTTTACTTAAGCTAGTTCACATTACCTTGCCACTTGTCGATGTTTTGCAAGGAATCCCAAAGTATGTTGATTATGTGAAGGAGTTTGTGGAAAACAAGAGGATGTTGATAGAGTATAAGACAATTGAACTTACTAAGGAGTGTTCGAGAATTCAAAATAGACTGCCTGCCAAACTAAATGACCCGAATAGTTTCTTTGTGCTGATTAGTGTAGGGCAGAGCATTCATGCCCTAGGGTTATATGATCTTACTGCTTGCATTAATCTCAAGTATGCATCATTGTACAAAAATTTGGTCTGGACAGTCCTAAACCAACCACCATCATCTTGCAGACCGATCATTAAGCCGACCAGAAGTGGTTGTAGACGATGTATTAGTACGATTGTTGGTTTTCCCTATTGACCTTATTATGCTCGACTTTGGGATAGACCCTGAGATATCATTCATATTGGGATGACTCTTGCTCGATGTAGCAGCAGGGCAGTTGAAATAGAGGGTTTATAAAGTAAAGGTTTTTGATGTACATCGAGCATTGAAGTTTCCTAACTAGTATTGAATTCTTGTATTTATAGAGCTTATACATGGAGATATATGTGGATATATTTAGACACATAGTGGTTTACTAATATATTTTACAGTCCTCATAAATACATCTTTAATATGGTCACGTATGTGCCTCATATCGTCTCACAACCTGGCGTTTGTGAAATTATTGGCACAAATAATACGATTAATATATATATTTAGATATTATCACATTAAGGATATTTTCCTCAATAATGTTGGCAAACTTACATTTCAAGATTTTAACAATTATTGTTTATTAATTGGAATTTAAGTTGAACATCATGTAAGTCATGTTCAAACTCAAAATGGTCTTGCTAAAATAGTTTATTAAAAGTTTCCAATTGATACTAAAGGTACTACTTATGAAAATAAGGTTGCTCACTGCCATCTCGGATAATACTATCTTAAACATCTTTACCAGCATTATCTAAGTGCCATTAGAAATAATGTAATTAATAATTTTAGGGAATAGTGTTAATTACTGCTACATATTTAGCGACAATTAAGAATTAGTTACCGCTAATGATCATCAAATGCTTGGTAGTGCTACTTGATCATATACAATACATTAAGAAACTTGTAAGATGAACAATATATGATTCATGACCAAATTAAACATGATGAAAAGTATTTTTATAATGAGTTGGTGTGAGATGAATTTTGTAAGTCTATATTTATTAACGTTAAAGGTTATTTTTATTGTAGTGAGAGCGTACTAAGATGAAACCCTAGAGAAGATTGTAAATGGAAGAAACAAGAAAGAGAAATTAAAGAGATATTGAATGATAACTCTTTGAATTTATTCTTGCAGTGATTCAAATAGAATAGTACATCCTTATTTGTAAATAATTAAGGAAAATCCTACTTGAAGGAGAATCCTTATAGATACTAAACTAAAATTAAATTAAATATATTACAATTACTGTAAACCATCGACTTGAAAGAAAATTAAATATTATAAACTATTTTTAAACTGAAAGAAAAAGTAAAAAGATTCTACCAATCTCAACATTCCCCCTCAAACTCAAGTTGGAATATCTAACTTGAGTTTGAACACTTAATTGTTTTTCAAAACTATATTCAAATAGAATTCACCCTCACATTCTTCTTCTACTATAATAATGCTTGTGATTTATCATGAGTTTCTTTGAATTTGCACACTTTTGTAACATGATCTGTTTGTTTGCAATTTCCACATACCGCATCAGATCTCCATAAGCAGAATTTTTCCAAATGTGTTTTCTTTTTGCAATATTTGCAAGGAGGATAATCAACTTTTATTTTTTGATAATTTGCATAAAAGATGCCTTTAATAATTTTATCTTCTCTCAAAGATCTTCTTTGTTCTTGTGCTTGAAGAGCACTTATGAATTAAACAAGAGAGATGGTAGAAAGATCATTAGACTCTTTCAAAGCAGAGTTTTTAGACTCAAATCTCTAGGGAATAGTTAAACTAATTTTTTCAACTATTATATTATATTTAAAATCTTCACCAAGCAACCTGATTTTGTTGAAAATCAAAGAAATTATGTAAGAATAATTAGTGATAGTCTCACCCTCTTTCATCCTAAGAGATTCAAAATCTCTTTTCAAATTCAGAATTTGATTTTGTCTGCCTCGTTCACTTCTTTGGTACTCCTTCTCAAGTTTTTCCCAAGCTTCTTTTGTTGTCTCACATGCAATGATTTTAGAAAAGATTGAATCTGCAACCGAATTTTGAATTACATTTTTGGCTCTGTGTTTTTTTATTTTCTCTTCTGAGTGAAGTTTGTTTTCAGCATCAAAAGATTTTATAGTGAGTTATAGTATGTGTTTGTCTTCTATTACAGCTTCCCACAAATCATAAGCCTCAAGATGAGACTTCATCTTATCTGCCCAAATTTTGATAGTTTTCACTATCGAAGGTTTGCGGGATATTGAAACAAAGTGTATTGCTTGTCATTGTTAAAAAAATAAGGTTTAAAATAATATAGATTAAAATTTGGTTAAAAGTAGTCATGCGTTTAAAATAAAAGCACAGGTGAAAATTGGCATTGCATTAAAAATAAAAGCACGGGTTAAAAGTGGGTTGAACATATGAATTAAAAGTGGTTGAAAGTTCTTCTTCAACGAACTCACAGATCCATTAAGATCAATGCAAGGCTCTGATACCACTGTTATAGAATGGAAAAATGTAGAAAGAGAAATGAAAGAGAGAATGAATGATAATTCATTGAATTATTCTTGCATTGATTCAAATAGTATAGTACATCCCTATTTATAAATAATTAAGGAGAATCCTACTTTAAGGAGAATCCTTCTAGATACTAAACCAAAATTAAATTAATATTTGGCAATTAATGTAAACCCTAGACTTGAAGAGAAAATTAAATATTATAAACTATTTTTAGACTAAAAAGGAAAAGTAAAAAGATTCTACCAAATCTCAACAAAGATTATGAGTTCATGTTTGATTTGAGTTACCCTTTATTATTTGTTACCTTGAATGATTGATGGAAGATTTATTCACTGCTTGATTTGTAGATAATCGTTTTGATGAAATATTTTATTCACAATTAAGAGAAGAGAAAATGGAAATGTAAAGAAAAATTGTACAAAAAAGGTTAATATAACAAATCAAATGCAATATGCATTTACTGATTTGAAAAGAATAATTAAGTCACATATCTTTGAATGTGCTTGTCCCAATTGATGTCCTAACAAGACAATTTTGTAGTTCATAACTTCTAAATCCCAAACATGTCAGAAGCATGGTAGACCATTAGGTTTCTAAGGTAAAATAATAAAAAAATGAACTGTGAATAGTGATAAAAATGACACCATAAAATAATCTCACTAAGAATTCAATACCCAAATTATCTTCTTGACAAGTAAAGTAAAACACACTCTAAAGGGTTTAGTAAAGAGAGAAAAGTTAAATTGTTTCCAAAGTTAGAAAGATGTCGCATTCTTCTTGAATAAGAGTAAATAAAAGAGAAGTGATGCCACGTAAATTGGAATAAAAGGAATAGTAATTGATCAATTCAACAAACCAATCAAATTACACTATATAAAGCAAAAAAAGAATAAAGGAAAATCATTTCATTAATTTGTAGTTTCAAATTTGTCCAACAAACTTCCAAAAAAAAACATAAATATTTGCAAATATTGCAGCAAACACAAGCTGTCTGACCGTTCATCGACTTTATAACTAATTACTGTCATGCCCCGAGCTATTCTCGAGATGCGAACACGGAACGTAGGACCACAAATGATTCAAAGCTAACCTTGGTGGCATGATCATGAGCATACTAAAGATAATAAACTGATGCGGAAGCTAAATCATAATTAAATTTGAAAAGATGGTGAATACTCATATTCTATAACTGATATATTTGAAAACAAAGAGTTTAATACAATGAAGTTACAAACTCAATACTAAGATGAATCTAACTATGTCAGAAATAAGCCTCTAAACTGGACTAGAAATATTGGGACAAGCCCCAGATAAATCTAGCAAATGTGAAACTAAATGACTAAAGACTGAAAAGAAACTCATCACTGTTGTCCTCGGAGAATGAGGAATCACCACTGAATCTGCTAAACTGAAGATCGGAAATTGATCTATGCGTGATCTGAATGCTGAGAACCTGAACCTACATCACAAGAAGATGTAGTGCACGTATGCGTAAGTACTTGAAAGTACTGAGCATGTAGGATAGAATAAAGTTGAAATAAACATAACTGAACAAGCACAAAAGCAAGTATAATAATCTGAACATGATATGCATATTTCTGAGCTAAGTGGATACAATGACCAATTTATAACATGTTGGAACTGAATACTGAATATATTGATAAATGGTCAACGCAGAGAGTCTGACTGAACTATGGGAGCTACTAATAATCGATAATAAAATCACATGATTTAAATGTGGAGTCCGATGTATACGCCCCATCGAGAGGACCCAATATACCCTGCGAAAGGTATAAAGGCATGCTGGCGTGATCACTAAACTGATTGCCCACACATGAAACTTATAACCTACTTGGCTAGTAGTTCTGGGACTAATTGGGTACGATGAACCCTAGTTCAACTCGGTGCTATGCTACTCCCAATGAATTCTGTAAATTACTGATTATGTCTGAGTTTCTGTTAATACTGTATAGCTCAAAACTAAACATGCAAACTGAGAATGCAACAATTAATCTGATAATTATGCATTTATAACTGAGGCATTTATATCTGAAGTGTTTGAAATATCTGACCTAGCATGTGTAATTCAAGAACTAATGAAATACAAAGGTAGGGTTTTGAAATTCATGCGATAATCTGAGTAATAACGTGATAATCTGATTCGGAACTTATATTTATTAAATTCATGAAGTTCTATCAAATTCTAAAAACCCTAGGTTTAATCATAATAAGAGAACTAAGAATTTGACTGAAAACTAGGGACTCGGTGGGTGAAAGGAACCCACCAGTGAAATCCCACATACCTGGTGATTAAATCCACGGAAAAATACTTAAGTTTTGGGGATGAAACTGCTGGAGCTTGTGGCATTCTTATACTAGGGTTCTTGAGATTTTTCTCCTCTCTTGCTTTTAATTTTCTAAGTTTTGATTTGATGATTTGACTTAGATAAGTTTTAATTATGTTTGTAGGCTTAAACTGACTAAAATTTGATAATTTAGGGTCAAAAAGACGTATATTAGGGTTTCAACGGAGTGGGAAACCAAAAGACCCCTAGGGAAATTGCTGTCAGACCAATCGACGACCAGGACTAACAGTCTGTCGATTGAACGACACCCCGTCAGTTGGTCCGTCGGTTGGGCCTGTTCGACAAGCCTTCACTAAAATGGGCATAACGTTTTACTTGGAGGTCTGATTTAGCAAGGTTGATGGATTTGAAAGCTAATTCAATTATCTATTTGTGGGTAGGCCATGAGACACCTAATTCATTTTGTTCTAAGACTTATGACCATTTGAAGTTGACCAAACTGCATTTCCCCTTAACTGTCTGCTAATTTCCAACCTATGGCTAAACCTACGGACCGTAGATCCACCTACGAACCATGCTGGTGCCATAGATCTTGTCAAAGAGTTGATGAAGGGAGTATTTATCGACATTCATGGACTACGGACCAAAATCTGACCTACGGACCATAAGTCCGTCCGTCGACCAACACTTAACTAATTTTGCTGGGCTGAGATTTTTGGGAGTTTCTGATCCCATCGATGGTTGTGCAGGACGGACCGTAGGTCAGGCACTGTCCGTCTATGGTCTCGCCTGTTGCACCTGCATATTTTCTGCAAAACTATTTGTTTGTCTGTTTTAGCTACGGTGTGTTGCAATTGCAATATAACTTATGCTAAGGGCTCGAGAAATAACTTATCTCGTGATCGTTAATTAACTACCAACCCTTTCAATTGGTTCCAAGACAATTTCTTATGCTTTCAATAATTTTAAGAAACACTCTTCTTGTTTGATCTCATATTGATAAAGAATGGTGAAAGCTCATCTAACTTGGCAGGGTATCCCTCTGAATTAATCTTCCTAATCGTAGGATATAATGGTGTATCATAGTTATCTACCTTGGAGTCATGTTCACTTTTAAATGATGTGTTAACGTCTTTAAATCCAATGAATTATGTGTGATCAAATAAAAGTTGCTCTCCACACAGTTTTGCAACTCCGGTATATGATCGGACATAATGCATTTTCTTAAGCGACTTTAACACATCATTTGAAGGTGAGTTTACTCAAGGTAGATAACCATTATACATCATTATATACTCTGACTAGGAAGATTGACTCAACGGAATACCCAGTCAAGTTAGATGAGCTTTCACCAATCTTTATTTGTATGAGATCAAAGAAGAAAGTTTCTTAATGTGATCACTGTGACTGTATCTTCAACAACAACATGAATGGTGGGGCTTTTGCAAATGCCATAGTCAACTAACTTCTGTCTATCCATTAGCATATTATCTTTTGAAAATAAATGTTGATGAAATACCATATGCCCTCCTTATAATGTAGCAAAGTTGTGACATCTCCAACACTGTCTGACTCGTTAACATTTACCTTGACGATTTTGGTAATTCTTATGTATATACTTATTTGCAAAAGGATACAAAAACAAATAAATGCAAGATATGGTCATCATGATCCAATCTTTTAAAGTAAATTAAACCGTATGATGCTATCAATTATAAATACCATCCAACGAATACACTCAAAACCACAAATGAAAGAGTGGAGATTGTAATATTTTGATAGAAGGTAGTCAAATAAGGCAGAACTTTGAAAAAAAGTCTCAACCATAAACTAAAACAAGAATCTTCAAACTCAAACAGTCTAACATAAACAAAGATTTCTTCAAAAACTTTCTACCAAAGATAATATTACTAACCCAACAATGTCTTACCTGTCAACTAATCCAATAAATTTTTAATATTTGGCCGGATCCACCAGTTAAGTATGTCAACAAACTGAAATAATAAAACAAAAATAATTAAGTATATATCTTTTAATTGTTGGCAAAAGAGATGAACAACTACTTGAATAAATATTAAGAAACAGAGAGAAAAACTTAATCTTTTCTTGTACTTCAGAAAAAATAACAATACAAGTTATGAGTAGTATGTGGAAAGCAACAACACTAGAGAAATAACAGGGAACTAGTTTACCACTAACCCATGACCCGATTAAGGATAATCCAATCCAATCTAATTCAAAATCAAAAGGATAACTTAACATTATTTTTTATAGAATCTTCATAGTTGTGCAATATTATATATATGATAGTCTATATAATTTGTAGGGATTTGATTGTTTAGTCACCATAATTAGTTAGTACTCTTCATATATTTTTATCATAGTAATGCTTGAGCAATAAACAATTTCACAATTATTCTCTTCTGAAACTCTTTATTATCTCAGAGAAGTGATCCATTTTGCTTCAAATAATTGTTCTTTTTTTTCTCATGGCATCCTCCAACACAAATTATCTTATTCACTTTTCTGGAAAACCTTGATTTCCATCAATGGCTCTCAACTTCATTTCAAACTTAATTCTCAAAACTACCCCACTTAGAGAGCCCAAATTTCTCCTTTACTTTGTGGTCACAGTCTCATTGTTGAATATTGATTCAAACATAATTAGAGGTTCCTATATAGTAGGCAGAGTAACACCTGCGTTAGGAGCCCTAGCTGAGACAAAGCATAAATTATGTTAGTTGCTAATATTTAGCTTAATATTTAGCTTAGTGGGTAAGGTTGTGGTTAAGTTAGTGGGTCTTGTGGTTGAGTTAATTCCTATTTAAAGTTTCCTTTGTATTTTCTTTATGAATTTAAGAAATATAACGTGAAAGTTCTCTGCAACTCTTATTCTATCGTATTATACATTGTTTATTCTCTCTTTACACTCAACAAATTCGATTATCGTGGACAAATAATTTCGTCATTAATAAATCATATTTCGTCACTATAAATCTTGTGTGACAAAAAATAATTCGTCACTCAGCCGTCGCTAAATGTCTGTCTCTAAAAGTATACAAAGACGTTTAGTGCTTCGTCGCTAAAAGTATTACATTAACTACTAAAATAAAAATCATCCCCAAATATTATAACATTAGTGAAAAAATTATTTTTTGTAAAAAGTATATTGTTTTTAGTTAATAGCATGATTCGTCACTAAAAAGGTTATTACTACCGACAAACTTATATCGTCGCTAATCATTTTACTTTAATCAATGACAAAATCAATTGTCCCTAAAGTTATATGTGTTTCGTAGTTGAAAAAAATTAATTTCGTCACTAATTAAAGGTTGGAAGTGAGACCACTCTCTCATGTTGTTCATTTTTGTTTTATTTTGTACTTCATTCACTTCTTTCAAATTTAACTTTTGTAGAAACAATATATTATATGATTATATATACTCATACACGCATGCATGAAAGTTACCACCCATAATTCATTCAAATGTAGATTAATTTGAATTAAACTGTGTATTTTTGTAAAAATCTTTAAATATGTTCAGTAATGTTTTGTCATTTTATTTATTTATTTTTCAAAATTTTAAAAATTATTCAGTAATATAATAAATTTACTTAAAATTAAACTTTTGATTTTATTTAAAAAAATGAATAGTCGGTTCAAGTTGAATATTGATACCAATAACTATAGTACTTCATCAAAATATATTTGAAATCCTCGTTTCATTTCTTTTATTTGTGCTTGCGTTTTTTTAGTTTATTGCAATCTTCACACTAACAAAAAAAGTTAGTAGAAATTCATGAAAATGTTGCACCTTTGCAAAGTTTAAGTTTGTAAATCAATGTTATCTCTGCCTAGTTACTCTACGTACGTATGTGGAATTACTATTAAATATGTACATATTTATAGACAAGCAAATAGATCGACTTAATCTATGTAGTTTTCCAATCACAAATCAATAGATATGCAAAAAATTAGCTCTAGGTCTTGACACATTATTTTTTTATCGTGCTTATCAATGAAAGTGTATCAAAAAAAAAGTGCTAAACCAACAAACATTAGTGATCTAGTGGTAGAACCGTTCCCACTCACAATACTTATAACCCCGATTGTAATTTACAAAAGATGCATTTTATAATTGCGTAATTTAAGAAACTTGATGTATTGAACTTTTTCGTTTTAACAAGATTGATCGAATTCATTGGTTTTAATATTTTCACTTGTCAATTAACGAATGAACTTTGTCTACTTCTTATGAAACACTTGTATTATTCTTTTTGTAAGTTGTCACTTGTAATTTTTAACAATTGTAGCAAAACAAAATTGTATTTAGCTAAGATTTTTTTTGTACCAAATAGTTTAAGCATTCACTATAAATTTTAAGTCGTTGCTATTTAACACCTCACATATTTTGTGACAATTTTTTATCGTCACTAAATCATAGATTGATTAGAGACAAAAAAATATTTGTCACCAATTATTTATATTATTAGTGAAGAAATAAGTGTGATAACTAAATTAAATTTTCATAGCTAAATTTGTAATATTTAACTACGAACTCTAATTTCTCGATATTGTAACAACATATTTTTATAGATGAATTTTTTTGTGTGTAAAAACTTTAATAAACAAAAAGTATTTTGTCATGAATTAGATACATTACTAGTCACGAAATAATGTGTCACTGATGATTTTAAATTCGTGACTAACACTATTTAACAAATAACGCCAATTAATTTTTTGGTGGGAAACTTTAGTGAACAAAATTTTTCTACGAATTTTTATGTTTCGTCACAAAAAGTATGTGTCTTGTATATTTAAGCAAGAAAACTAAATTTTGTCATTAAAAGCAAATAATTAGTGACGAATTTGATCTCGTAGTTTGTCATGAATTACATACACTTTTAGTGACGAAATAATGTGTCACCAATAACTTTAAATTTGTGATTAACACTACTTAACAAAATGACGCCAAATTAATTTTTGGTGGGAAATTTTGTGGATAAAACTTTGCTACGAAATCTTATGTTTCATCACTAAAAGTGTGTGTCTCATATATATAAACACGAAAAGTAAATTTTGTGACTTAAACCAAATAATTAGTGATGAATTTGATGTTATAGCTAATAATTTCATAGATATATATCATATTTGTTGTGGTATTATTCTCCAACAAAATTGGTATCAAGAGTCAGGTTAGGTCAAAACTGAGAGCAAATCAATAGCAAGAAGAAAGTGACAATTGAGAACAAAAAATGGATACCAATGGAGCATCTGCCACATCTCAACAACTAATTCCTATCTTTAATAGGGTAAATATGAATTTTGGAGCATAAGGATGAAGACTTAGTTCAAGCCTCAAGAATTGTGGGATTTGGTGGAAAAAGGCTATTCTGAGGAAGACGAGGTATAACGATTGTGGGAGAACAAAAAGGACTTCAATTCTCTATTTACATCCAGTAATCGATGCATAATACAATTTTTTCCAGAATTGTTGTTGCGGAAACCTCAAAGCAGGCATGGGATATTCTGAAAAAGAATTCCACGGCTCTAGGAAGGTAATGACTGTTAAACTCCAATCACTCTGACGTTATTTTGAAAATTCATCCATGAAAATTAGTGAGTCTGTGCAGGGATACTTATCTCGGGTGAGTGCAATTGCTAATCATATGAAGGCATACAATGACAAAATTGCTGACGAAACTATAGTTTCCAAAATTTTGAGTAGTCCTAATAAAAGATTTGATCATTTCGTAGTTGCTATTGAAGAGTCCCGTGATTTATCTAATTATGTTTTTGATAAATTGATGAGTTCATTGCAAGCTCGTGAGGATAGACTGAATGCTTCTCAAGAAAAGGGCTAAGAGAAGGAATTTCAAATCAAGGGGGGACTCTTCTTTCAAATGCAAATTAGAAGTTTCAAATGCCAGAGGATATGGAGGCAGAGGTAGTTTCCATGGAAGAGGTCGTGGCAGAGGATGGCTCAGTTTTGTGGTGAGCACCGGCAATTCAAGAGCAATATTCAATGCCGCTATTACAGAAAAATGGGGCACAAGGAAGCTGATTGTTGGACTAAACAGAAGGATAACATCAACATTCCAATTTCAGTGAGCAACAACAAGATGAAGGTAATATGTTCATGGATAACTCCTCAATAGATGTTGGTTCAGATGACGTATGGATCATTGATAGTGGTTTATCCAACCACATGTCCGGCAGAAGGTCAGTGTTCAATGAACATGATGAATCAGAGAAGTCAAAAGTTTGTCTTAGAAATGACAATCGATGGAAAAGGTACAATCTCTCTAAAAACATCTCCTGGTAATGTCATACTTCTCCATGATGTGCAATATGTTCCTTGTTTGGACCATAACTTGTTGAGTATTGGACAATTGATGAATTGTGGATATTCTATTTTGTTTGATCACAATCATGTAGCATTCAAGAAAAAGATTTAGGTTACAAAATTGTTGTCATTCAAATGACTCAAAATAGAATGTTTCCTCTTCATGTTTCTGATGTTAAAAGTTTTGTTATAGTCACCAAAGACAATACATAAGACAATTTGTGCCATTTGTGGTATGATCACTTGAATGTAAAGGGTTTATAAATAGTTCATAGAAATATGGTTCTTGGTTTTCCTAGAATTGATGCTCTTGAATTTTGTGAAGGATGTGTGTATGGGAAGCAAAATATAAAGTCATTTCCTGTAGGTAAGTCTTGGAAAGCTTTAATTTTTCTTGATTTGGTGCATGCTGATCTATGTGGTCCAATGAGTGTTGAAACCTAATGTGGAACTCGATATTTTCTGCTTTTTACGGATGATTATAATTGAATGAGTTGGGTATTACTTCTTGAAATTCAAATCAGAAACATTTTTGAGAATTTCAAGAAATATAAGTCTTTTGTTGAGAGACAAAGTGGTTGTAGAATTAAGACTCTTCAAACAAATAGAGGTGGTGAGTATATATAAAATGAATTCAACACCTATTGCGAGGAAAATGGTATTCATAGAGAGCTCACAACACCATATACTCCAAAGCAAGATGGTGTTGCCGAACGCAAGAATCGACAGTCGTTGAAATGGATAGAAGAATGATGCAATATACAGTTTTACCAAAAAATGTTTGGGCTAAAGTTGTTGCTACTGTTGTCTACATGCTGAACATTTCCCCACCAAGGTTGTTCTTAATCAAACACCATATGAAGCATAGAGAGGTAACAAGCCGAGGTAAGCCACTTATGTGTCTTTGGATGTATAACTTATTCTTTGGTGAATTCCCAAGCTAGATATAAAAGCTTAATGAAAAATAAATTAAATGTATCTTTGTTGGATATAGCACATAATCCAAAGCTTATAAGTTATATAATCCACTGAGTGGAAAAATTGTGATCAGTAGAAATGTTATGTTTAATGAAGATGCTAGCTTGAACTTTGATTCTGAGAATGTTAGTTCAAATATTAAATTGTCGCCTACTGATGAAGCTTTTGAGAAGAACCTCAAGCAGTTTGCAGTTTCTGTTCCAGGGAATATATCCAGCTCTTCTCCAGCAAATAGCAGTTGTGATATTCATCAATCAAGAACCTAGTGATCACAGCTTGACCCCTCGGGGAAGTGGCAACAGTTCTTCTTCAAGTGATTCTTTCAGTGAGACTCCACCAGCGAAATTCAGATCGTTAAGGCAGATTTATGAAAATTGTTCTTTTGCTTTGTCTGTTATTGAACCTAGTTGTTTCAAGAAAGTTGTAGATAGTCAAGCATGGAAAAATGCAATGATAGAAGAGATGCAAGCAATTGAGAAGAATCAAACAGGGAAATTGGTGAATTTACCTGAAGGAAAGGAACCCATTGGATTCAAATGGGTGTTCAAAATCAAGAGTCATGCAGATGGAAACATACAATGATACAAAGCAAGACTTGTAGCTAAAGGATACTCAGAACATCAAAGTATTGATTTCGATGAGACGTATTCACAAGTCGCTCATTTTGAAATGGTTAGAATACTCTTATCTTTGGCTGCTAAATTGAGCTAGAATGTTTGTCAATTTGATGTTAAATATGCATTCTTAAATGGGGATATGGAAGATGAAGTTTATTTTTCCCAACTTGAGGGTTTTGGTGTTAGTGGAAATGAAAGCAAAGTATACAAGTTTAAGAAGGCTCTTTATGGGCTAAAACAAGCGCCACAAGCATGGTACACCAAAATTTACTCGTACTTCCTCGGGGATGGATTTGAAAGGAGTGAGAATGATCCTATGTTGTATGTAAAGAAACTAGTTACAAGTGATTTTTGGTAGTTTATCTCTATGTGGATGACATGATCTATATGGGGTCATGTGAAACTTTTGTTGTTGAATTTAAATCTTGTATGATGAAGGAGTTTGAAATGTCAGATTTAGGTATTTTGCAATACTTTCTTCGTCTTCAAGTGAAATAGGTAGAAGATGGTATTTTTGTTTCTCAAATGAAGTATGCAAAAGACCTCTTCAAGTTCGGTATGCATCATTGTAAATCGGTTGCCACACCCATGAATGCAAAAGAAAAGTTTCAACTTGAAGATGGCGAAGATCTTGCCGATCCTACTCACTACAGAAGCTTGATTGGAGGTTTGAATTACTTAACACATACTCATCCTGATATTATGTTTTCTGTTAGATGTTGTCTATGTTTATGCATAGTCCTACAATATGTTGGTACTGCCAAAAATGTTGGCGTTATGTTGCTGGGACAGTTGTTGACACCCAATTTTGGACCTACGCGATATGAATCAATCTTTGAACTTCTTAAAATTATAAACTATTTTGAAATAATTGACTCTAAAGTTCAAATTATTTTCCAAATAGTTATGTATAATTTTGTCATTTTTGGGAAATTAAACAATATAACCATATATATATTATATCTTATTTTATAAATATTCGAAAATCATCTCGAAAAAGTTTTGTTTTGTTTAAATATTTAACTAGTTAGTATAGTTAGATAATGGTTTACACTTTTAAATTAACTGGTTTATAATTAAGTCAATAATTTTATTCCTTTAAGATTAAGGAGCTCATTAATTAATTTTTATTAATTCATCTTATTTTTAGCGGAATCGCCAGCTGGACTCGTTCACTCGAATTGTTAATCTCGATTGGCTACAATTTAGATTTGTATGGTCATTTTCTTAGTTGAGATTTTTTCAGCTTGGTTGCAAGACCAACCTTTGGGACTTTTCCCTCAAATTCTTTAATCCAGCCCACCTTCTAACTCCTCGATCTTCAGCAGCCCAGTCAACTCATATTCCCAACTTTTAATACATAAGAAATTCCGAGAGACCCATTTTCAAATTAAATAGGCCCAGCTCCCTATCCCCCAACCCGGCCCAAACTCCATTTCCTCCTTCAGCAAAAGGACGACCAAAACAACGTAGAGTACAGAAGACCCAACAATAGTAGTCCATCGAACCGTATTCGAGCTCTTCCTTTTAATGCGTGAAGGAACCCGAATTGATCAAACTTACTCGGAAGAACATATGTAACTGTGGCATTTCTCTCCCTCTTTCCCTCATCCTCAGAACTTGAGCAGTTCAAGGTGAAGGAATCTAGCTCCTTCTTCATCTTTTGCTCAGAAATCGAGCGGCCTCCAACCTTTATTCATTGGAATTGGTACAATTGATAGCCGACTAACCTTATCCCTTGGAGGGGATTTGAAATTTTTGAATTTGAATATCCAAAAAATCCATTCTGTTCCCCCCTTATTTTCCACACCTTATTTTCATCTAAATAGCTCCTTCTTCTTCGTTAGTGAGGTAGGTCATTAGTTGGAAGAAAAAAATTAGAAAAATAGGAAAGTTGGAAAATATTTGGTGGGAAAAAGAGTGAGAATTACAGAGGGCATTAAGAAATGGAAGTTATATTATAAGGCAATAGCCAATCTTAGTTTAGAAATACATCCAAACAAGGTTCACTTTTTTCTCGTTCGCTTCAGTTTGTTCGTCGGAATTCTCAAAGTCGTATTTGGATGGTTAAATCTTGTTGTCGCTAACTCGTTTTTATAAGTTCATTGTCTGTGTAAAGGTAGACCTCTTCATGATCATTAACTCGTATTAAATGTTCTATTTTCATGAACTGTACTCTTTGTAGATTCTTTGTCTTTTTGCTCCAATTCCTCTGTACTTAGTTCATATATGTGTTTAATGCCTGGTCGTTTGGGTTCGAGTTGGTGTTCTTGTTAATTGAGGCATAGAACGTGTTTGCATATGTGGTTTATGTCTAGCGTATCTATGATTTAAAAGATTGGTTTCTCCCTTTGGTGTTTCTTCCAAGATGAATATGAATATGTATATTTTAAAGAGTGAAAAAGATTTCATCATGAAACAAGTTTAGCAAACATGATTTGAGTATAACAAGGCCTACTGAAAGATAGAAAAAAAAATCTCTTGGCAGCATGCATATGAGTTATGTGCGTACTTACATATTCAACGCAAGCAAATAAAATTAGTCATCATAAAAAAGGGGGGAATTTTTTTTAACGAGAAAGATTTTGATAATTGACAAATAGAGAAATAGATGAAAGAAACAGGTTGTGCGACGTGTTCCTTTCTTACCGAATCCGACTTGGATAAGGAGAATGTCAACCATGTGAATTAGAAGTTATAAAGCTGTGGAAGTATTGTGTTTTCAACGAGCAACCAGTATAGAAAATTTCCTTTTATAAAGGAGTTCGCAATCAAGGTAGTTTTTTTAATCAAATAGCAATCCCAAGAGAAGTAGGAAATAAAGACGAAAGAAGTAAAACTTCTTCTTACTTGTTTAAGGAAAACTTACGATAGAGAGGAAAGAAAAAAGCGTAATACTTATTGGGAAGCGATAAAGAATCCAAGTTGAACTTAACAAGGTTTTGTAGAGTCAAAGTTGATTCAGACAAGGAGTTGAAGATGCGGCGAAGACAAGTTCGAGTTGAACTAGGAGTTCCATACAAAAGAGGAGTCCTACATGAAGTAGTATTTCTAGTTGAAATAGGTTTTTGATTCAAGTCCAAATCTATAAATAGGACGATAGTTTTGCTTGAGAAAAATTGTGCACTTACAGAGAGAGAAGATCAAAACACGATCAAGAGGTTTGAGAGAGTTTTGAGAGTTACTTGGGAGTGTTGCCAATTTGTGAGGAAAAAATTGTAAGATCGTAATTAAGAGTTTTGATTACAATCGAGCGTGTGTAGGATTCGTCTAACAAGTTTGAGAAATTTGACAGATGGTAGAAGACTTAAACCTTGGGGATTTTTGTCTTGGGTAGCTAGGAATTAAAGCTTATAATTTATGAGCTGAGATTAGAATTAATAATTCCTCTAGGGATTAGAGTTTATAATTCCTTATGTTACATAGGTTTGTAATCTTGTGTTGAGACTTGGAGTTAAATAAAGTAAAGTTAAATTATATACAGAGGTGTAGGTCTTAGTTTTTACCCTTATGAGTTAAGTTTTTCCGCGATAAAATATTGTGTTATTATTTTATTTGCTTGACAAAACGTAACTATTGTAATCTGCAAAGGAACATATAAAATATACTTGCTCCTTAGGTGAATTTGGGGGTCAGAATTCCAACAATTTGTATCAGAGCAGATTATCTTTTAAGAGTCTAATAACTCAAGATAAGATCATTATGAATTCTGTACCTCCCCTCGGACAGTGTGAAGGTCAACACATCAACAGACCACCACTATTCAATGGGCATTACTATGCATGGTGGAAGGAGAGAATAAAGGATTTTTACAAGCCCAAGACTATGAATTATGGATGAAAGTTATTAATGGTCCCTTTATTTCTATGATGAAGGATGATGAAGGGAAAGTCATTCCAAAGCCCAAGGCACAATATGGAGAAGTTGATTATAGAATGCTCGCAAGGAATGCTAAAGCTAAGTAGATCATTGTATGTGGACTTGGAAGATATGAGTTTAATCGCATCTCTGGTTGTACTAAAACAAAACAAAATTGGGACACATTGGTCAATGCGCATGAAGGAACCTCCCCGAGCAAAGAAAAAGAATCTAACATTGATATTGATTTGGGAACATGTTCAGACAACTCAATTGAAGATGATACAGAAGATGTTGCTTTGATGTCCATGGAGGAATCTGAACCAGAATCTAAATCAGACATTGAGAAAAGGGAGGTAAATCTTTTTGACCTTAAAGATAAACTAAAAGGTTTTTCAAATAAAAAGTTATCTTCCTTTATTCTAACTCTCATGGATGATCTTCAACAGTGGAATGAAAATAGAGATCAGTTATTAAATTCCTTGACCACTTTAAAATTTGAATATATTGATCTTTAAAAGGTTAATTATGATCTCGAAAAATAAAATCAACTCCTAAAATAATAGGTACAACACCTTTATTCCTACACTTTGGCTCTCAAATCTTAAATATTAAAACAAAGTGAAAATGGGAATGAGAAAAAAAAAATAGTGGTGACCAAATCAGATGTCAACAAGATCTAATGAGGTTAAAAATTTGATCTATCTTCTGAATGGTAAAAATCAAGAAGAATAAATCTTGACCTAGCTAGAACTAAGTATAAGCCTGAGAGGGAAAATAAATGGACTCAATCTTCAATGATTCTGACTCAACTAATTAATAGAACACATAAAACTAAAGGTGGAATAGGTTTTGTTATAAGTCCCTTAGAAAACCTCTTATCTATGCACACATTGGGGTAATAATGGTCACTCAAGGGGTACCTACCCAATAGTTACAACTCACATGAATAATAACTTCAACACTGCCTCGAATAGAAAAAACTAACTATGTTAAAAGAAAGGAATTACGTCAAAGGAACAGGTTGGGCCAAAAGCAAAAAACATAGAAATGTTTTACCAATATGGGGTTAAGTGATCTAATTCATCCTTTTTATCAATACAAAGGACCCAATCTAGTGTGGGTTCCTCAATCTAACCTTTGAATTTGCAGGAAAAGTGAGAGGAAGACATCAACATCCTAATTGAACAGTTGTTGCTTGAGACACATGATTGAAACTATAAATTCCTCTCACTTGTCGAAGAAAAGGATTGAATCATAGTTTTTGTGGTGAAAATTCTTTTTGGTCAAATCAAAGAAGGTGAAAAAGTATGCAAGACCAAAGAAAGATTTTTAAAGGAATGTGTTGGAACTTGGGGATGATTAAGATCACATGAGTATCCCTTAATGTCGAATGACCATTGTGCATACTGCCCTCAAATCTTAAATTTTATGCTCAGTTTTGTACATTAAGTTGTATGTATCTAAACCACTTTTCAAGTCATGCTACTTATGCACTATAATATTGAGCATAATCCAGAGATCTAAGGTATGTGCACTACAATTATTCATAAATAAATATAAAATCAATGCACTTAAATATCTACCTTCTACTTGTCGCAAAAGATATATTCATGCCATCAATACTATTAAACAAATATCTTCTTAAAAATACTTTTTAAAGTCTTATCTTGTGTGATGGTCTATGGTTGAGATGACTTTAGTGGATGACATCTTTACTTTGGTGCCTTATAAAATATAAGGTGTGGTATAGAAAGTAGATCATGTTGGTTCTTAGGGGAAATCTGCATTGGGTGTGTCTAAAATTACTAAGAAAGTTTTGGAGAATGTACCTTGTGAGGGGGAATATTTTGGGGACCCTACACTTGAAAAAAGTTCAATTTTTAGGCTCAACTTGGGTGCCTCTAGTAATGGGAATCGATGGAAGACCCATCTGTTGAACCTAGTTCTTCTATTGGAAATCATATAAACTAGTGATGCATTGATATAGTACCTTGCCCAGGGAACAGATTGAGAGAACGTGTTCCTCTACAAATGATGTTCAAGAAAAATTGTTCTTCTTACTGACTCTATTAAAATTAAAGATAAGTGAACTATTGTATAACGCCCCAAAATGAATTTAGGTTAACTAGAGCCTCGTGATGGTTTCTTGAGTTTAATTTAGGTTAAAATTAGTTACTTTAGTTTTCTTAGGCAGTGTGTGTATTTTGGTTAAGTTTGGAGTTCAATCGACCAAGAACATCCATGACGTTCGGAATGTGTGCCTTAGTTCGATCGCCATCAACCCTATAATATTTCCTCTCTTTTTTCGTTTAAGTCGGTTGTGGGTTCAATCCCCCACAAGCTCATTATTTTTTCTTTTAATTTATCTCTTAAATTTCTCACCTATCCAAGAGGTTGTGGGTTCAATCATCACTCTCCACATTTATTTTCTCCTTTATTTTCTCCTAACTCTCTCATCCATCCAAGAGGTTGTGGGTTCAATCCCCAGTCACCACATCTATTTTTCCTTGCATTTTTCTCATGAAATTTTTATGAAATTTTCATTTAGTGATATTATGGGTTCAATCCCCAATGACCTCACATTTAAAAAATATTAAAAGAAGCTCATTTTTTTAAAAGTTTGCCGAGAATACAATTTCCAGCAGGTTGGAAATTTAGTCTCATCCAATCAATTTTTGTCTTAATTTTTTGTTGATTTTTTTTGTAGATTTAATGTAATGATGTCTTGGGTTCAATCCTTAGTGATATCACTTATTTTACATTCATTTTTCATTGCATTTTGGACCATTTTGTTTGGCCGAACCCAACCTACCAAATGCTGGAAATTTGTTCACTATTTTCAGCTTCTTTTTATCATCATTCATACGTTAACTCTTAAGGAATTTCGTGGATCATTTGGTATATATTTAAGTGTAATATTTTTATGATTATATTTAGCCAAGAACTACAATTTCATCCAGCAACATTACACCACTTTTACACCTCATGATTTACACAAACATTCGCACATAAAATTCAACCATAAAAACATATCATTTTTCACATACTTTCGGTTGACATAACTTAACATGCTTATAATTTCAAACACATTATCATAAAAATCATACTTCATACTTAAACTACCAGCACACATACCAACAACAAGATCTCAAACCTATTTCACATTGAGATTATAGGGATACTAGGGACAAGGAGTTCGACAAGAACGGGAACAACCCTAGTTTTCGAGTAGATTCATCTGAGCCTTAAGGGTATCTTGGGGAAGGGACCAAGAGTAAGAAAATTCATACCTTTTATGACTTTAAAAACTCGACTTGCTTCCCAAAATCTTCTCCAAAAATCACATCCAAATCCCCTGAAAGTCAACATCTACTCGACGGACAAACTTCTCTTTGCCTACATGATTAATTTCATTTGTTTTCTTATATTTTCGTTGTGAGTTATTTAAGTGTGAAGAAATTTGGTTTACCTACTGTTTTTTGAAGATAGTTGGGAGAGAGAATCGTGAGTGAGAGTGATAGAGACGTGAGAGATATGAGCGTGGGAAAGAAGAGTTTTCTAAGGATTAGGAGTCTAGTTTAGTATTTAGTCAAATAAAGTTTTTATTTAATTATTAAAAATATAATTTATATTTATTTTAAATCAGATAATAAATAATAAATATAAATTAATTAAATCAATTTACCAACTTAAATTTAAAACAATTTAATTCATTGCTTCCACCTTGGTTCGAACCCCGGTGGAGCAAGACTTCCCTTCAAGAGCCCAATTTTTGCCCTGTCTCCCCAAAATGCCCCTCCATTTTATTAATTAAATAATTAGTTATATATTTAGGGTAATTATGATACTACCCTTATCCTGGAAAAAGACCATTTTACCCCTAAAGCCTCCAAACCTAAGATTTTCCCTTTTTAAGACTGTTAAAGAATCCTTCAAGTAAATCTTCGTATTCGAGAGCCCTACATGGTTGTACCCAACCTTTCCGTGCTCAACTAACTCCCTTATTTAGTTGTATTGGATGTATCAAGGGTTCGGAGGTCTGGTTCTACGCGCATCAATAAGTGTGAACCCGGTCTAATCGTTGTCATTCTAGACACATTAAGCACTACTTAGCATATCAATTTTTAGGGTTGTTACAAGGACATTCTTAAAGGTAAGAATCGATGCCAAACCTTCTAAAATAATGTACTACTTAGGGTAGGTGGTTGTATGGGACTCTATCTGCTCATTGCACTAAGTAGTCATTCCGGAAGGGAAGACTTTGGTGGTTTGTTGGGTGTCTTTTAATGTCTTCCCATTGACTGAGGGGCTCGTTTCTCCTGATTTGAGTGAGAAAGAAGGGGTATCCTTAAGGATAGATTTGGTGTGTATTGAAGGAGGCATATGCATACTTTCTTCATATCTTACCTTAGTGAGTCTTAGGATAATTCAAAGGTAGGGAAACTCTTAAGGAAAATGAGTTCACTTTCTCTTTCGCTTGGCTATGGAAGTTCACTCATTTATTATAGGATAGTTCAATGTTATTGCTCAAGTTGAATTTATTGTGAATGCTTTAAATTATTCATTGTCAATGTTCAAATGTATTTACTGTAAATGCTTAAGGAGCTCACTGTAAAGGTCAAGTTGGTTTACGATAAGGTTTTAGGAGTTTACAGTAAATGTTTCTTGTTGGCTTGAAATTGTGGGAATTCTTATCTAAGTTGTAAATAATGGTTAGTATGATGTTTTGCCTTTGTATTCATGAATGTTTTATTTAAATTGCATGAAAAGCTATTTTACTAAAATGTCCATTTTTACATGTTTTTGCATATGCCATACATAGTGCATTATTTTGTACTAACCCCATACTTTTCTATACTATATAAATATTGGTTGGAAGCTTTCGAAGGTTTGAAGGCTTGAAGGAAAAGCTTGGGAAAGTGTCTCTCAAGGCAAAGTATGTCCTCATATATTTGAGGGCATAGTCCTTTTCTTAGTTTTATTAAAAGACTTATTATGCATTTGATTTCAATGTAAAGGGTAGTGTCCCTAAGATATCATATGTCGTGTCTTAAGTTTGGCTTGTGAAGATAAGATTTCTTAAGTTTTTATGAAAGATTTCTTTATATTAAATTATTCATGAAAAATTTTAATTTCTCACTACTTTTCATGTCTTATGTAATGAATGCTAGTTGAAGGGCTTGTACAAGACCCTAAAGGGTCAAGTATGCTCGTCCACGAAATGAGGGTTCTTCCTAACTTCTAGGGGGGTACTTTCGGGTCGTGACAAACTTGGTATCAGAGCCTAAGGTTATGTGAAATAGTTTAGGTTCTAAAAGTCTCACAAGCCACATCTAGTAGTATCTTGATCATTGGTGTGAGTGGCGACACAACCATGGACAAGAGGCTATAGGATGATAGAAATTTCACTTTATTCTCTATTCTAATGTTGTGCCTTAGAGTTGAGTCATATAAGGTGTATTCTCTTAACCTCTTCTCTTTGTGTTTATAGGGCACAAATACGAGGAGATGAACCGCTAGAAGAGATGAGAGAGGTGTAGCTAATGAGAGGATCCCTCTCTATGTTGACCAAGTTCCTATTGTTGGTCTAGAGGAAGAGAATGGGGAGGTTCCCCTTCAAGAACCTCAAGTGCCTCCGGAGCCTCCAATGCCTCAAGCTATTTTTGTTGAAGGAGATATGACTCATGCGGATTTTAGGGCTGCCCTATTGAACTTAACCCAACTTATGACGGCTCAAACTCATGTCGTCAACAATCACTTTGTTGGCCAAGCTAATCAAGGATATAAGACCTAACCTAATGCTAGTACTCCCACTTCAAGAATTTCGTATTTCATGAGGATGAACCCTTCCACTTTCCATGGCACTAAGGTGGATGAAGATGCACAAGGTTTCATAGATGAGGTTTTCAATGTGGTAGATGCTATGTGTGTGACCCCTAGGGAGAAAGCGGAGTTAGCCGCTTACCAACTCAAGGATGTGGCTCAAGTTTGGTTTGAGCAATGGAGGAGTGAGATACCCCTATAAAGATGGTCGTTGATTGGGAAGAATTCAAAGAGGATTTTCTATATAGGTTCTTTCCCCTAGAGTAGAGGGAGAAGAAGATGGTTGAATTCAACAATCTTCGTCAAGGTGGAATGAGTGTGCAAGAGTACTCTCTCAAATTCACTTAACTCTCTAAGTATGCCCCAACCATGGTTGCCAACTCTAGGGCTAAGATGAACAGGTTTGTGATGGGTGTGTCTAGATTGGTGGATAGAGAGTGTCGTACGACAATGCTTCTTAATGACATGGATATATCTAGGCTCATGGTCTATGCACAACAAATTGAGGAGTCCAAAATTAGGAGATAAGGCAAGAGGTTAAGAGGCCTATGTCGAATGATTCTAGTCACCAAAATCCTAAGAAGAGGTTCTATCACTAAGATTTTTCCATGGGAAACAAGGATAGGTCTCCAAACCAACATTATCAAGGTGGTGGCCACACTTATGAAAGGGTTAGGTTCCCTACTTGTGGGAAGCAACAAGGGTGTACGTGTCTTGCCAGTAGGGATGGTTGTTTTGCATGTGGTAATAAGGCCCACAAGATGAGGGACATCCCAAACTTTAAATCAAGGGGAAAATATGTCAATTAAGCTTCCCTATATCCTAATGCTCCCAAGAAGAACCCTTCTTATGGGATGGGGGCTAGGAAGGATAATTAATCTGGATTTGATGGTTTTGGTAAGTAAATAACTCTTTGTTATCGTTGTTTTTATGTTATGAAGTCAGTTTATGTGTTTTTATAGTTAATATGATCAATCTTGATGAATTTCTTAAGGAATGAATTTTCAAAAATTTTGGTAGGGTTGGCAGTGAACACAGTGAACTTCACTATAAGAATTTTGATTTTTGAGAAAAATTGTGTTGTCTTGAATTGAAGTTTCAATGTGTGTAAAAGTATTGTCTATGAGCATTTTTAATGTTGGATATGATAGTTCCTCCATAAAAGAAGACTAAGAGTGAATTTTGACTTCTTAGAGTTTTGATAAAAGAGTTTGTGTTGCTAAGTGTTTGGAAGTATGAAAGGATGCTCTTTGTTAGTTGATGACTTGATTTTTGAGTGTTTTGATCATTATTGAAGTGTGTCATGTGATGCTAAGTGAGTCCTTGTTGTTCTTAAAGTTTAAGTATCATTCAAGGACGAATGTTATTCCAAGTGGGGGAGAATGTAACGCCACAAAACAAACTAAGGTGAACTACAGACTCGTAATGGTTTCTTGAGTTGAATTTAGGTTAAATGAGTTAATTTAGTGTTCTTAGGAAATGTGTGAAGTTTGGTTAAGTTTGGAGTTCAATCGACCAAGAATGTCCATGACGTTCGGAAGGTGTGCCTTAGAATGTAATTTTCCGTGTTAATGTGTTTGGATGAGTTTTACGTATTCGTTTTTCTTGAAACTAATGTGGGATTTTCTTAAGACCAAGACGGATTATTTTAGGTGTGTAACATCCGGGAACGACCCACCTAGAACCCACAAGGGGCCCTAGATGAAGGGCCCAAAACTTGGGTTAAACTGCCAAAAAGCAGCGGCCGTCGACGGTCCGTTGGTCCACCAATAGTTTGTCAACCTAGGGCGTCGATTTAACTAGAAGTTCATGGTGTACAGTCTTCATGTGGAGCTAAGTCCCAAACCATGAGACCCTACCAACTGTCTGTTGATGCATAGACGATCCGTTAGTGAAGGTGTCGTCTGTGAGGGCCTGCCAAGTCTAGGAAGTTGCTGCCAACTTGGGGTGTTTTATGTAAATACACCCCAAGTCTTTTCAGACTCTAGGTGAATAATTTTAGTGTTTTAGGTTATATTAAATTTTTTTAAATCCTAGACCTAGACAAGACCCCTCGCTTCAAATATTCAAACTCCCTCTCTAGAGAAAACTATCCCAAAGTCACCATTGAAGCTAAGACTCAAGGAGGGAAAGAAGAGATGATTTGGACGTGTGTCTTCACAAAAATTAGTGGGTTTCTTTATCTTTGAGGTATGGTATACATCCTTGAACCCACTTCCATTCAAGGAGTCATTTCCAAAAGATTTCAAAAAAGATTTTCAAACTCAAAATTCTTCTATCTTTGATTTTAAGTATGGGTCTTCTTGTAAAAGTATTCTAATGTTTTAATTGATTTTATTCTTGTATGAATTGATAATTTTCATGTTAAAAACGTAATGAACTCACATTTATGCATTTTTCAACTTTTAGCTTGGGAAATGGGTTATATGAGCATATTTGGGTACGGTATAAACTTTGGTTTTCTTGTGTTAATATGTTGATTTAGCTACTGCACTAAGAGTCTTATTTTGATGAAATGTTGATAACATTCTTATAGGTTATTATGGCTTGGTTAAATGGAAAGTTGCGTACAATGCATAGTTTTCATTATAATTGCTTTTGAGTGGTATGGTCCACCTTCTTGGTGGCGGTGGTTACTTGATGAATTTGATGTTATTTAGTATGTATTTGTGAATGTGGTTTTTAAGTTCTAATAGATGAAATGGATTAATATTGAAGATGAGTCTTGTCTTGTGTTTTGTGAAGTTGAATAACTTGTTTGGCTTGTAATGTCGAAGTGAAGCATATTGAGTATGTGAAGCATGTAAGGTGTGTGAATTGATGAATGAAGGTATAAAGCATGTATAGAAGTTAATAAGTATGAAATCATGTTTATGTCCAAGGTGTGTTCACATGTACACACACACTCACACTTAAAAGAATGTATGATGCTAAGTTGGAAAAAAAAGAGTATTGGGGTGGACACTCTTCATGAGTTGAGATGATGTGTCTAGTAGCAACCCCGTTATTCCTAATGAGCTTTCTAAGATAGGTTGGAGAATGAATGTCTTTTGTGAGTTGAGATGTGGTGTTCACTAGTTATCCTTAACCTATAGGTTTGAATGTTTAGAAATTCGTGGGGAGTTATGCCTAGCACCGAGAGGATATGAAGGAGAGGTGGATTACACTTCGTGAGCTGAGATGTTGTATTTCCAAATTACCTCTTGAGATGAGTACTCCTCGTTAGTAGAGAATGAGTTACTTAGTAGCAATCTCCTTATCCCTTAACTATGTGTTCACATAGGTGTAGCTACTGGGAAAGCCATGTAAAATCTAAGAAGCATGACCTTACTCTAGGAAAGTAAGGATCACTCATCCGATAGGGGGGTTAATATCGGGATTCCATGTCTATCTCTCATGGTCTATGTCGTTTAAGCTAATCCCCCACAAAAAATTGATTGAACTAAGTCTTATAAAAGAACGTACTACTTAGGGTAGGTGGTGGAATGAGATGTTATCTACTAATTGCACTAGGTAGGACCTTCCAAAAGGGAAGGCTTGGTGACAAACCTTCTAAAAGAATGTATTACTTAGGGTTGGTGGTGGTGTGGTACGCTATCTACTCATTGCACTAAGTACGCATTCCGAAAGGGAAGACTTTGGTGGTTTATTGGGTGTCTTTTAATGTCTTGACATTGATTGAGGGGCTTGTTTCTCCCGAGTTGAGTAAGCTGAAAGGGCTAGTCTTGAGGGTTTCTTTGGTGTGTATTGAAGGAGTCATATGCATACTTCCTTCATATCTTACCTTAGTGAGTCTTAGGATAATTTCGAGGTAGGGAAACTCTTAAGGAAATTGAGTTCACTTTCTCTTTCACTTGGCCTTGGAAGTTCACTCATTTAGTATAGGATAGTTCATTGTAATTACTCAAGTTAAATTTATTGTGAATGCTTTAAATGATTCATTGTCAATGTTAAAATGTATTTACTGTAAATGCTTAAGGAGTTCACTGCAAAGGTCAAGTTAGTTTAGTGTAAGAATTTCCAATTTTTAGTAAATATTTCCTGTTGGCTTAAAATTATGGGAATTCTTATCTTGGTTGTAAATAATAATTAGTATGATGTTTTGCCTTTGTATTCATGAATGTTTTATTTAAATTGCATGAAAAGCTATTTTACTAAAATGTCCCTTTTTACATGTTTTTGCATATGCCATACTCGGTACATTGTTTTGTACTAACCCCATATTTTCCTATACTATATAAGTATAGGTTGGATGTTTTTGAAGGTTTGAAGGCTAGAAGGAAGAGATTGGGAAAGTTTCTCTCAAGGCAAAGTATGTCCTCATATATTCAAGGGCATAGTCCTTTTCTTGGTTTTATTAAAAGACTTATTATGTATTTGATTTCAATGTAAAGGGTCGTGTCCCTAAGATATTATATGTCGTGTCTTCAGTTTGGCTTGTGGCGATAAGATTTATTAAGTATTTATGAAAGATTTCCTTTTTATTAAATTATTCATGAAAAGTTTTAATATCGCACTACTTTTCATGTCCTATGTAATGAATGCTAATTGAAGGGCTTGTACAAGACCCCAAAGGGTCAAGTACGCCCGGCCATGATACGAGAGTCCCTCCTAACTTCAAGGGGGTACTTTCGGGTCATGACATATTGGTTCTGTAGAAGGTATACAATTGATTGAACAAGTATTTTTTTTAAAAAAAAAAATTGAGCTTGCATAGACCAAGACTACCTTTGAAATTGAGAAGACTGTAAATTTAGTTAATCCAAAAGATAATTTTTTTTCTACTGAAAAATGACTTCTATTGATCCTCTCATGCCCGATCTTTTGATATTACCTAGTCACTCTAGCCTTTGACTTCACAATTATTTTTCTCATCATAAGTGTTTGATTCTATCTTTAGTTTGGATTACATTCGTGATGTATATACCTTCTAATTAATGCTAATGTTGGGTTTGAATTTCTGGTTCACGTCTATCTCCTATGTTGTGCAAATGTTTTGCTACAGCTAACGGAGTTCTTGATTTTTAAGTGTTTGTGTAGGTGATAGCCCTAGTGTCCATGAGTATCGAATTTGTTTCTCTTGTTATGGTGTATGCCTTAACAGTGTTTTATGCTGTCAAAAGGGGGAAGTGCATACTTGTGTAATAGTTATAACTAATTGGTCTAACTTGATCCTCTAATGTGTTTGCTTTGTGTGTTGAGTTTTAATAACTGAAATATCACAGATTGATCAATTCACAGAAGAAGCAATGGTTTGTCATCATCAAAAAGGTGAAATTTGATAGGTACACATGAATATGTATATTTTGAAGAGTGACAAAGATTGCATCATGAAACAAGTTTAGCAAATATGATCTGAGTTTGACAAGGCCTATAGGAAGATAGAAAAGAAAAAACCCTGGGCAGCATGCATATGAGTCATGTGTGTACTTATATATTTAACGCAAGCAAATAAAATTTGTCATTATCAAAAAGGGGGAATTTGTTAGAACGAAAAAGAATTTGATAATTGACAAATAGAGGAATAGCTGAAAGAACCAGGTTGCGCGACGTGTTCCTTTCAGACTGAATCTGACTTGGATAAGGAGAATGATAATCACGCGAATTAAAAGATATAAAGCTATGGAAGTATTGCTTTTTCGACGAGCAACCAGTACAGAAAGTTTCCTTTTATAAAGGCGTTCGCAAGCAAGGTAGTTTTCTTAAGCAAATAGGATATCTAAGAGAAGTAGGAAATAAAGATGAAAGAAGGAAAACTACTTCTTACTTGTTTAATGAAAACTTACAATAGAGAGGAAAGAACCGTAAGATTTATTGGGCAGTGATAAAGAATCCAAGTTGAACTTAACAAGGTTTTGTAGAGGCAAAGTTGATTCAGACAAGGAGTTGAAGATGCATCAAGACAACTTCAAATTGAACTAGGAGTTCCACACAAAGGAGGATTCCTACATGAAGTAGGATTTCTAGTTGAAATAAGTTTTGGATTCAAGTCCAAATCTATAAAGACGGCGATAGTTTCACTTGAGAAAAATTGGCACTTATAGAGAGAGAAGATCAAAACACGGTCAAGAGGTTTGAGAGAGTTTTGAGAGTTGCTTGGGAGTGTTGCCAATTTGTGAGGAAAAAATTGTAAGATTGTAATTAAAAATTTTGATTACAGTCGAGTGTGTGTGTAGGATTCGTCTAACAAGTTTGAGAAACTTGACAGACAATAGACGACTTTGTAACGACCTGTTAGTCGTTTTGAGCAAGTAGAGTATTTCTGGCAATAACTGTCTGAATCGACGGATCCCACGACGGACTGTCATGGCACGACAGACCGTCGAGGGGGTCTCGTTCCAAAATACTTAGAATTCTAAAATTTGGGTACAGAGATCGACTCTCTGAACTTCGTGACGGAATTGCAGGACGGACCGTCGTTGGCACGACGGACCGTCACAGACCTTTCCACAGAATTAACTCTCTGAACTGTGTGACGGACCTGCAGGACGAACCGTCACAGCCATGACGGACCGTCACAGGTTGCGTAACCCTGACTGGGTCAGATTTCTGTTAAAGTTTTTAAGGGGCGTTTTTGACTATTCATGCTTATAATTATAAAGTTAGTGGGTTAATATTAATAATTCAATTTCTTGGGGGTTAAAGGAGATAACATTGAAATAAATAGTGGGTTATTTTTATCATCTTTGATACTTAATTATATGACAATTAGGGTAAAAGAAAAAGGGTTTGAATAAGAAAAATAGAAAGAACATATAGAGAGAGGGAGAAATGAACGAGATAGAGAAGAAAGCAAGGAGAGCAAAAGGCTTGGGAAGTAGATTGCTTGATCACGATTCTTCGGTGGAGGTAGGTTATGGTTTTATACTATCTCATAGTAAACTCTTAATAGCGAATGATATGTGTTGGGTAGTATTATAAAGTCTTCTATATGCTTAATTGTATGCTTGCATGATGTGATTATATAATTGTGAGAAAATAAGCATGATGAGGCTATTGAATCCTAAACCTTGAAACCTCTTTGTTAATGATAATGCCTTGATATAAAAGAAAGCTTGATGAACTAAAAGAATGAGGTTAATGGATCGGGTGTCACGTTCCGGCACCAGGATAGTAGTAGTGGATCGGGTGTCACGTTCCGACACCAGGATAGTATTAATGGATCGGGTGTCACGTTGCGGCACCAGGATAGTATGATGAGGATCGGAGTGTCACGTTCCGACACCAGGATAGTATGATGAGGATCGGAGTGTCACGTTCCGACACCAGGATAGTATTAATGGTTCGGGTGTCACATTCCGACACCAGGATAGTATATGGATCGGAGTGTCACGTTCCGACACCAGGATAGTATATGGATCGGAGTGTCACGTTCCGACACCAGGATAGTAAAGAGAATGAATCTTGAAATATGTTAATATACTCAATCTAAAGAACTAATTCCCAAATGAGTATGGTGTGGAGGCTTGAGTCCTCATAGATGTGATTGGTGTTGTTGCAAATGATTCTTGTGCGTATTGCTATCACCTGTTAAGTATTTGGTTGGTTTTATATTATTATCTGACATATACTATTTTCTATTTTGAGTTGGCCGATGATACCTACTCAGTACTTGTGTTTTGTACAGACCCATACTTGTATATGTTTTTCTTTGTTAATGGGATTTTTAAGCCATATCTGGATCTCTTTGTCATTGTATTCATTGATGATATACTGGTATACTCAAAGAGCAAGAAAGAACATGAGGAGCACTTGAGAATTGTATTGGAAATGTTGAGGGAGAAAAAGCTTCATGCCAAATTCTCCAAGTGTGAGTTTTGGCTAGATTCAGTGTCCTTCTTGGGGCATGTGGTTTCTAAGGATGGAGTGATGGTGGATCCCTCTACGATTGAAGCAGTGAAGAGTTGGGAAAGACCTACTAATGTTACAGAGGTAAGGAGCTTTGTTGGTTTAGCTAGCTACTACCGTCGATTTGTCAAGGGATTTTCCTCTGTTGCTTCCCAATTGACAAATTTGACTAAGCAGAGTGTTCCATTTGTATGGTCGGACGAGTGTGAAGAAAGCTTTCATAAGCTCAAGACCTTGTTAACTACTGCACCCATTCTTACCTTGCCAGTGGAAGGTAAGAATTTCATTGTCTATTGTGATGCATCCTATTCGGGTTTGGGTACAGTGCTAATGCAAGAGAAGAATGTAATTGCTTATGCTTTGAGGCAATTAAAGGTGCACGAACGTAATTATCCTACCCATGATTTGGAGTTGGCTGCGGTAGTGTTTGCATTAAAGCAATGGAGACACTATCTATATGGGGTTAAGTGTGAAGTCTATACGGATCATCGTAGCCTACAGTATGTTTTTACTCAGAAAGATTTGAACTTGAGACAGAGGAGATGGATGGAACTACTGAAGGACTACGATATCACTATCCTGTATCATCCGGGAAAAGCTAATGTTGTGGCAGATGCTTTAAGTAGAAAGACAGGAAGCATGGGAAGTCCAGCTCACTTACAAGTTTATAGACGCCCATTGGCTAGAGAGGTTCAGACTCTGGCTAATGACTTTATGAGGTTAGAAGTAAATGAGAAGGGAGGATTTTTGGCCTGTGTGGAGACAAGATCTTCCTTTCTTGACAAGATTAAGGGAAAACAGTTTACTGATGAGAAACTGATCCGGATCCGAGATAAGGTGTTGTGAGGAGAGGCTAAAGAAGCAAAAAATCGATGAGGAAGGTGTTTTGAGAATTAAGGGAAGGGTATGTGTGCCCCGCGGCGATGATTTGATCCACACTATTCTTACAGAGGCTCATAGTTCAAGGTATTCTATACATCCTTGTGTAACCAAGATGTATCGTGACCTAAAGCAACATTTTTGGTGGAGTAGAATGAAGCGTGACATTGTGGAGTTTGTTGCCAAATGTCCAAATTGTCAGCAAGTAAAGTATGAACACCAGAGGCCTGGAGGAACACTTCAGAGAATGCCCATTCCGGAATGGAAGTGGGAGAGAATTGCAATGGACTTCGTGGTTGGTCTTCCAAAGACAATGGGTAAGTATGACTCCATTTGGGTAATTGTCGACAGATTAACTAAGTCTGCTCATTTCATTCCGATCAAGGTGACTTACAATGCAGAGAAGTTATCCAAACTGTACATCTCAGAAATTGTTCGATTGCATGGGGTTCCACTCTCCATCATATCAGATAGAGGTACGCAGTTTACTTCTATGTTTTGGAAAACATTGCATGCTGAATTGGGTACTAGGTTGGACCTTAGTACTGCGTTCCATCCTCAGACCGATGGTCAGTCTGAGCGAACGATTCAGGTTTTGGAGGATATGTTTCGCGCATGTGTGATAGAATTTGGTGGCCATTGGGATAACTTCTTACCCTTAGCAGAGTTCTCCTACAACAATAGCTATCACTCAAGTATTGGTATGGCCCTATTTGAAGCACTATATGGGAGGAGGTGTAGGTCTCCCATTGGTTGGTTTGATGCTTTTGAAGTTAGACCTTGGGGTACTGACCTTCTGAGGGAATCGTTAGATAAAGTGAAATGCATTCAAGAAAAACTTTTAGCGGCTCAAAGTAGGCAGAAGGAATAGAGACTTGGAGTTTATGGAGGGTGAGCAAGTCTTGCTGAAGGTTTCGCCCATGAAATGGGTGATGCGGTTTGGTAAAAGAGGTAAGGTAAGCCCAAGGTATATTGGTCCATTTGAAGATATGAAGCGCGTGGGGGAGGTATCTTATGAATTAGCCTTGCCCCCAGGACTGTCAGGAGTGCATCCGGTATTTCATGTGTCTATGTTGAAAAGATACCATGGGGATGGAAACTACATCATTTGTTGGGATTCAATTCTGCTTGATGAGAATTTGTCTTATGAGGAGGAGCCTGTTGCTATTTTATATAGAGAAGTCCGCAAGTTGAGGTCAAGGGAGATTGCATCCATCAAGTTTCAATGGAAGAATCGGCCGGTTGAAGAGTCCACTGGGGAGAAGAGGCTGATATGCAAGAAAGATACCCACACCTATTTACAGATTCAGGTACTCCCTTTTCGCCCTTGTTTTTCTTCTTGTGATCATTCGAGGACGAACGATGGGTAAATTGGTATCTATTGTAACGACCTGTTAGTCGTTTTGAGCAAGTAGAGTATTTCTGGTAATAACTGTCTGAATCGACGGATCCCACGACGGACCGTCATGGGCACGACGAACCGTCAAGGGGGTCTCGTTCCAAAACACTTAGAATTCTGAAATTTGGGTACTGAGATCGACTCTCTGAACTTCGTGACGGAATGGCAGGACGGACCGTCGTTGGCACGACGGACCGTCATAGACCTTTCCACAGAATTAACTCTTTGAACTGTGTAACGGACCTGCAGGACAGACCGTCACAGCCATGACGGACCGTCACAGGTTGCGTAACCCTGACTGGGTCGAATTTCTGTTAAAAGTTTTTAAGGGGCGTTTTGGACTATTCATGCTTATAATTATAAAGTTAGTGGGTTAATATTAATAATTCAATTTCTTGGGGGTTAAAGGAGATAACTTTGAAATAAATAGTGGGTTATTTTTATCATCTTTTATACTTAATTATATGACAATTAGGGTAAAAGAAAAAGGGTTTGAATAAGAAAAATAGAAAGAACAGAGAGAGAGGGAGAAACGAACGAGAAAGAGAAGAAAGCAAGGACAGCAAAAGGCTTGGGAAGTAGATTGCTTGATCACGATTCTTCGGTGGAGGTAGGTTATGGTTTTATACTATCTCATAGTAAACTCTTAATAGCGAATGATATGTGTTGGGTAGTATTATAAAGTCTTCTATATGCTTAATTGTATGCTTGCATGATGTGATTATATAATTGTGATAAAATAAGCATGATGAGGCTATTGAATCCTAAACCTTGAAACCTCTTTGTTAATGATGATGCCTTGGTATAAAAGAAGGCTTGATGAACTAAAAGAATGAGGTTAATGGATCGGGTGTCACGTTCAGGCACCAGGATAGTAGTAGTGGATCGGGTGTCACGTTCCGACACCAGGATAGTATTAATGGATCGGGTGTCACGTTCCGGCACCTGGATAGTATGATGAGGATCAGAGTGTCACGTTCCGACACTAGGATAGTATGATGAGGATCGGAGTGTCACGTTCCGACACCAGGATAGTATTAATGGTTCGGGTGTCACATTCCGACACCAGGATAGTATATGGATCGGAGTGTCACGTTCCGACACCAGGATAGTATATGGATCGGAGTGTCACGTTCCGACACCAGGATAGTAAAGAGAATGAATATTGAAATATGTTAATATACTCAATCTAAAGAACTAATTCCCAAATAAGTATGGTGTGGAGGCTTGAGTCCTCATAGATGTGATTGGTGTTGTTGCAAATGATTCTTGTGCGTGTTGCTATCACCTGTTAAGTATTTGGTTGGTTTTATGTTATTATCTAACATATACTGTTTTCTATTTTGAGTTGGCCGATGATACCTACTTAGTACTTGTGTTTTGTACAGACCCATACTTGTATTTGTTTTTCTTTGTTAATTGTGGAGTGCAGCAAACGTGCCATCGTCTTCAACTCAACCGCAACTCTAGCCAGCCTTCATCACACCAGATTTCAGGGTGAGCTAATGCTTCTAGCTTGGACTGGATCTTCTTCTTCATGTCTTGATGCCTTGAAGTTCTGGCATAAACTACCTGTTATTTATTTTTAGTTTCTTAGATACTCTTAGCTTTAGTAATTTGATGATAGATGTTCTTGTGGTGATGACTTCCAGATTTTGGGGATAGTAATTGATAAATTTTAGAAGTTATTAATTGATTTTGTTAATAAGTTTTAAGACTTCCGCATTATATTCTGTTATTGATGGTTGAGATGTTGGGGTTTAGATTGGTTGGTTCGCTCACATAGTAGGATAAGTGTGGGTGTCACTCGCGGCTCGATTTGGGTCGTGACAGACTTAAACGTGGGTTTTTTTTGTCAAAAGGTAGCTAGGAATTAGAGTTTATAATTTCTTATCTAGGAATTAGAGTTTATAAGTCCTCTAGGAATTAAAGTTTATAATTCCTTAGGTTACATAGGTTTGTAATCTTCTGTAGAGACATGAAGTTTAATAAAGTGGAGTTAAATTCTACAGAGGTGTAGGTTCTGGTTTTCACCCTTATGAGTTGGATTTTCCGCCATAAAATATTGTGTTATTATTTTATTTGCTTCACAAAATGTAACAGTTGTAATCTCCAAAGGAACATATAAATATACTTGTTCCTTGGGAGAATTTGGGGGTCAGAATTCCAACATTTAGGTTCTCTTTGTCACTTTGAAGGTGCCTTTATTTTAAGTTTAAGAATGTAGCTGCTCATTTTTGCAACTAAGCGCCTCTCGTTCTTATCTCGTATATGCTCAAAACATATTTTGTTCCACTGATTTGCTTATGTTTCAGACTACAGGGATATTTGATTGTGGGTAGTATAGGTCTTAAACATTATAAACTCATTTATTCCGATTGTTTTCTTACATCTTGATTTATCAATTTCCTTATCTTTCATGACTAAAATGCTATTGAGGTCCATGTTTCCTTGCATTGGTTTGTTTGCAATATTATTTGTTAATATAAGTGGCATACTTTAATTTAATGTTAGCACGGAAAGTGGTCAAATTATTATGTCTTCTGTTCCTGTCTTACAGTTTGTCGTTTAATCACAAAGTTTTTTTGGTATCCCAGCCCCCCCCCCCCCCCCCCCCCGCCCCAAATATTGGTAACTCGATTTGGTGGCTTAATTTCATCCTGCTTTCCTTTTCTCATATAAGTTTTGTTTAATTATAATCTTTCTTGAGCATTTTGGATCATTTCATACTTGCTTAGGTTGAGTTCTAGTTGTTACCATTGTAACTTTTCTCCTATCCCCGTCCTCATTTGTTTGCCGACTGTTTGAAAGTCATTGTTCCTGTTAAGTTGGGTGACTATGAAATATTGATAACTTGGCTTTGAGTCATTTAACCAAATAGTGAAGTGAGTTACAAGAGGTTATGTTCTCCCTCCTTATTTTCCTATCTTACTTATGTCAAGAATGTATATTATCAGTTTATCTCTTTTGCGATTCATTTAACCACCTTGTGCTCCTTGTCTTTTATGTTGATCAAACTTGTCCATCGGTTTTTTCTTTATATTTAAATAAATTTTCCATAAAATTCATTGTGAATTTAGTTCATTTTAATCTATGGTTGTATGTTTACCACTACTTATGGGATATAAATATATGTCTGTGTGAATATTTGTTTCTCCATGCCTACTCACTTGATTATAATCCCAATTAACTGTTTTGTTCTCACTGTGATGTTTAAGCAGTAGTGATTATTCCTCTCCTTTATTCTATACATATTTATCTTTTGAATAATATACAAGTATCATCAGAACCTAGCATAAATTGTGAGATTTGAAGTGATGGTTCATCGTGGTTGTCAAAATTAGAAACTAGCTTATTTTTTATTCGTGTGACTTCAAAAAATTAGTTCTCATCACCTGCCTATGGAGAAAATCTCCCTTTGATTCTCCATTTACAAATTTTGGTAGTGGAGGATATGCGAGTGGATCTTACATGCCGGCGAAGCCACTGGGATTGTCCAACTCAAATCACGTGTGTGGACCAATTTTTTATAGCTTACTCATTTTGAATTGCCTTGATATTCCAATCAATTTATGGTGGTTTTCTTTTAATCATTGGACCATCTTGAAGACTAAACATCAATATCCAGGTTTTGCGGGTTATTTTGAGGTGACTGTTTAGTTTGAATATTTCTTTTTCTAATATTGTTTGATCTGTTTTAAGCAATAACATTGTTTCATCTCACCTGTTGCTAGTTCAATTTCCTCTTTATATACTGCTTGATTAGTTCTGTGGTTGGAGCCTTTGGCTATTTATATTTAAGTTTCTTGTTATCTGTTTGAATTGCTGGGTATTCCAACCGTCTGAAGTACTCTATTTAAGGTTATTTAGTTTTCTCTATTTGAATTTAAACCTTTAGTTGGAGTTGACTATTCTCCTATTAAAACCTTTATATTTGAGAATTTTAGTAATTTCTCTGTTAATTTTCTTTGATATTGTGAGTTGATAATCGGGAAAATGAATGATAACAAGGTAGAAAAAGAAAAGAAAAATTTCAGATAAAGAATAATAGTAAGATTGTTTCTTCTCATAGGTCAACATCAGTTAAACAATTTTGGTTTCTGTAGAGAGTTACGTTAGATTTGCTTAGTATAAAAAATCACTTAAAGAATTTGTTTCTGTTACAACCTTTGCTGAATTCGGGAAAGCACGTCTCTTCAAATAATTGGGTGACTGATTAAGGCACCACAAATCACATAACAGGTATCCTAATATTTTCTTCTAACATTTTAACCACACAGAATACCGTCGTCAATTATTTTAGTTGATGGATCAACTTGTACCAATGTTGAATATGGAGCTACTAAACCAACCTCATTTATCATCATTTCATTAGTATTAAGTCTCCCAAAATAAGCCTTTAATTTAATTTATGTTAGTGAACATACAAGAGACCTTAATTGCTATATCTCTTTTCATGACCTTGGAATGAATCAGGTTAATTGTAAAGGACATATAATGTGATGATCTTTACATTCTTAATAAATGATAATCTCGTTCTATTGCATGCTCGTATTTCCTTTTTATTTCTTTCCTTAGTTAGCTTCTAATATTATTGTATTTATACATATTTACCTTTTTAGCCACCCTAGTCATTACTCACAATCTAAGACCCCAAGAAATCCCCATAGATTGTGAAGAAATTAGGAAATTCTTAACTATCTAACTGCTGCTATCTACTACATCGATTGAGCAACCCTCTAGTGCAGCATAACTATGAAAAACGGAATCAAGTGGCAGATATTTTAGCTGAGGAAAGGACTAGGTTACAAATGGACAACTCCTTTCTGTTATCAGTAGTTTCTCCCTAGTTTGCAATGAAGAAGTTGAAAGCAGAGAAAGCAGGATCTTCTTTTGCTAGATATATTAGGTCAACTAGTATTAGTAAATATTGTAATTAATCTCTACCTCCCATCCCAAATTCTGCAGTGTTCTTTCACTATAGATCTTGTAATGATGCATATCAAGATATAATATATTACTCCCTTCGTTTAAAAAATAATTATTTCCTTTCCCTTTTAGTCTGTTTTAAAAAGAATATAATGACCTCTCTTTTTTATAATAGTTTACTTTCAACTTTCAACATGACATATTTAAGACCACAAGATTAAGGTCAATTTGGTACATTTGACATAACTTTAATTTAAGACCATAAGATTCAAAAATCTTATTTATTTTCTTAAACTATGTGACTAGTCAAACTATGTTATTATCCGTGAAATGAAGGGAGTACATCTTTTTGTACCAAAAAAGAAGTTATTCTCTTCAATTCCTTTCACAATTACAAAGAAGTAATGCCTATATTAAAATGAATAATACAAACCAAAACATAATTGAACAATAAAATAATGAGGCCAATCAAATCCTTTTCATGCACTATGATAAGATTGAATATATAGAATTACTCCAATAAAGGGGGAAATATAAAAGTCCTATTATATGTTTGATTTTTTTAATTATAAATATTTCCATTTATAGGCAAAAATGAAGCCTAAATCTCAAGTTGGATTATAAAACAAACAATATTTACTTAGGTTCAATTAGAGATACTTAAAAAGGAAATCCTTTAACATAATCCTCATCATTTTATTTCTTGAAGTGAACTTATTTTTGACTATTTTCTAGTTATATTGAACCCTCAGTAGCTTTCGCTCAAACCCTACATATTGTTTTAATCGCAAAAAAAGATGACTTGTTTCGAAAAAATCGATCAAACTTATGACTTGAAGAGAAATCGATTTTCAAAAATAACAGAGTCGCCACTTATTTTTTAAAAAAAAAAATAAGAAAATTTATAATCTATTTCAAAAGATTTAAACAGATAAAATCAATTGAAATAAAAAGAGTTTAAGTTCAATATACATTCTGAAAAGGTATTAGGCCTTCGAAATGTCCATTAACTTACGGTTAACCGGCAATATGACTTTTTAAAATTTAACTAAGTTTAAGTAAAGAAAAATAATATTAAATTGTTACTTTTAAGTAAAAGACGGCATAACTCTTATTTACACAACTAGATAGAGCATGGCCGTGCAAAGCACGGCCCAACATTAAAGGATCATTATTTCAGAAAAATTAGCGCATTATATAAAAAATCTGATTTTCGCATTAGTGAATTATAAGTGAAATAATATCATTACAATAAAGAAGTCGATCATATTTTATATATATGTCAGAAAGCAAAATCATCCGCTTTGTACATTATACAAATGTCTAGAACTGAAAAATAACATCAAATATCTTTTCTTTTGCAAGTTTGTTCCTGTAAAATGGGGAAGAAAAATGATGTCTTACATAAACAAGAGGACAATTTGGCTAAAGCTTCACATTTACTGGACTCGGAGCATTTGGTCACTACTAAATTAACTTTTTCTTCTTACCAGTTCTAAAATAATATTCGAAGTAAAAACTTTTATTTGGTAGGGTCAGATATTAAGTCTTAGTGTTCTCTCTTTATCATGGATCATGAAATCTAGATACAATTTTAAAATAATTGAACATAGAAATTACTACGCCATTGTTTTTTTCAGGCACCTTTCTTGACAGTCTGTTCACCCCAAGTCAACAACTTCAAAGAAATCATCAATGTTAGCGATATCCTCGGAAACTCCTAAAGCTCCTCTAATGTACATCTGCAAGTTATAATAAAAACGTAAAAAGAAAAATATCTTTGCAACCGCATAAAGAATATTAAAAAAGAAACACCCTAAAAGAATTTTCATCCCCAATAAAGAAGTTCACAGATTTTTTTTCTCGTCATAACCATCTGGTATTTCAAATAAGAGATATATATAAGAAGAGTTATGATATGGTTAGTAGACATGTGTCATTATACGTGTGTATACGTGTCAATTTTTTGTGTTTTTGCAAAGAGTATAGTCAATATAAGGTCTATACGTGTCATTCATTATCAAATTTTTATTTTTATTTTGGCTTTTTGGATAGCATTATTTTGTTCTTTGTGCCTATGTTTACCCTTACCCTTTACATTGTGTTTGAAATTAGGTGATAATTGTATTATATCGTATTGTTTTATAAAATATTATTATATTATATTATATATTTATTTTTAATTTATTTTATAATGTATTTGAGTTAATTTTTAATGTATTGGAGTTAGTTTTTTAATATATTCGATTTATATATTATGTATCTCGTGAGCTAGAAGAAAAAAGTCAATCAGCGTCGGGCCCACAAGATAGTGCCACGTAGGCCGAAAAGGGGCAAAAAACACTTATAAAATAGTTCAGGGGGGATAATAGGATCTTAGTATAGTATAAGTGTATCTCTGAGATTTCGGGCATAGATTGAAGGAAAAGTTGTACAGTTTTTTCAAAATGTAAAACTATGTTGCTAGTGAGACTTGAACATAGTTTTTTAATATATTCGATTTATATATTATGTATCTCGTGAGCTAGAAGAAAAAAGTCAATCAGCGTCGGGCCCACAAGATAGTGCCACGTAGGCCGAAAAGGGGCAAAAAAACACTTATAAAATAGTTCAGGGGGGATAATAGGATCTTAGTATAGTATAAGTGTATCTCTGAGATTTCGGGCATAGATTGAAGGAATAGTTGTACATTTTTTTCAAAATGTAAAACTATGTTGCTAGTGAGACTTGAACATGCAAACACTAACTCATTCATATATGATGTCCGGAACCCATATAAGGGGTCAAAATCCATTGGATTACAACAGTCTATTATGTTAGAGATGTTTCAAAATATATTATTTAATTACATTATACATTATTTAATTTATACATATGATATTTTTTTCGATGAAGGTGACACCCTCGCATTCACATGGCTACGCCCCTGCGTGCTGCCACATATTATTTTATGTCTTTTTTTGAATTTCAGAAAAAGTTGCACAAAATTGTACAACTATTCAAAATAATCTTAAAAAGTCACAAAAAAATGTACGTTTCTTCAGAAAGTTATTGAAAAAAATTAAAGGAAAATATTTCTTACATTTATTGTCTGAAAGGTAAAAAAAATAAAATAAAGTAAGATCTCCTACAACTTTTTGCAGAACGTCATTTCTTGTCCAAAATCTTTTATAATTATTATCTCAACTTTCTTTGCTTAAACATAACGATTCAAATGAAAAGAAAAAAAAAATCCGACAATTTCCTTTTAATTTTTGCATTGCTAGTCCCTTGAAACCCCAACCCCCACCACTAGCTTGCTGCTCACAATCAACCGGAGTCGACGACTTGGGTATCTCAGGGAAACTATCCGGGCCAGTTGGGTTTAGGGTTTCGTCAATAGAATCAATCGGAGAAACCCGACCCGGTGGGAGGATCCGAAGTAGGTCAATTCGGGTCAGTCTGGAGGGGTTTTGAAGAGAATTAGGGAAAGAAGATAAGGAATTGGAAGAAGACTTTGTGGGAACTTCCGGTTTTAGAAAAGATTGGGTCTTCTTGGGATTTTGAGCCGGAACTACAGCTGGGTTCTCCGGAGTATGTGGTGGTACAGTAAAGGAGCAACACCAAGCTCGGCGATGAAGTGACGGCGGTTCATGGCGGCGATTGTGGTGGTGGGGTTGAGATTTCAGGCGCGTTGGGTCGTGAATTTCAAGGGTAAAAAGCTTAAAAGATACAGAACGACGGTATGTATGTTTGAAACTTCGAATGGTTCAAGAACTACACAATTTACAGAGTACTCAATTTGATCCGATATGTAGAAATGTGGAAACTTTACATTTCTTAGGAAATGGGCATCGCCATGTTCTTCTCTAGGGCGAAGTATTGGTTGAGAAGAAATTCTGATGCTTTGTGAAGCTGACGGCAAAAGCAACAGTATAGATACTCAGTGAGCTGTGAAATTGAATTTTATCCTCGTGAAAGAAGACGATGTGCGGCTCTGAAACTCCATTATAAACATGCAACTAAAATCTGTGAGAGAATTATGGACTGCTGAAGGAGATATAATCAATGTATAAAAAATTCTCATATACAGAGGGTGTCAATGTTGGCAAATGGAGTAATATCCAGAGCACACGTTTGATATTGTATGTCCATCTCGTGACACCTATGTATGATATTATATGTAATGACTAATTTAACCTTTAACTTTTTTAAAATTGACAACAAACACACATGTTGAAACTAGCCTTTTCTATAATAGTAAGTAAAATAAACTATATGCAGCTAAACATATAAATAATCAAATAATAGATATTTCAAGATTAAGAAAGACTATATTGGAAAACTTAATTAAATTAAACCATAAAAAGATAAAGTTAGTTAATCAATAACAAATAAATAAAGAGGAGAATAGGGAAAATTGAACTTGGGCCATTTTTCCCAAATTCTCAAATCTGATGGGCCTAAATCCTCTTTAGACTAAACAAATTGCCCAAACAATGGGCTTTGGTCCAATCCTTCCAAAGAATCTGCTGAAATTCCCTTGGGCTTTTGGACCACTTCTCTGAAAAATGTGTATATTTTTAAAGAAAAATTGTATATAATAACAAATTAATAACCTAAAATAAATGGAGTAGCTAGGGTTGATTTAATTGTGCTCCATAACAAACGTTTGCAAAAAATTGTCAGGCGCCTCTCTCCCAAATATCTCGCTCGCCACTCTCCTCCAATCTCTCACTCGCTTCCTCACTTTTTATACAAACACAAATGTATTAAAATTGTTTCTAATTGCATAAAGCAGAGAAAATTGTTTAAATACATATATTTTTGTTCCCCTCTCTCCCCTCTTCCAGATCTCACTCGCCACTCTCCCAAATTCGTTCGCCACCCTCGCCTTTCTCACTTATACAAACAGAATCGAAATGTATAAATTGTGCTTCTGTTTGTATAAAGCATGAGAAAATTGTATATACACATGCAAGTACATATGTTTTCGTCCTTTACACTTATAATTATACAATAAAATACTCCCCTGCCCTGTTTCTTTTGTGTTTCTCACTTTCTCGTTTTATACAATTTTTCAAATTGTATCTAATTTCTCTCTTTCTCGTTTTATACAATTCGATTCAATTGTATATTCCTTGTCAAGTCTCTTTTGTCTTTCTCTCTTTCTCATTTTATAAAAATTCAAATTGTATATAATCGTTCTATACACTTATAATAATACAATTCGTTTTTATATAGTTCTCTGCCCAAGTGTCTTTCTCTTTCTTGTTTTATACACTTTGTTTTATATAATTTGCTTCAACTGTATATGTATAGCGAATTATACAGTTTCTATGTTTGTTATGGAGCGCAATTATGCAAACTTTGCTATAGCATACACATATGAATTTTTATTTGCTATATGTGAAAGTTGCCCTATTTTTAATGTCTACCGCTGTATATGGGTTGTATCTCAACTTGTTTTTAGCTTTTCGGAACGTATATTCAATTTCCAGCCCCTGTACTGCCTTCAACCTGTTTGTTGGCTATTTTTGGACTCAATAAAGGGAAACATTTCCACCGAGAAAATGCAAGGAGAATTTGGGCAGATTTCACAACAAAAAGAAGAAAGAAACGAGTTAGTAAGTAAAAAAGAACACACATTAACCAGAAAATATTTGTATACGAGGAAAGTTCGAATTAATGAAAAATGGATTTTATGGCCTGCTAGAATTTGGCCCAACATTTGGCTTCTTAAAATAATTAGGCTAGAATTGAATTTGCGTTCACCATACCAATATATATTATAGCCAATTGAAGTCCCAAACATAGCCAAATTGAATAATTGAATTAATGAGTGAAATTGGCTAAAAAGTAAGATCAATTAACATAACGATCTTCTTAATCTTGATGAAATAAAATAATCATTTTAATTATAAAAATATAATCCAAATTAATTGTCAAAATATTTTACTAAAAATAAAATCTTTATAAGATGATTTTCGAATATTGACGAAATATACTAATTATATATAAAGTTATATAAAACAAATTTGTCATTATATATATATATATATATATATATATATATATATATATATATATGTATATATATATATGTATATATGTATATATATGTATATATGTATATATGTATATATGTATATATGTATATATATGTATATATGTATATATATGTATATATGTATATATATATATATATATATATATATATATATATGTATATATATATATATATGTATGTATGTATGTATGTATGTATATATATAATGACCAAAACTACTTTGAAATAAACATGAAATATATTTGAATTTTTATAAAAATTAGTTATTATAAATTGTTTTAAAAATTAATTATTATTAAGGAGGATCAACGCATATGAGTAAATTCAAATGAACTATGGTAGATTCAAAATCTTGAATCCATCAGGTCATGATTACTGCAAAGCTAATAATTATCTAGGACTTTGTACATATGTATTATAAATTTCCTAAACAAAGTACAAATAATAAATTTTGGACCCTAGTTAATCAAAGGAGTTATAATTGAATCGTGAACTTTGAGTCATAAAGTTCTAATTTTAAATCTCACCTTCTATATGTGATATTTAACACCATTATTTTAATATAAAATTTAGAAAGAATAGTCTGGTGGATCCTCGTACTTGTATCGGATTGTATTATGGATACTCATACTTAGCATTTTGTCATCTGGACCTCTGAACCTATCCAAAACCAACATTTTAAACACTTTTTTTGATGTGACATCCTATTTGGAATTAACCAAAATGGAATGTGTGATTCAGTCGAAGGAAGAGCGTGAGACGCCTTAAAAAGGCACTAACGGTCATATTTTGACCTTTAAAAGATATTTCTTCTTCTTTAATTCACTCAAAACCATTGTTAATGCCTTTTTGAGCTTTTTTCTTTCTCTTTTTCTCAATCTCTTGTAAAAAAAATTCTCTTTTATTTTTGGCGTCTTTTATTTTTTCCTTCAATCTACTCGTATCATTTTTTTGTTTGATTCTATTATATTTTTGTTGGTCTTCATGATGACAGTTCGATGTTGCTACTATGGAATATATGTTGAACTAAAGACATCAAGAACACCAACTAATCTTGGAAGAATGTTTTGGGGCTGCCAAAAATAATCATCCGGCAATGGGTGTGGATTTTTCCGATGGGCTGATGCTAATGAACAATACAACATCAACAATTCATCAATGAGTTCAAGGCAAGCAAGACAGGGAAGACAAGGAACACATAGAAGACAATAAAGGCAAGGAAGACAAGGATCAAAAACTAGTATTGATATCACTGTTATTATGATTGTTGTTATTTGGTTTGTAGCTGTTATATTTAATATATATATTGATTTGTACTATGTGTTATTTGATAATGAAATTAATTGCATTTACGTAAGAAATCTGAATAACTTCATTCAAGCACATATTCGTACAAGAAAAACAAAGTCTTCCCAATAGCAATTTAACACAAATTCATATACAAAACAGTTGGGATCAAGTCATTAATCAAAATAAAGTTAGTTGGGGATCATGTCATTAGGCTAAATAAAGTGAAATCTAATGTGTTCCTTGAGTGACTTGAGTGCTTGGTGTGCCTTGAGTGCTTCTGTAACTTTCCTCTCGTAGCTGCCTATGAGTAATTGCAGCTCTTCCCTTCCACCTTAGTCCTTTGGGTTTGTAACCAAGATTAATATTGGTAGGAGTTGAACTTGTCAATGTAGCACTATGTAATACCCTATCAGTATTTTCAGACCGAGAGAATAACAAAAGGCTTAACCCAGAGATGAAATAATATCAATTAAACCAATTTAATGTGTTTAAATGATAAAAAAAATACCCTCTCAATTGCCTTCGCTTGTTTTTGTCTTGGTTTCTTATAGTCAAGAGATGCACCTCCTCTCAAAGTTGTGCTAGTTTTTTTTTTTTTTGGCCAGTTGCACTAGAAGTTGATTGTTGAGTGAAACTTGGAACTGCCCTTGGACCTGCACATGGAACTTCCCTTGGACCTTCACATAAAACTGCCCTAGGACCTGCACTTGGATATTAACATGGAACTTCCCTTGGACCTTCACTTGAAACTGCCCAAGGAACACATGGAACTTCCCTTTGACCTGCACTTGGACCTGCCCTTAGAAATGCCCTTAGACCTGCACTTGGACCTGCACATGGAACTTCCCTTGGACCTTCACTTGTACCTTCACATGGAACTTCCCTTGGACCTTCACTTGTACCTGCACATGGAGTTCTAGTGGCAACATTTGAAGTTCCAACACTTGCATCACTTGTTCCAGCACCAACATTTTTCTACAAGCATAGAGGCATTAAAGCACAACTTACCAAAGTATAAAATTCAATAACAAAGAGACATAAAAACTCAACTTACCAGAGTTGGACATCCTGTCTTATTATGTCCAAAAGTCTTACACACAGAACATTTCATTTTTCTTCCCTTCCTTGTAGCCTTTCCAAACTTCTTCTTAACTGGCTCATCACTATCTTTTCTCCAATTTTCGGTCTTTCTAGCATGGATGATATTTCATGTGGTTCAATGGCTGGTCTATCACTTTTTGTCCACATCTTCATGTTTGTCATAGATTGAATAAATTTGTTATATGCTTTCAGGTATGTTTTCTTCTTATACCAGCAGTCGACAAATGACTCAACAATCCAATTCTTAAAATGAATTGTTGTAAGTGCATGACCACAAGGAATTCCCTTTAATTGCCATGACCTACAACTACACACCTTCTTTTTAGGTCAACAACATGTTTATACGGTGGATCATGAATCTCAAAGCCAAGATCACCATTAAACCTTACCTCACAATTATCTGCAATTTCAACATTTTTTCTAAGAATATCCTTAGCCATAGGTGATACATCAGAAATACATTTTTATGAAATTCTCTCATTTAATTCATTCTTTCCATAACTTTGACTCTTATTTCCTATAGCATAGTGATTATTGTTTGAACCTAGCACCTACAATCCAACTGTTGAAAGTCTCACACATGTTGTTCTCAACCACATCACACTTGCTATGTTCTTTAAAATATTCCCTACACCATGCTTCCTTGTTATACTTTAATAGTGCTTCTATAATGCCTTCTCCTAACTCGCTTAAATCATCAAGTTTGGACTATAAAATTACCTCAAATGGTACCCTAACAATCTGTCAGAATTTTCTTCTCCTTTCTTCATTCCTCCAGTCTTTTTTCCAGTTTTCCCATATATGCCTAGTATACCATCTGATTTCAGCATTTGACAATACATTAATAAGTACAAGATTAAGACCCTGTCAAAAAAGAACATTTGACTACAACAATGTTAAATATCAAATACTCAAAAAATGAAAGAATAAATTTAACAAATAATATAGTAATACCTTTTGCATATCAGACATCACTGTTAGTCTTTCACTTTCTTTAAACTCCAAATCATGTCTGATGCACTTGAGAAACCAAGACCATGTCTTCTTGGTTTCTCTATCAACTATTTCCCATGCTATAGGGTACATCTGATTATTTCCATCTTTGGAAATGCAAGTTAACATTTCACCTTTTCATACACCTTTAAGAAATGCACCATCTAAACCAATAATCCTTCTATACCCCCTTTCCATCCACTTTTTAAGGAACCAAGACAAATATAAATGCTCATAAACACCTCTTTTCCTGGAATTGTGTTCTTGGATGTCCTAATAGATACATTAGTTTTAGAATTTGTGGTCTTTAATTGCTCAACATAATCATAAAACCTAGAAAACTCCTCTCTAAAATCTCCCATATGTTCATTCATAACTCTCAGTTTTGCCTTTCTACAACTTATTTTACTAGCATACAAACCATACTCCTTTTGTATCAAAGATTGAATCTGATGTAGTTTGATGTTAGACTCACTCATAATCCTCTCTTTGTAATGTTTACTAATTCAAATGGGGTTACACAGTTTGTTTCTTATTCTTTTAAAACCCTTGTGAACAGGAAAATATGTTTTAACACTGAAGTTTCCAGTGTTACCATGAATGCTTCCAAGAATATGCCTAGGACAACTTATTTTCTTACAATGTGCCCATACCCTTTCCTTCTCATTAGGTTTCAACTTAATATTAACACCCTTCTGAATAGAGTAAGTTTGCATTGCCTCCTTGAACTCAATGTTATTCAAAAATACCACATACAGTTGAATACAAATCTTTTTAGCAGTTGGATCAAAGTAGACCTTTTTACTTTCCTTCCTAGGTGCTGGATCTACCACTTCATCATCCCCAACAGGTTCCCCTTCATCTTCACTAATGTCACTACTAAGATCCGAGCTATCAAAATAAGGGTCATCACCACCCAAATTTCCTTCAAATCTAACCCTTCTCTCCTTATAAATGTCTTCAAAACAGCATCTATACCTACAGAACCAGATGGTATCTCATCTAGATTTACTCTATCAGCCTTCTCTTTAACTTGTTCTTGAATGTTAGACTGCCTAGCTTGAGAAACTCCTCATCCAAATCACTCAAATCATCAATATTTTCATCAACATCATAGAGTGAATCAGATTCAGAATGTTCTTCAACTCTACGAGCAGGATCTTGTTCTTCAACTAAAGGTAGATGCTCTTCAATTAAAGGGGACTGATTTTTGTTTAAATTCCTATTTACTTTTTCAGCAGATGGTTGAGATGAGGACACATCAGCCCTATCTATTTGTGGGGAGGATGACAAATAAACCTTATTTTTATGTGGGGAGGAGGAGATATCAGCACTATCTTTTTGTGGAGATGAGGACACATCAGCATTAGTGCTAGGCAATTCAAGTATCTCCTCAACAACTAAAGGTATACTAATGGGATGTACAACATATAATTCAACAAAATCAACGACCTTCAAACCATTAAGAAATTTTAGAACATCATGATCAGTATTTAACATGTAAAAAATACCCTTCTTGTTGACTCTACATCCAAATTTCTCAACATTTTCAACACTCAATTCCAATGCTATTTTACGAAACAACATAATAAGAAACTCATCTACATCTATATTAATATTTTCAACACTAGTTATTCCATTGTCATACCTTAAAGTAGGATCGATACAAAACATCCCTCATAATGAAATTGAAGTGTCACTATAGTTAAATTCATATCTTCGGATGCCAGTAAAGTCAAATGAAAAACAACTACAGTTAAAATTTAAAGGCATAAAATTACCAGGACAAAAACAACTACTTTTAAAGGGAAAAAACAAGCATAAACTTAACATGAAAAACAACTACAGTTAAAGGGGTAAACATACCACGATGTAACACAAATAGCCCTAAATTTTTAAAGAAAATACCAGTAATAATTAGACAGGAACTTACCATAACTGTAATTTTTGTTCAATGGACAACTAACACTATCAATATCCAAGACAATTGACCAAAAATAGAACATTAATTTTAATCGAAATTGGAATTTTATGGAAAAACCCTGGAATCTACTCGAATTCACGGAACATGTCCATTGAAGTCAGTCGAAGTCATTAATCAACTAAGAAAGTGTATAGCACTAACATTACACCCAAACCGAGGTAAAATCCCCAAAAAATTTCAGAAATTTGAATGACAATCGATCCTCTAATCAAACAAATACGCACAAGAAAGTGAAAAGAATCAAAAATTAACACAAGTGCAAGAACTTACAATAATAGTCGGAGTGGAACTGAGCTTCAACTAAGAAAATCTATGGAAAATCATAAACGATTCTTAGTGGAGAAATCGTATAGAGGAGAAGAGGAGAAGAGAGAAAATGAGAAGAGGAAAATCCATAAAAGTTTTCAAAATTTCGATGAGGTTTGGACTATTCTTAGTCGGCTGATTTACCACGTGGATTTCATACGTGGACTCTTATTTTTTATTTTTGGCCAACATGTACGTGGTTTATGCAACACGCGCGATGCCACATAAAAAAGTGTTTAAAATTTTGGTTTTGGATAGATTCAGGGGTCCAGATGACAAAAGGCTAAGTATGAGTATCCATAATACAATCCGATACAAGTACGAGGGTCCACCAGACTATTCTGTCTAAAATTTATCCTCGAATTAACAAACACTATAGTCAAATGTTGAACTAACATTATATTAATTATAAAATGTTATTTCTTATCCCACCAAACAAACGATTCTAAATGAATCGTTACACATACATAAAAAAATTAATGATTTCTTAGTAAAAACAATAAAAAAAGAAGCTAACTTCTTCTTTTTTTCTTCATCAGTCGTTCTCAAACGCTTCATTGTTTATCAATCTTTTGCAGATCTTGAATTTTCTATGAAAAGAAATACACAAAAAAGCAATAGAGTAAATTAGAAGAAAAAACATGAGATGCTCAAAGAGTTGAATTTATGCAACCTCTTAATAACAAGATTACATGAATTAAAACTTAGACTTACTCGAAGCTAAGTGGTCACACATATTATGATTAACAGTCATTACATTCATTCAACTTTGTTTTCTTCTTCCAAAAGTCACACAACTTTGCCTAGTAAGCTTACATGATTATTTTAGTTGAAAATGTATTTTTGATACCTCTCAGGAGCTACTTAAGAGTTGGAGAAGAATTAGAATGAGCCAAAATGTTCAATATATTGTGTGCTTCACTTTAGTCATTGTTAGGGGTCACCTGGTCCTTTTTCCTTTCCGTGCTTCATTTCGAAGCATCAAGATATCTTTGAGGTGGAGGATCAAATAGGATAGTCCTTACTAATAATCTTTAGTCTTAAATTGCGTGCCCCCGTAGAATTTTCTTAAATGTCCTAACTAGTGAATCCACTTTAGCAAATGATAGATTTGTACGGATTCTACCTTGAAAAGTAGATTCACCTTCTTTCGGTATGAGGGATATATATACCCACTACAAAAAAAAATATATAAATTAGGGAGGTTTTATCATGGAGGTTAACTCAACCCCCAGAAGTTGTATCAAATTATGGAGGTTTGATTAACCCCTACAATTTTCGGTACAATTTCGGGAGTTAATAACCCCAGGAAAGTTGAAATTTTATAATATCTAGGCGCTAATTTTTATATGCCTTTCTCATTTTCTCTTTTCCTATTTTCTCGCCATTAGGGTCGAAGATAAACTGAAAAATGAGATCTGTAGAATTCATTGTGGCTTAGATACCACCGTGTTCTTCCATATTAGTAGTGGTTGGAGCAGTAAGAGATGGCGGATAGTTGTTTGTTCATGGAGGCCATGGTTTATGGCATAATGAAAGTAGCTTCAGTATTGTTTGTTCTATGCTTGGCACCAAGTCAAGAGAATCTTCTCGAAGGTTTTTAATTAAAGACCGCATATCGTACGTTCTCTAACTTGTTATCATCTTCAATTTCTGCTAAATACTCCTAAATTTTTTAATTTTTGGTTCTAGGATTTGTACATACATCTTCATCCCCAATCAATTCTCCAATGCTCTGCCTCCATACTTCTCTTTTCCTCTATCACTTCTTCGTTTTTGTTGAGATGATGCACTATTTGAGTTAGTTAGAGGATCAGATTGGTAGATACAGTGAATTAATTGTTCCATACAGAGTTAGTTGAGTCGGTTAGGATTAAATTCTTTATATTAGATATTTTACTTGATCTGTTATACATGTATATATATGGATGATAGTATTTGGAATAAGATACTTTTTCCCCCTAATCAATCTTCTTCATTTCATCTCCTTACAGTTAACAGAATCCATCTCTCCTCCATTAATTGAGGTTCAGTAAGTTTGATAGATCTCTTTTTTGACATGGTATCAGAGCAAATTGTGTTGTTTTTCTCTCAAGCTTACTTCACATAAATCAGCAGTTTCCGTTCCGAATCTACTCTATCATTTTCTTCTTTTTCATTCATTGATCATGGTTTCCACTGAAACTCAATTGATCATCCACTCTACTTGCATCCAGCTGAAAGTGCTGGATCTACACTTGTGCCGATTGTTTTCGATGGTACCAGATACAGATCTTGGAGGAGAGGAATTCTGCGAGGTATCGCAATGAAAAATAAAATGGGGTTCACTCAATGGAAAATGCGCCAAGCCTGCTGCAACAGATCCAACTTACGGGCAATGGGAGAGATATGATGACATGGTCACCTTGTGGATTTTGAATTCACTCTCAAAAGACATCGTAGATAGCCTTCAATACGTGAATACTGCCCAAGAACTATGGCAAGAACTGGAGGATAGATATGATCAACCGAATGGTGCAAGCGCGCTATCAACTCCAAAGAGAGATCACTGATCTAACTTAGGGAACACTTGACATTACAGGATACTATACAAAATTGAGGCAGTTGTCTAAAGATATAAATGCATTGGATGTGAGTGATTCATGCAGTTGTGCCTGCATATGTGGAGTGAAGATAAATGTGCACAAAACTGAACAAGACAAACAGTTGATTCAATTTCTGATGGGGCTTAACGAGATCTACACTGTGGTAAGGGGGAATATCTTAATGATGAACCCTGTGCCATCTATAGCACAAGGTTTCTCAATTCTTATTCAAGAAGAAAAGCAAAGAGAAGTATGACCTCCAAATCACTCTCTCGTGGAATCCACTCTTAATGCTGCGGTATACAATAATGGAAAAAATAATATCAGGACTAACTACGCTCAACAAACAAATGCTAGTACGAGTAGCAGTAATGGTGGTAGAGCTAATCACTCATCACATAAGCCACACAAAAAACAAACTCTCTCATCTGTTTTGTGACTATTGCAAAAAATCAAGACACATTAGAGAGAAATGTTATAGGTTTCATGGGTTTCCAGCAGATTTTAAGTTCACAAAAGGGAGAAATGTAGGTTTAACAACAAATGTCCAAGGAGTCGGATCTGAGACTGATCATAATTACCAGCAGCATCAAGGCCAAAACCTGACAAAGGAACAACATATCCAACTTTTACAGCTGCTTAAAAAATTTGACTAGGAAATGATGCTGAGTTCTCAAACAATCTTGGTGGGGCTACAAACTTTGCAGGTATATTGGCTTGCTCTACTTATAAAGAGATAATGAGTAATCTGTCATGTAATGCTTCGATTCTTCTGCTAAGTATTGACTTTTAGATTCTGGAGCTTCAAATCACATGTCTTACGATAGAAAACTCCTCACCAACACTAGACCTTTACCTTATCCTTTTTTAGTCACATTGTCAAATGGTTATAAAGTGAAAGTAACTGAGATTGGTGATGCTGTCTTGAGCCCAATTTTGACTCTAAAAAAAGTATTATTCGTCCCTAGTTTCAAATATAACATCATCTTTATTCATTCCTTAACAACTCACCTCAAATCCATTGTTAATTTTTCTGCTTATTCGTGTATGTTGCAGGGCCCTTCAATGAAGAGGCCTCTAGAGATTGGTAAAGCAATGAATCCTTCAAATTCTCGTAATGTCTGTAATTCTTGTTTTGTGTCTACTTGTAGAATTCATTCTTCTGCATCTAATTGTAAACATTCTTATTGTATGTCTGATTGTGGAAAGTCTGCTGATCTGATTACTGGCAACAATAAAGATACATGTTGCACAACCAACAACCCCATTCCCAATAAAGTTGTTGGTTCATCAAATGTGTCTTCAATTTGTTCATCTTTTTTAGATACTTGTATTTATTACTTGTGGCATAATAGGTTGGGCTATGTACCTTTTGTGAAAATGAGAAGTATATCTAACATCCCTATGAGTTTTGCTCCCAAACAACCTCTTATCTGCACAATTTATCCTATGGCCAAGCAATCCAGAGTACTTTTTCCTACCAGCAACACAGTCTCCAATAAACATTTTGATATTTTACATCTAGACCTATGGGGACCCTATCATGTGGAAACACATGACCATTACAAGTATTTATTAACCATGGTTGACGACCACAACAGGTCAACTTGGGTACATTTGTTAAGCTGCAAAAGCAATACCTTACAAATAATCAAATCTTTTGTCCAATTAATAGAAACTCAATTCCATGTGACCATAAAGGCCATAAGATCAGACAATGGACTGGAATTTACTTGCAATGAGGCCTCTATTTTCAATTAGTCTAAAGGCATTATTCACCAAAAATATTGTCCATACACACCACAACAAAATGGTGTGGTGGAAAGAAAACATAAATATCTCCTTGAAGTGGCTAGATCCCTCATGTTTCAATCCAAATTACCTTTTAGATTCTCACAGCCACTTATCTAATAAACAATCTACCCTCTGTCATTCTAAAAAATAAATGCCCTTATGAGATACTATATGAAAAAAACCCACATATTCCCACCTAAGAACCTTTGGCTTTTTATGTTATCCCACAGTTCTCAAATCTCATAGAGATAAATTTGAAGATAGATCTACACATCATGTGTTTGTAGGGTACTCTTTTCACAGAAAAGGTTACAAGGTTCTCAACCTAGCCACTAAAAATATACATGTATCTAGGGATGTACAATTCTATGAGCATAATTTTCCATTTGTTGTCACTCCTTATCCTTCCTCTTGTATGCCACATTCTGTCTTACCATCTCATTGGGATACTACTCCTATATGTGTCCCTAATCACAAGTAAGACATGCATTCACCATTATCTGGTACTGAAACTTTTACACCGACTAGACAAAGTGATAATTCTCCTGCCAGTTCAACACTATCATCTCCTGTCAGTTCAACATCATCATCTACTTCACCTACTTCAACCACCGCACACCTCACCCAACCTGTTCCTCCTAACCTCACACCTGCACTTAGAAGATCTACTAGAACCCATACCAAACCTTCAGATCTCCAAGACTATGTTTGCAAAATGCCTACCTTGACAGACCATGTTTCAACTAGACCCACCAGTATTTTGAATGCTCCTTTTGACAATAGAAACAACATTACATTCACTGCCCTTAGTTCTGCCAATCAGCAGTCTTTGAGATGTTTTTCACATGACAGTGAGCCCAACTCTTATGAGGAGGTTGTTATAAACCCTGCTTGGCAAGCAGCCATGACCCAAGAATTTGATTCTCTACATGCTAATCACACTTGGAATTTAGTTTTTTTACCTACAGGAAAGAAGACCATAGGTTGTAAATGGGTGTACCAAATAAAAAACAAAGCTGATGGCAGTTTTGAAAGGTCCAAAGCAAGGCTTGTGGCGAAAGGTTATACCCAACAGGCAGGGATTGATTACACATAAAATTTTTCACCTATGGTCAAAATGACTACAGTCAGGGCATTACTTAGTGTTTCTGTCAAAAAGGGTTGGGGCTTGTTCAATTAAATGTTAATAATGCATTCTTACATGGTGACCTACATGAAGAGGTTTACATTGAAGTTTCACAAGGGTTGCATGTTGATAGTCCTAATTTGGTTTGTAAGTTGAAGAAATCTTTATATGGTTTGAAACAGGCTAGAAGGCAATGGTATGAGAAACTTACTGAAGCTCTCTGCACAAAAGGTTTTGTTCACTCATCAAGTAATTATTCCCTATTCTACAAAGTCACATCATCCTCTATTGTGTTTGTTGTTGTGTATGTAGATGACATTATTCTTACAGGAGATGATCTTCATGAAATTCAATACCTCAAGTCTTTTCTACACTTTCAATTTAAGATCAAAGATTTGGGCAAATTGGACTATTTTCTGGGACTGGAAGTTCTATACCAGACTAATAGCCTTCTTATTTCTCATAGAAAGTTTACAGTAGATCTAGTCAAGGAATTTGATTGTCTTGAATACTCTCATGTTTCTTCTCCCCTTGATAGTTCTATAAAATTGTATGCTTCAGAAGGGGCATTATTACATGATATCGCTCACTATAGGAAGTTAGTTGGAAAACTAAACTTTCTGAACAACACACGTTTGGAAATTGCCTATAGTGTGTAACACTTAAGCCAGTTTATGCAGTCTCCTAGAGAACCCCACTTCAAGGCTGCCATACATGTCCTCAGATACTTGAAAAGTGATCCTACTTTGGGTTTATTTTTGTCAAATGCTCCAACCTATGACCTCAAAGCCCATTGTGACTCTGTTTGGGCTTCATGTCCAGATTCTAGTAAATCAGTTAGTGGATACCTTGTTCTACTAGGAGATTGTCCTATTAGCTGGAAGTCTAAGAAGCAAGAAACTATGTCATTATCATCTGCCGAAGCAGAATATAGGTCCATCAGGAATGTTGTTGGAGAATTGGTTTGGCTTAGAAGATTGCTGATTGAACTAACCATTCCATGTTCTTATCCTATATCATTGTTTTGTGATAGTCAAGTTGCTGTCCATATTGCTCGAAACCCAGTATTTCATGAACGAACTAAACATATTGACGTAGATTATCACTTTGTTCGTGATAAGACAAGATGGATTCATATCTTTGCACCACATTTCTATTGTCAATGAGTTGGCCGACATTCTAACCAAGGCTTCTCACATGAATTAAACACACGCATCTCTTAATCAATCTGGCTGTGACATCCTCACCTCCAACTTGAGAGGGGATGTTGAGATGATGCACTATTTGAGTTAGTTAGAGGATCAGATTGGTAGATACAGTAAATTAATTGTTCCATATAGAGTTAGTTGAGTCGGTTAGGATTAAATTCTACAGATTAGATATTTTACTTGATCTCTTATACATGTATATATATGGATGATAGTACTTGGAATAAGATACTTTATTTTCCCCAAATCAATCTTCTTCGTATCATCTCTTTACAGTTAACAGAATTCATCTCACCTCCATTAATGGAGGTTCAGTATGCTTGATAGATCTCTTTTATCTACAGCTTTTTCAATTTATTGATTGCGCCCTAATTTAGACACTGAAAACTTCTAAGGTGAGGCACTAGATTTGTGAGTTATCTTTCATCAATTTCATACATTATCATTATGTAAATCAACTGAGTTTTGTTTTTCAACTTTGAATTTTTTTCTAGAACAGTTTCGTGTAATTGTCAATTTTGAAGCAAAAGATGACTCTGTGCAGTTGTATGTCCGACACCATGGAGAAGCTTCCACTAAGGTTTCTTGCTATTGTACTTTTTGAATTTTCCCTAAATCTCAATATTTTAGAGTTTCAATGTGGATAAACATATTAAATAAGGTTTACATGGAGGATGACTTGATAGTAACTCATTTTTTTATCAGAAAATTAACTTCTTAATTGATTGTTGATAGTGAATCTGGTAGATTTGAGAGATGATATTAGTTTCTACATTTTAAGGTGGTCATGTTGGAGAAATATGGTGCTTGCTCTACTTGTTTAGACAACTATATAGAGTTGAATCCTAAAACATGCATCTTATTACACATTTTTTATGTGTAATTAATCTCAGTTTGCTAGACGACTGAATAGGTATTTGATATTAAGATGAAATTATTGTGATTTAACTTCTTCTTTTCAGTTGTTCCTGCTTGTATATATATGTTAACCCAAACATTTTCACCTTTACCTTATTGAGGAAAATGTTTTTTTGAATGATGGTGTTATCTAGAAAATTTGTGAGTTTGATATGTAACCAAAAAATATTATTTTAAAATAGGAAGTATATATAATCTAGAAAAATACTATTGGATATGGGGGCAGGGTAGGGGTAATCAGTGTATCACGATGAAGGATGTTGGAGGGTTGGAATTACACAATCAATGTCGAAGCAATTTGTGAAACATGTTTTCCTACTTTCAGTGAAGAAGTTATTTTCCTTATTGTTAAGGAATTTATTTTTCTAGAGAATATGTTCTCAAAATTTTGATAAATCAAACATAAGAAAACCGGAGAATATTTTCACACCCTTAAATCAAAATAAACGTATTATTTTTTATAAAGCATTTGGGGCTGGAATTCTGGGTATCTACTTCATCAAAGTAATTCTGATTTGTGTGATTTCCATGTGCTTAATATGTTCCAGCAAGATGAATGTTGCTTTGGCCTTTCCTAAGTTCTAGGCAAAGTGGTTTCATATACGTAAATCGTAATTAGTTATATAGGTGTCTCCTGGCCATCCACTATATGTGTTGTTTCTCATAGTTTTTGTTCAAAGGAATTTAGTTTGCCTAAATCTAATTTCAATTGAATGTTTTCAGTCACTGGTGTGTGTATAATTGATTCCTTTTCCATGAATCTGTGGGGGTTCAAACTGCTGCAAGATAACCCATGCTTCTTGTTACAGGGGTTAGTGAAAAATCCTCCAAAGATTAATTGTGGCAGACCTAATAGCGGAAGTTATTGAAACCTCTGCTACAACAAATTGTAGGGGTTCCTAACCCCCACAATATGTAAAATAAACCCCTGCTATGTGGGCTTTTTTTTTTGTAGTGACCAGATTTCATAATATAGCTCTTATGGTCTTATTGTTGGTTAAATCTAATATCTCATAAAATGATTATGTTTCTTCAAAGTTTTCTTATGTCCTTTATCTAATGTATTTTACCATATTTCATGATTCACATGTCATTTTTTCTTTAAGGTCTTTAAATGTCAAGAATGATCGTGCCCGCATGTTTAAGCCATTCATGATATCACGTCTATGTTTATGCATACTGCCCCATACTTAGTAAATTCCATGTACTAATGTATATTTGTGCTTACACTGTTTCACTAATGTAGAGTCTGACGCTCCTACCTCCCATACTCGTGGCTAGTTAGTTTCATTGGCTTTTAAGAGTGGCGAGTACGTCCTCATGTTTCGAGTACCAGATACCTTTATTGTTTTATGTGATTTTCGTTTCGGACTTTGTATATGATGTATGAGTTACATCCTAATCACTTTCCTTATGATGTATTAGATGTCGATTGAAACTTATGTTAGACTTCTGGGTTTATCAAACTCGTTATGTTATAAGACTATCTCTTTTGAATTCTTTAATTCTATTATCTCTTACGATGTGTGATAAGTGGCTTGTGTAGGGCCTCTCGAGGTCTTATATGACGTCATGTCACCTCTAGGGTGTACTTTGGATCGTGACACTTCTAAACATATGAGTTTTTGACTGGTCAATACTCCATCTCATATAACAAGAACGTTTAACCAACACTCGGTAGAACTTACTTTAATTTTAAGTTTGTGGAATCGTTTTATGACACAAGACTCCAGGAGAAAACCCTCATTTAATCCATGTTGCCTTAATGCGATGTGTGACATTTTCATCGATGTTCCCGTTACCCTAGATTACGGACTAAGATACTTAAAACTTTCTCTCTTGATATGTCTATGTGGTAAGTATTACTTGCAATCACTTCATGCAACTCAACACTGAATTCGCACTTCAAATATTTTATTTTGATCCTGCTCAACCATAAGCCTTTGGACTAAAAAATCTATCTCCAAACCTCCAATCTAACACTAATATCAATCATTACTACGTCGTCTACAAATAACATACACTATACAACCTCCTCATGAATAGACCGCGTCAACTCATCATCACCAAGATAATAAAAAAGAGGTAAGAACTTTTCCGTGCACCAAGATAAAAGAAGAATAAAGTTGTTCACGTGTACACCAAGATTTATTAAAGAATGACAATACTAGATAATTCAATTCAACAGGGAACTTAAAATGTATACAAAGAAAATTACCATAAAACATGCACATGAAACTAACTTCAAATAAGGTCAGAAGATATAGTCAGACTTTGAATCAATTTTAACTTAAATTTGAAGGCGTGTACTTGCTCCAATAACAACAATACATCATATACATTGAAGGTTGGACAATACCCCAAAGACGTATCCCTTAACTTGTGATTATTTTTTATCCTTTAGTTCATTAGTTGTAATAGTTAGTTTCTTGGAGTTATTCCAAAATAGGATCTTAATTGCATTAACAGATTCATTAGGTTCTGAATAGTTTATTAATGTATTTTAAATATTGTCAATGACTATGGCATCGATGAATAAGAGGGTAGATGTAGAACTACGCGCTGGAAATAGTTCTTAAGGGGTTTCATGGACAGTTATAAATCTATTTGAAGTTTGGATTCGAGTTTTGATAAGTTGTTGAAATAAGTCTTAAAGAGTAATAACAGACAGTATTAAAAATAGTATTAAATAATATTAGTATTTACTGTGTACTAATCCTAGTCCTATTAGGATTAGTACTCCTTCCTATATCTCCTATATATATCTCCCATGTATTCCCTTATTAGGTTAACACTTCAATACAATCAATATTCCTTCATGGTATCAAGAGCCAGAAAACCTAGATCTTCTTTTCTCTAGATTTTTTTTCTCTCTTTAGGGCACCGATCGTTCCCTCTCTTCTCTTGGGCGGCGGCAGCCATGACAATCGAGGTGGATCCTCTCGATTCACTTCCTTCTGGCGTTAAACTCCTTCTCAGGCATCTTCATGCCCTGATTCCCGAAAAATTATCAGACATAAATTACCCTACATGGAAAATCACCGTTCTTACAGCCCTTGAGGCCAATTACCTTCTCAAATACGTAGATGGAAGCACAGAACCGCCGCCGACAGTCATCACCGCCACGGACAAATCAGAAAAAACCAATCCGGCCCATGCAGCCTGGAAAGACGTGGATGGCCAGATCCGATCATGTTTGATTGCGGTCATCTCTCCCACGGTTCAGAAACACGTCCGATCCTACACAACTGCTTCAGCCCTATGGACGGCCCTCGCAGCACGCTATGCATCAATTTTCCACTCTCATATTTTTCAATTGCGTGATCGTCTCCACACAATTACCAAAGGCACGAAAACTATGGCGGAGTATTTAGACGAGGTCTTCACCATCATCACAGCCCTCGACACCGTGAACAAAATCATTCTCGAAAAAGATCTCGTCATGTGCGTCGTTCGGGGGCTCCCATCAGCTTACTCCTCCATTAAACAGGCGATTCGCATCAGTCCAACGCCCGTTGACCTGGCTACTCTCTCCTCGTGGCTAAAAAGTGAAAAAATCAACGTGGATCTGGAGAGCAAACTTCTTCTCCAAGAAGCCGCTGTTATGGAGCCATCCACCGCCCTCACCGCAAGCCAGAATTACCGCGGGGGGCGTGGTGGCGGCCGGCAGGGGAGCCGCGGCGGCTACGGCAGAAACAGCGGAGGTCGCGGGTGCGGCGGTCGGCAGGGTAGTCGTTCGCCGTACGACGGTCAGCAGCACGGCAGCAACAACAGCCTGCACTGTTTCGGCAGCGGCGGGCAGTCATCTTCCAGCGGCGGGCAGGGCACTTACGAGCGGGATCGTCCAACTTGTCAAATCTGTCAGAAAACAGGACACACCGCTGCTCGTTGCTGGTTTCGGTATGAGGAGAGCCGAAATAGTGATAACCGTGCCAATTATGCATCTCAAGCCGGCCCTTCCTCTGAATGGCTGTTGGATACTGGGGCCAACACGCACGTTACTTCTGATCTATCCGAGCTTAACGCTCCAAATCCATATCATGGCTCCAATGATATTACTGTTGGCAACGGTGAGTCCCTTAATATTTCTCACACTGGCACGGGTACCATTAAAACCCCCCACCGCTATCATTCACCTAGGTAACCTTACCCACGTCCCTTCTATTAAATCCAATCTCCTTTCAGTTCACCAATTCACAAAAGACAATAATTGCTCACTCTTGTTCACCTCTAATGATTTTCAGATCCTAGACAATACTACCAAGAGGGTGATTTTTCAGGTCCCCTTTGAGCATGGTCTGTACGTTCTTCCTTGCACAAGTTCGTCTGTCTACCCGGTTTCAGAAAGCGTTCCTGTGGCTCCGGTGGCTCTTTCGTCTGATGGCCACAGTATGTTGTGGCACAGTCGTCTGGGTCACCCGTTTACTCAAATAATAAATTCTTTAATGTCTCAATTAGATTTTTCTTCCATTCATGTAAACAATTGTGACTCCTGTTCAATTGCTAAATCTCATAAATTACCTTTTACTTTATCTGAGAAGCGTACAACTGCACCTTTTCAACTTATTCATTCTGACCTATGGAGTCCTACTGCTGTTCCTTCATTTGCTGGTTTTCTCTATTATATTTGTTTTGTGGATGATTTTACAAAATACACTTGGTTGTACCCACTAAAACACAAATCACAGGCATACACCACCTTTGTCACTTTTGAAAAAATGGTCAAAACACAATTCAATTCTCATGTTAAACTTTTTCGAAGTGACAATGGAAAGGAATATGTCAATAACATCTTTGGCCAGTTTCTGCAATCCCTGGGAATTATACATCAAACCTCCTGTCCATACACTCCCGAACAGAATGGGGTCTCATTGAAACGATGGTTACTCTTCTACATCAATCTGATCTCCCTTTCTCCTTTTGGGTAGAAGCTCTAGCCACCGCAAACTACCTCATTAACAGAATGCCCAGTCACACTCTCTCCAACAAATCACCCTATCAACTCCTTTACCAAGAACTTCCCAATTATACCAACCTCCGCGTTTTTGGGTGTCTTGCCTACCCTTGGCTACGCCCTCCAAGGGTTATCGCTGTATTGACCCACAAACTCATAAAGTCTACATATCTCATCATGTCAAATTTGTCGAAAATGAGTTTCCCTACGAGTCTATTTCCTCCTCCACAAATACATCATTCATTGGCGTCCTTCCCCTTTTTCCAACATACTCACAGGGTCCCTCACCACCTTCCCCCACACCTCCACCCACTAACCAACCATCCCTCATCACCTCTTCGACCGTCACCCGCAACCACCACCCACACCCACAACCAACCCGAACCACCCCATACCCACAACATCTCCAGCCCGATCCGTTTTGGGTCCTTCCCGGCCACCCCGAATCACCACCGCCCGTGCCACCCCCCAATACTCATCCAATGCTAAGCCGTGGCAAAGTCGGTATCTTTAAACCCAAAACCTTTCAGGCTACCATACTACCAAATACACCCCTTCCCGATAGTGAACCAACAACCTACTCTATTGCCTCAAAAAATGCTTATTGGCGTCATGCTATGGATGACGAGTTTAAGGCTTTGACTGATCAGAAAACTTGGGTTCTTGTACCTAAACCCCATGGGCGGCACCCAGTGGGCTGTAAATGGGTGTACAAAATCAAACACAATGCAGATGGCAGTATTTCCAGGTACAAGGCTCGTTTGGTTGCTAAAGGCTACAATCAGGAGTATGGGCTTGATTACTCCGAGACATTCAGTCCTGTTATTCGGCAGGAAACCATTCACCTGGTACTGTCACTCTCCGTGCGCAACAATTGGCTCATCAATCAGCTGGATGTTTCCAATACTTTTCTTCATGGTATGCTTGATGAAACTATCTACATGACGCAACCACCGGACTATTTTGATCCCCGCTTCCCTCAACATGTTTGCAAACTCCAGAAGTCTCTGTATGGGCTCAAGCAAGCCCCCCGTGCTTGGTACACACGTCTGAAAACGTTCCTCCAGGGACTCGGCTTCACGTGTTGCGTACAAGACACGAGTCTATTTACTCGACATTCAGCACACGGTACAGTCATTCTTCTTGTCTATGTAGATGATATCATTATTACAGGCTCTACTGCAGCTCTCATTCAGGATGTCACTCGAGCTATGCATACTACCTTCAAAATGAAGGACCTTGGCCCGTTACATTATTTTCTGGGAATGGAGGTTTCTCGGACAGGCATCGGCTTGTTTCTTCATCAGTCAAAATATGCTCGAGATCTGTTGCAGAAAGCTGGACTGGAAAAATGCACCAGTCAACCAACACCAATGGCAGTCTCTTCGTCTACGAATGTAGCCGACACCCCCTTTGCCGATATCACCCACTTCCCTAACCTCATTGGGGCTCTACAGTATATGGCCATTACCCTTCCTGACATCCAGTTTGCTGTCAATCGAGTTGCTCAACGCATGCATCATCCAAGTAAACATGATTACCATTGTCTAAAACGCATTCTCATGTACATTTTTGGCACTCTTGGTCGTGGTTTACTCATTCGACCCGGGGACTTGGAGCTTCAGGGTTTCTCTGATTCAGATTGGCGAATGATAAAAATGACAGAAAATCTACATCGGGGTTTCTCGTTTTTTTGGGGCCGAACCTGATCTCCTGGTGTACAAAAAAACAACCCAGGGTCTCTCGGTCCTCGACTGAAGCTGAATACCGCGCCTTTGCTCTTCTTGCTGCTGAGACCATGTAGGTCACATATATTCTTCGCGAACTCCGCGCCACTCACACTGTTCCTGCTCTCTATTGTGACAACAAATCAACCATCTGTGTGGCCAAGAATTCCGTCCTACACACCAGTATGAAGCATGTTGATACCGATTGTCTCTTTGTTCGCGATGAAGTTCAGGTCGGCACCATGACTGTGCAGTATGTACCCACTGAAGAACAACCGGCTGATATTCTCACCAAGCCTCTCCCGAGCCGACAACACGATTACCTCAGTTCCAAGCTTCCGTTCGCTTCCGCTCAGCTCAACTTGAGGGGGATAATAACAGATAGTATTAAATAATAGTATTAAATAATATTAGTATTTACTGTGTACTAATCCTAGTCCTATTAGGATTAGTACTCGTTAATCCTAGTCCTATTAGGATTAGTACTCCTTCTTCCTATATCTCCTATATATCTCCCATGTATTCCCTTATTAGGTTAACACTTCAATACAATCAATATTCCTTCAAAGAGATAGGTGATAGTTTTTAACTCCTCTGAGTAAAAAGCTTTTCACTTAAAATATCTCTCTTTTATTTAACCATGATAAGCAGTAATAATAAAAATTATGTAGAAAAAAATATATCAAATTTATTGTATAAGAAAATTTAGGCAAGGAAAGAGTTGTAAGAATTTGCCGTGATTTCTACAATTATAATAATTAATTAGAATTACTTATTTTTGTGGAAAAGATTTCTTCAATATTTGATCAATTTTTATTTTTATTTTTTGAGAAAAGTTTTAGAAAACAACAACACAATAGCATTCGCAATTACATTTAAAAAATCATGTTCATGGAAAGATTACTCTCTTAACAGTTTTATATTAGTTTTCTTGAATTTAAGTCAATTAGCAAAATCATATAAGTCTAATTTATTATTATCTGATTTATTATCGTTCTGATCTATTTTGTTAATTTATGCATAATATCATGTTATTTGGATCCCCATAATTTAGTCACGTTTTCTTTTTCATTTAACAGCCGTCTATAATATTTAGGAGATAAGTGATTAACTTTCAGAAAATTCAAAAGTAGTGATGAACTAAATATGCTCTTTAAGAAAAATCACAGGTGCCATGAAATAATATAAACTATGGTTGTTATTAGAAAAAAAAACATATAATTATAAGATGAAATGCATTAATAAATGTCATTGTACGTTGTAACATCAAACGATGTGACATGTTTCTTGATTTCTTTTGTCCAAGGGATAAGTGCAATATGTATACTTTATTTAATGAAGCTTCCAATATGATTGTTATATTTATTAAGTCTGCTTACCTTTTCTAACTTTCCACCTTTATAGTATATATGGATAATCACAATCACAAATTAATACAAATTCAATATTTAACAACCCATTCATAATTTTCAGATTTTTTTTAAAGTCTTCTCCTGTTAAAAAGGAAAAACTTTCTAAATAAACTAAAAAAGTGTGAGTTTATTGAGTAGTCAACTAGATAAATTGCATTCATTTTTCAAGAAATATATACTTGCACTCGACCTTCACAAAATCAACATATATGATCCACCACTTGTCAGTTTTAGTTTGAACTCCTTTTTTTTTTTAAAAAAATAATAACCTAAAATGTAAAAAGTGATTTTATTAAGAGAAAAGGGTTCGAAATATATTTGAACTTTAATTAAAATTGTTATAACAATCTCAAATTTTAAGCATAACATATTACTCTTGTACTATTTAATAGTGTATATTAAAGATATATACATGCTCACGTAGATAACTTACTATTTATAATGTGTAATGAACCGAATTGTCGTTCTTATAAATTTTCATAAAAAAAGTTTCCGTTTTACCCCTCTTAATAGTTGATTCAAGTAATTTTTGGCTAGTGGAATTGATTTGGAAATTTTGAATTATTCGGTAACTACGATTATTTAATTGATGGTCATATAATAAATAATTTATTTAATTACTTGGTGGTTAACAGGTCAATGTCATAATATATTTAATACCTTATACTATTTGACCCATATTAAAATAAGTCAATAAGATTTTTATAGTGGTAAGTGACAAATTAACGAGAACAAACATAGCTTCCGGGAAAGAATACTATGGCGGCACAACCTAAGGGGACGATAAAACATTCAGATTTCATTGATTTTGAAGTCCAGTGAAAGGGGAAGGTCAAGAATTGGAGTGATTGCTCAATTAATTAAGGCTAGTAGATTTCTAAACTCTTGTTAAGTGTAAGGAATGCGTGTATTTTCTTGTGGTATATGTTTGGGAGTAACGGGATTGGTGATGGATTGACTTGTCCACATTATTAATTCTAATGAAGAAATAAAAAAGGGGTAACAAAAGGCAACGTGATTTATTGTTTATGTGTGATCTGTTGAGAAAGGTTTGAAGGCTTGTTGAATCATTGTTGATGTGATATCATGTTTGTGTTGTTGTGAATTGTGCAATATTATGAAAATTATCATCTTCTCATTATTTGTATGAGCATGTCATCTGCATTATTCTAATACATGGTTGTGACAAGTGTTTTGTGCATTGAGAAAGAACGAGAACTTAAAGAGCATGTACCATTTTGAGGGACGTATCACGTGCCGCGATGAATACTATATTTTGAGGGACATATCGCGCGCCGCGATGGTAACTATTATCGAGTGATATGTCGTGCGCCGTGACAAATGCATGGACAGATATGTCCTCCATGGGTCCCGGACTGATAGAGAGCTGGTGTGTATCACTAGGTCAGACATGCATCATTATACTTGACATTGCATTCCATTGCATTGCACATACTTATCATTAGTGAACCTGAAATTATGTTTTGTTGATCTTGTGAATGCCTTTTGTGGAACATGTGATTGATGAATATTGAGCTTGTTGTTGAGGATATATAATTTGTTGAAATATTGTTGTTGAGGATATATAATTTGTTAAAGTGTTGTGGTGGAGGATATGTATTTGTCTAAGTGTTGCTCTTGAGCTATGTGCTATGTAAATTGTGAATTGTTAGGTTGGGCTGATTTTTATGCAGGTTATAGTTGTGGAGGTTCGTTTGGGGTGGTAGGAGTACCCATATTCTGTTCCCTTAGCTTGTGGTAGGGATTTACTTGCTGAGTACCGTGTGGTTAGGTACTCACCCCTTGCTTCTACAATTTTTTGTAGGTTATGAGTCTTAATTTTTTTTTATTATACTTGTCATTCTCTTCTTTTACGAGGCTTCTTGGAGATTTGTGAGCTAACTGTTTGTTGTCTCAGCATGCTTTCTTTTAATTATGATATTGTTCTATTCTAGAAACAAGTTCATTTGAGAATTGAGTTTTTCTTTTGAATCAATTGTAATACTTTAGAGGTTTGTACATGTGACAATCAGGTTTGGCGGGTATTTTTAAGTTGATTGTAAATTTTTTCGCATATTATTATAATTATTGAGTTTTAGACTGATTTGTCTTGGTGGGATAAGACGAGTGTCATCACGTCCATTTTTAAACCGTGACATAATGATGCAATATTTATGATGTCCACGTGGACACATATATATACTTTTAAAATATACTATTAAATTAAATAGTACATGGAGGTAAAATGTCCTTCCCAAAATTTGAAATTGTAATTAACTGTTTCGATCAAAGTTCAAACATATTTGAATTTGAGCAGACTCTTTTTTAAAAAAAAAAGAAAAAGAAAATAGCCTAAAAAGTACAAAGTGATTTTACTAATATACTTTCAATCAAAGTGATTCAGACTCACTTTTTATAATTGATTCAATAGTATAGTTTGGGATAAAATGATTCAATTATAATGCATGACTCAAATAACTACTAATTAGTTGAAGAGTTCAAACTCCACAATTATTGAGAATATCTTTCTTTTAACATAAAATTACTCTCTTTTATAGTGTTTAGTAAATGACCTATAATATTCTTCAGTCAACTCAACTCTCTTTCACTACACACCCACGTCACTTTCACCATTCATACTGCAATTCACATATAACAAGTCGAGAAGGGAACAACTCTATATTAGATATACAAAAGATTTTATAGAGTGAATTGGAGAGTAGTGTAATATTAGGTAAGATAGAATAATGTGGATTTCGGAGCTTAAAGGACAAAAAATTTGTGAATTATTTTTGTAAGTGTTACAAAATTTAGTATTATATCAAAAGGGCAACATTTAAATGGAAGAATGAATATCGTTAAGTGGTATGTTGTAAGGCTTATATTGACATAATCTTGTAAGATTCATGATAGAATGAGCCTTACAGAAGGCTCATGCAAGCATCAGTATATTTTTTACGTTCAATATAATGATTTCAGCACGAGCCTTACAAACTCTTGCATGAGAATAGAGAATGGTAGATTTTTTATAGGGATGGGCATTCGATATTTTCGGTTCGGTTTCGATTTTTTTCATTTTTTTATTTTAGTTTTTGTAAATTGTGTACTGAATACCGAATTAAAATATTTCGGTTCGGTTTAGTTTTTATAAATTCGATTCGATTTTTTAATGGGCCTGCTTAGTAGGCTTTTTAAAATTTAAAACTTTACAATTTTTTTGTTTGATTTTCCAACTTAATGGGCTAGTAAAAATAGACAATACATCAAAGAAGTGCATTAGTAATTTACTACCAAATATCAATATGTCATTAGGCATTAACACCACAAATTTTAAATTCACAATGTCACTAAAACACACAATTTAATTAACAATGACACTAAAACAAAAGTTGCATTGTAGATTGTAGTTAATATCTTAAGAAATACAACATAATAACAATCTTACAAGTAACAATAAAGTCTTTCATGAGCTCATAATAAACAATAATAAGAAACAATCAATGTATTTTAAACTTCTTGTCTTCTTCCATGAGATTACTTTCAATTCAAATGTCAACAATAACAAACAACAATAATGAGTTTCTTGACTTTCTTCCATGAGATCGCTTTCAACTTTCAAGTTTCACGTGCCAACAAAATTATTTCTTCATTGTCTTGACCCTTGGACCTTTTAAGATAAAATCAAATGTTATAATACTACTTTTAAGATTAAAAAATGTTATGATTCAATAAATGATGTATTAAACTCACCACTTGCAAGTCAATCATAGATCAACAATGGAAGAGTTTCTTCCACTATTTGCCATCTCTATAAATAAGAAAAAGAAACATGTCATACAAGATACAACACAAAAAGTATTTTATTTTTTTCAAAAATAAATAAATAATAAAAAGTATTACCAAGTTCAATTTTTCAAGAAATTCCAAATTTTCTTCAACACAAATAGGCTTGGTTTCTTGTCTAAGCCAATCTTGGACATACATAAGACATTGCATACATTTGGGAGTCAATGAACTTCTAAAAGGATCTAGAATACGATCACCGGTGCTAAATGCACATTCCGATGCCACACTCGACATAGGAATAGACAATACATCTCGAGCCAACTGTGAAAGTACAGAAAATCTAGGAGAATTAACTTTCCACCAACTCAAAATATCAAAATTTCCAGATTCAGGCTCTTGGTCTTCAAGAAGATATTTATCCAACTCAGATTTAACACCTAAACTTTCCAAATCTTTATTTTGTTTCTTCATGTGCAACTTAGTTCTCAAAGAATTTTTGGACACATTTTGAAAAATACCACAAGCAGAAGAATCAGATGAGTCAGATGAAGATGGTTGACTTTTGGAACCTTTTCCATACTTACTTACATATATCGCAAACAAATCCCTCAAGTTAGCCTCTACTTTCATATTCACTACATTTCCCGTTTATTCCCCAAGTAATTTTTCAAGAGAAAAACTAACATACAAATTTATTGCGAGGATCCAAAACAGAAGCAATAAAAACCATTTTGTTCATTTTTTTCAGGAGTACCCCAATATTTCTTAAATTTTTCTTTCATTCCGGAAGCCATTTTACTCAAATCAAGGTCATCACTTGCCATACATAATTTCAAATCAACATTAAGTTCACATATATCTTCAAATTGAACATTACAAGTAACATACCGTGAACCTGAAACTTTCAAAGTGAGCTCATAAAATTTTTCAAGAAACTTTGTGACATTCCTCACATTAGCCCAATCTTCATACTGAATGAACCTGCGATACTTCCATGTTCACAAACATCAGTAGCAAGAAAAGAATTAAAATTACCATCATAAAGATTAAAGCTCTCAAAAGCCTTCTCAAACTTTTTTGTTGTCTAACATCAAATAGGTGGAATTCTACCTAGTAGGCACATCTAAAGACAACATCTTATCACATTCTATCTTTTGAATTTGAACACATTTCAAGAAGTTTTTTGTCCTTGAAAAGATGATCTAACATATTTCACCATTTGTCTCACCCTTTTGGTAAAAGGACCAATTTCTTTCAAACCATCTTGTACAATTATTTACATACATCTCACATGGAGATGCTTACCTTCCATAAAATTAGTTCCCCACATATCTAATTTTTTGGACAACTCTAAAACTGCCACATCATTTGAAGAGGCATTATCAACCGTAACAGTAAAAACGTTATCCAACTTCTAATCAAGTAAACAGTTACTAATAGACTCAGCCAAATGCTCACCTTTATGACTAGTGATAGGACAAAAAATTAATATTCTTTTATGAAGACCCAATCCCTATCAATAAAGTGAGCAGTCAAACACATATAATTGATTCTTTGCACCGAAGTCCATGTATCTGTTGTGAGACAAATTCTTGATTGTATATCTCTTAAAGATTGTTTCAAATTTATTCTCAATTCACCATAATATTCATAACAATCCCTTGTTATGGTTCTATGAGAAGGAATATGAAACAAAGGTTGGAGTTTACTCATAAACTTCTTAAAGGATTCTTTTTCAACAAAACTAAAAGGTAGTTCATCCAAAATTATCATCTCAACTAAAGCTCTCCTACATAGCTCTTGCTCAAATTTCCAAGTTTCTAAATTGTTTCTTTGAATATTTAATAATTTTTAAATACCGGGTGCAACAGTCGAAGGGTTATACATTTTACACCAATAAGTCAAATGTTATTTTAGTCCACTTGTTCGATTTCTTGTTGTATTGGTAGCATAGTATTGTTTACAATGTAAGCACTTTGCTTTAACTAATACACCATTTTCAAAAACCTTTTCAAAGTGTTGCCAAACAGGAGATCTAGGATCCATTTCTTTTCTTTTCTATTTTGTTATTTCTGTGCCAATTGACGGATCATTGCTATTACTAGGTGTATTATCTGTAGAATCGGCCATACGTATTCGACTTTGATCAGCTACACCCATATTTAATTGATATTGTTCAACCATCTATATAAAAAAAATTCACAATAAACTCACACTAACTAGTACAAAAACAAAATCAGAAAGAAAAAAGTAAAAGAAGTCAAGAACAAAGAAGAAAATTAGAAAAACAAACCTGACTGGCCTGGCCGCCGAACGCCGGTCGCAGTTTGAAGACTTGAAGTCACTGTAGGCGGCGACTGCTGCTGGTGCTAGAGGAAGAGCTGCTGCCTGCGAGAGGAAGAGGAGGCTGCAAGATGAATATTAAAAATTAAATTAGGAATAGGGACATTACGTAGGGTTTCACATTCTTTTTTCTTTTTTTAAAAGACTATTTAACATTAATAATTATTAATTAATATAATATAAATTATAGTATAATATTTCGGTTTAAACCAAAATATCAAAAATCAAAATAATACGTACCGAAAATCGAACCAAAAAATATAAAAAAGTAAACGAAATACTGAATTGAAAATCGAAATACCGAAACCAAAATTCTAAAAAAATTCAATTCGATTCGGTGTTTCGATTTTCCGATGTTTATTCCCACCCCTAATTTTTTACTTCCAATCTTAGGTATATTTTTACTTTCAATCTTGATTATAATTTTTGTTTGCTTGTATAATTAGCTCATAATTGGTAAATAAAAGTTATTAGACTACTTCACTTGCTTTAACCTTATTTTATTAATTTTAACTTTATATGTGGTTACAAATTTTTTTGACAGTCAAATTTTATTTCTAAATATTATCATTAAAAAAAAATATTCATAATACTTGTCATTAATAAAACATAATTAATAAACTATTTCTTTCTTTACCCTTGGTCATAAATATAAGTAAATATTTACTATATGATAAGAAAAAGTAGCTATATTGATAAAAGTAATAGGAAAAATCCTTGTGGCCAGAATGGTACATTCACACTATAAACAAGTTTATTTTTTTTGAAACTTTTATACTTATTCAAATTTAAATTTATAAATTATTTTTTAATACATGACAAAGTTTCCCAATAAATGGGGAATAGACTTAGGGCCTGTTTGGATTGACTTTTGGCTTATGACATATAAACCAAAAGTCATAAGTTAGGATTTTAGGTTTTTGACTTATTATGTTATTTTGGCTTTAAAATAAGTGCTTAGAAGTACTTTTTAACTTTAGCCGAACACTTTAAAACTTCTTAAAAACTATTCTGGCTTAGAAGCACCTAAAATAAGTCAATCCAAACGGACACTTATTCCCGAATTCTCATAATGTTCATAAATACATGTTAATTTCAATTTTTTTTAAAGGCTAAAAATGATGGCCTCAATAATTTCTTTTCTTCCCTCTACTTTTCAATATAAATTATAAAGAGCACGAATATTAATGCGCAATTAAGAAATAAAATTTAAAATTTAAATGGAAAAATAAACACTAATAATATTAAATTTAAAATAAAGTTAACTCACACTCGATTGAAATTTAATATTCATAAAATAACTTAAGAGGTAAAATTATTAATAAAAAATGGCATATGTACTGACCATTTATATAATACTACTATACTAATACCAATAATAAATTATATTTCTCAATCTTGTGATTTAGAGATAATATATTTTTTTGTTAAAAGAAAGTGACTCACGTTTTTTTCAATTGTTACATATATAACATTGTGATAGTTAAAATCTTTTTTAACTGATGGAAGTGAAAAAATTGATTCAAATTATTTTTTGATAAAATAAAAATTATACAAGGTAAATTTGATCCTTCTCACAAAATTTCAAGGTATGTTTGAAGAGATAAGATCATTTTTGGCTGGCGGAAGTGAAAACTTATTAAAAAATTTTACAAAGTAAAAATTATAAAATGTATGTTTGACTATTCTCGCAATATTTTAAGGTATATTTGATCCTCTTCATATATAATTTTTGTCTTTTTTTTTTGTTTTTGTCTTTATTAATTCAATGACTAATTTTGATGTACTATGTTGATGATCAAATTTAATTTTTCGCTCATCTTCTTTCATAGTATATTATAGATGCATCAACTTTTTTAAACTATAAAAATAAAATTCAATATGACCACAAAAAAAATTAATTTTAGTTTGCTTTTTTTTTATTATAAAAAAACAATTTTATTTCGTTCACTGTTTCGTTTTATTTCTTTTCCACACTAAAGAACGAAAGTCAAAAAATTAAATAGGAACAACAAACTCAAATAATTATAAACAAATATATTCATGAAGGAGATAATTAAGACCCAAATTAACCGGTGAATTAAGAAACTCAAACTATTATCTCTATATCACAAAATAAAGGAGTATATCAAATCCTTTTTCCTAACAATAATCGAACATAATCTCCACAATGGTAGGTATTATAGTGAAGACCAAACAAAAAGTAATGAAGTGTAAAAAATATCTTGAACCTCGTTTGATTATTCTATATCATTGTTAGTATTATATTAAAAAGAGAGTAGTCAACTCTTGATATTAAAACAATTATAATAAGAGATGAGTTTCTTAATTCAAGACATCACAAAAAAGTGCATTATTTTTATATTTATTTAAAACATCTAAATCTCAATATTATATTATTATTTTTCTAAAAGAAAAATATATACGATGGATAAACGGTTGATCAATTATTTAAGAACCACATTAATCATTAATCATTCAATTGTAAATTGCAGAATCCATATTTAATTTGCTAAAGTATATTATATATTGCTGAGAATCCCCGAGAGTAACGTGGTAGAGTGTGTTTGGTTTGAAGGAAAATATTTTCTGGAAAATGTTTTCCAATTTTCTCATGTTTGGTTGGGACAAAAGTTTTTGAAAATGTTTTCCAAATCAACCCATGTTCCTCAAAATTAAGAAAAATGACTTCCCTTCAAAAATTAAGGAAAATTTTTTCCAAAACTCTCCTCCATTTAAATTACATTTTTTAGGAAAAACTGCAATTTTAAAAAAAATATTTTCAATTTTAAATATTATTTTTTTTACCCGATCCCTGACCCCACCCACCCACCACCAGCCAACCCTCCCTCCCCCAAAAAATAATTTTGCTTTTTAAAAATATTTTCAACTTTAAATTTTTATTTTTAAATTCCTACATCCCTCCCCCTCGCCAGCCCCCACCCATCCCCAACCCCCAAAAAAATTAATTTTATTTTTTAAAATTACTATAAACTTCAAATTTTAATCACTCCTACCTCCTCCCCCGGCCCTACCACCACCACCCCAAAAAAATTGTTTTTAAAACATATTTTCAATTTCATAAATTATTTTCTACTCTAGTAAAATAAAAGATGTCTCTCAAAGACATTTTTCATACATAAATCAAACATTAAAATCATTTCAGGAAATATTTTTTACTCCAACCAAACATGAGAAAATAAGTCCAAAATCTACTTCTTTTCCTGGAAAACATTTTCCTTCATACCAAACACACCCTTCATGTTAATTATAGTCATGTACCAACACTATATTACGTCGATTTGGTAACTTATAGATGATTATTCATATTTTTTTACTGATATGGCATCTAAGTATAGAATTTTATTAATGATTATGTTTAAAAAAATATAAGCTTTTTATTTGAATATTTTAAAACATAATCTAAAAGTATATTAATAGTGACAACCAAAACTCGGAACATTTAGAGATGGTAGATATCATAATATTGTAAAAATCATATAGTTCATTAGTATCGACCCTATTTAACTACAATCATATCAAATATGTTATAGTCTTGCACCCTTATATTATGTTGGCTTGATAATATTTGAACTATTACTTATTTATTGTTATTAATATGATTTTTAACTAAGTGAGTTTATGAAATTTGTGTTTAAATAATTTAAAATACATATTTAAATAATTCTGTAAGTATTGTTTAAAAGTATTTTAATAAAGCCATGCAAAGCTCAAAACACTTTATTATGATAAACATCAAAACATTGTAGAAATTAATAAAGTGTAAATTCATTATAGATAAACATAGTTGGAGGTGTAAGTGCATATTTCTTATAGTACATAAAGTGTAAATGTTTAAGTTTGAAATATAGAGATTGTATTTAAATATGAGTCATATTACAAAAAATTAACTAACATATTAATTATTTATACATAGAGATTTGACATTAAATCAAATTAATGATTTTTTTTGTGCTCTTAAAAAAAATTACGCTAATAAATATTTTATCAGCTTCATTCCATATGATGAATTTAATCAATTTGAATGCTTAAATATAATTATTTATGTTCACCATATTCTTGTTTTTTTATAGAGACAAAAGAAAGTCAAGAAGGAGAAGTAAAATGAAAAAAGAAAGAACTAGAAAAAGGCATGAGACCCAAAAAAATCATCTTAAACGTTCATACTATTTAGAAAATATTAAAAAGTAAATTTTATTTAGGAAGAAAAAGGTATAAAAATCTTTTTCACTATTCTAACTAAATTTCGACCAATTTTTGTTTGGTTATTTAGCACTTTCCAAAGTAATAAATAAGTGATTAAAAAAAGTACTAATAAATAAGGATGATAAGGAGTATAAGAAACTTTTAGTATTAAGTGAGTCAAGAATGAATGTTAATAATAAATACTGGTCATTTCATTTAAACAACTCTAAGCCTATTTTAGCTCATGTTCTATTGGCTGCTCTTTTTTCAAGTAAGTTTGTAATAAATAAAGTATCAAAATTTTCATATATGATCTATAATTTCAAGAAAATGGTGTACTAATGATTTAAATATGATTTCCTTCATGTAAATTTATATGGTATTTTTTGCAATTTTTATAAATTAATTTGACTAGTTTGAAAAATGAATTGTATTGAAAATAACAAAAATCTTAAATTTGGAGAGTAAAGTTAAGTATTAGTTTTGAGTCAACTTCAAACGATCATAACTCCTAGCACAGGATGAGCTAGGTGTGCTACAAGATACTATAGGAAAGATCTTTGAATTCTCTTTCCAAAGCCGCTAGTTTGCTAAGTTTCGAGTTCGGATGAGTGAGATATGACCTTTTGAAGTTAGGTTGTCTAGTTAAGAAAAGTTAGCCGAAAATATGAGGGGTATTTTGTTCCTCTCCTTACCCAATCAGATTTAATTCATTTTTACTAATATTTTAGAGGCGAAATATGTTATGCGGAATTTAGATAATACTATAAAATATAAATGCGAAAAACAAGACAACAGATTTACGTGGTTGACCAATAAATTGGCTACGTCCACGGGGAAGAGGGGGAACAGTTTTATTATGGAGAGGCAAGAACAGAATACAGAATAGGGTTTGCCATAGCGTCTATATATAGTGCTAAGCTACGCCCTATCTTATGGTTGTAACGGGTCCGATTCAAGGCATTCAACAAATCTCCACCTTGACTTGAATTCTCCAAACAGATTCTTCAGACGCACTATGATAGTGCCAGGCCTCCCCCTCTTCCTCAGAATTGCCCCGCATGGCAATTAACAGCTTCTGATGTTGAGCAAGTCCAAACAGTGTTGAAACTTGCTCTGTGGAACAACCGGCTTTGTGAACATATCAGCAGGATTATCAGCAGTTCCTACTTTCTTCACCTTGATTCTCTTCTCACTTCTCAGAAAATTATACCTCACGTCAATATGCTTGGTTCTCTCATGATGGACTTGATCCTTGGCTAGAAAAATTGCGCTCAAACTGTCACAATACACCGTAGCCTGATCATGATGCAGACCAAGATCACTAACCAGCCCTTTCAGCCAAATCCCTTCTTTTGCAGCCTCTGTCAAGGCCACGACGTACTCCGCTTCCGTAGTAGACAAAGTCACTGTAGGTTGCAAAGTTGCCTTCCAACTGACGACAGATCCTCCAAGGGTAAACACATAGCCAGTCACCGATCTTCTTATGTCAACATCTCCAGCATAGTCAGAATCAGAATAGCCAATAACCAAGCATTGAGTATCACCTCCTTAAATGAGACCAACGTCAGATGTACCTCTAAGGTACCGGAAAATTCTCTTCACAGCCTGCCAATGTTCTCTCCCTGGTTTTCCCATGAATCTGCTCACTACACTGACTGCATGTGCTAAATCTGGCCTTGTACAAACCATTGCATACATCAAACTTCCTACGGCACTGGCATAAGGGACACGTGACATATACTCCTTCTCTTCTTCTGACTGTGGAGCGAACATGGCAGTGAGATAGATATTGGCAGAACTGGGGTATCAATAGGCTTAGATGAAAACATGCCAAACCTCGCCAAGACCTTCTGAGTGTAGCTTCTCTGTGACAAGAAAAGTTTCCTTCTCTCTCTGTCTCTAAAGATCTCCATCCCTAGAATCTTCCGAGCGGCTCCCAGATCCTTCATCTCAAACTCAACACTAAGTAAACCCTTCAGCTTCTGAATGTCATACTTCTTCTTTGCAGCTATCATCATATCATCTACATAAAGTACCACATAGATGAATGAATCATCCTTGAGCCTATTGTAGTAGACACAACAATCATATGAGCTCCGAGTATAGCCCAACTTCACCATATAGCTGTCAAACCTTTTGTACCACTGCCTTGGAGATTGCTTAAGTCCATATAAGGACTTCTTCAACTTGCAGACGTGATTTTCCTTCCCTGGAACTTGGAAACCATCCGGCTGAGTCATGTATATCTCTTCCTCCAACTCTCCATGTGGAAACGTTGTCTTCACATCAAGTTGTTCAAGCTCCAGATTCTGATGTGTAACTATCGCTAGTAACACTCAGATGGAAGTATGTCTGACCACTGGTGAGAAGATCTCATTGTAGTCCACTCCCTCTCTTTGGTTGAAACCTCTGGCAACAACCCTGGCTTTATACTTGACTCCTTCTGCTAGTGATATCCCTTCCTTCTTCTTGAAAACCCATTTCCAAGTAATAATCTTTCTCCCCGAACGCTGTATGACCAGATCCCATGTCTGATTCTTGTGTAGGGACTCCATCTCATCTCCCATAGCAGCAAACCATTTTTCAGAATCAGGACTTAAAATGGCTTCTTTGTAAGTAGACGGCTCAGATGTATCTACCTCTTCATCAACCTGCAGTGCATAACCCACCATGTCCTCAAAACCATACCTCGTAGGTGGCCGAACTCCAACCCTCCTTGGCCGATCTTGAGCTATACTCTGATGGATATCTAATGGCATAGATTCTGGAATATCAGTTTCTGTCTGTGGCTCTTGATCCTCCTCTTCAGGTTCTTTCAAATCGCTCTCGTTCTGAATGACTTGAAACTCCACCTGTTTATCAAGACTCCCAGTTTCTGACGTAGTTGTAGGCTTCACAATGGTTCTAAGCAGAGAACTTTCATCAAAGACAACGTTCCTGCTCATAATAACCCTTTTTTCTGCTGGAGACCAGATTATGAAACCTTTCACTCCATCTCCGTAGCCCACAAATACTCCCTTTTTAGCTCTTGGTTCTAACTTACCTTCACTGACGTGATAGTAAGCCGTACAACCAAAAGCTTTCAGATTTGAATAATCAGCAGCTTTTCCTGACCACATCTCCATAGGTGTCTTGCACTGTATGCCTGTATGTGGTCCGCGGTTAATCAAGTAGTAAGCTGTACTAACCGCTTCTGCCCAGAATCTTCTATCTAGCCCAGCATTAGAGAGCATGCACCTTGCTCTCTCCAGAAGTGTTTGATTCATCCGCTCGGCTACACCGTTCTTCTGTGGTGTATTTCTGACTGTGCGATGTTGAGCAATCCCTTCATCCTTACAGAATTGATCAAATTCAGACCAGTAGAATTCCAGCCCATTATCAGTTCGCAACCTCTTGATCTTCTTCCCTGTTTGATTTTCCATCAAAATTTTCCACTCCTTGAACTTCTGGAAAGCTTCACTTTTATGCTTCATCATGTACACCCAAGTCATCCTTGAGTAGTCATCAATAATGGACACAAAAAATCTGCAGCCTCCCAAAGACTCAACACGGCATGGACCCCAGCAATCAGAATGGATGTAATCAAGTGTGCCTTTTGTTCTGTGAATGGCCTTTGGAAACTTGTTGCGATGTATTTTTCCAATGACACAATGTTCACAAAACTCTAGGCTCTTAACCTTATGACCAGCAAGAAGATCCTCCTTTGACAGAATTTGCATACCTCTTTCACCCATATGACCAAGTCTCATGTGCCATAACTTAGTCATATCCTCCTGGTGAACTTCTGACGATGCAACATGGGCTGAACCTGTAACCGTGGAACCTTGTAGAAAATACAAAGTACCACGAATGACACCTTTCAGAATCAGATTTGAACCCTTTCAGACCCGCAAGACTCCATCTTTTGCCGACCAGCTGAATCCCTTGCTGTCCAAAAAACTGAGAGATATCATATTTTTCGTCATCAATGGGACGTGCCTGACCTCGTTCAATGTGCAGAAGATACCGTCATGTGTCCTTATCTTGATCGAACCTGTCCCAACCACCTTGCAGACAGAACTGTTGGCCATCGAGATGCTGCCTCCGTCTACCTGCTCATAAGTCGTGAACCACTCTCTCCTAGGATAGATGTGATAGGATGCCCCAGAATCGAGAAACCACACATCTGAATGATGAGTGTGCTCATCCGCAACTAGGGCAATGTCTTCTTCAGCAACAGCAGCAGAAACTGATTGTTTTTCCGATTGCTTCTTCTTCTTCGGAAAATCAAATTTCCAATGTCCCTTCTCCTTGCAGTAATTACAAACATCATATGGCTTTGCACCCTTCGACATCGGCTTATTTTTCTTTCCGCCGTTTTTCCTTCCCTTTCCGCTACTGGTGAACAGACCGGAAGGCTGTATGTCCGTACTTGTGCCGTTAGCCTTATGCCGTAATTCCCTGCTATGAACGGCCGATCTGACTTCTTCCAGCGACACAGTATCTTTCCCAACAATGAACGATTGAACAAAATTCTCAAACGACATTGGGAGAGATACTAACAGAATCAGGGAAGTATCTTCATCCTCGATCTTCACATCGATATTACGCAATTCTAATAACAAAGTATTAAATTGCTCTAAATGTTCCCTGAGTTGTGTACCTTCAGCCATTCGTAAACCGAATAGACGTTGTTTCAGAAGCAGCTTGTTGGTTAGAGATTTTGTCATGTACAAACTCTCCAGCTTCAACCACAGACCAGCATCAGTCTCTTCATCCGAGACCTCCGTGATGATGTCATCCGCGAGACACAGCATGATCGTCGAGTGCGCCTTTTCCTACAGAATCGCAATCTCAGGAGTAACGACGGCGTTCTTGTCTTTCGACAACGGCGCCCAGAAGCCTTGTTGTTTCAACAAAGCTCGCATCTTGATATGCCATAAACTGAAATTGTTCCTCCCTGTGAATTTGTCGATTTTCACGTTCAAAGCAGACATCTCGAATTCTCAAAGAACACCGATTAATCGAGAGGCTCTGATACCAATTTGTTATGCGGAATTCGAGATAATACTAGAAAATATAAACGCGAAAAACAAGACAACAAATTTACGTGGTTCACCAATAAATTGGCTATGTCCACGGGGAAGAGGGGGAGCAGTTTTATTATGGAGAGGCAAGAACAGAATACAGAATAGGGTTTGCCATAGCGTTCTTTCTGTTGTAATGGGTCCGATTCAAGGCATTCAACAAAATACTTTTAGGTTCAGCTTTATAATCCTAATATACTTTTAGGATTTTAGTTGGGAGTTCAAGAAGAGAAAAGAGGAGACAAGAGGAGACAAGAGGAAATAATGAAGAAGTTCGTCGACGTTCTTGAGTTTAGTTGTGGATTTTTGCCATAATTTTAATCCCTAAGAGGGATTTAAGCTTCCATAGTGTTGGGTTTGTTCACCCACACACCAATCATGTTATTTTAAGCGCAATTTCATTCTTAAAGTTGAAAGATTAGAGTTCTTCATAAGTATTGTTGAAGTTTCATTAAGTTTTGATGTAAGATTCTAGTTAGGTCAACTTTAAACAACAATATATCTTAGATTATTAGGAGTTTTTTTTGTTTCCCACCCGGTGTCCTGAGCTCACATTGGAGCTCCAACTAAATTCGGATGGCGCACTGCAGGGCCCATTTGGGGGTGGCGCTCCCAACAGGATTTTCTCCATACCGAAGGCTCGAACCAGAGACCGCTGGTTAAGGGTGGAGCACTCCCATCAGTGCACCATAACCCATGTTGGTGAATGTTAGGAGTTACTTGAGACATAATCGTCCAAGTAAAGTAATTAAACCTTCTTTCCAACGCAACCAATTTTGTGTCAATTTAATTTCTGAGTAAAAAGTTATGATTACTTTAGTAACCTGTACAATGTTGTTACGAATTAGCCGACGGGAAAAGATAAAAAAAGGTTGTTTGTGGTTTTTTACCTCCAAAAAAATGTATTTCTTGACTAATAAAAGGTTTAAAACAATCAGATTTTCATCTTTACTAGTGGAAATCATAATTCTTGGCCATAAAGATTTTAAGAAACTAATTCAAGAATCTCAAGAAAATTTTTCTTGATCATTGATCTTCAAGCTAGGGTTTCAAGGTTTCTATTCATGTTCTTATCCAAGATTCTTCAGGAACCCTGTTTTTCCTATCTAATATAATTTCTAACATGATCATAACCTTGAATTCATACTTTAAATTCAAGGTAGAGTTGAGGGTTTAAGTTTTTGAGAATTCTTTCAAACGCTCTAAAAAAGTCCTTTTGAGGAGTCTTCTACATGTTCTAGTAACTTGTTTTAAGACTCAAGTTAGTGAGCATGAAAGTGAGAAACATGTATTCATGAGTCTACAATATGACCTAAATCCTTCATATCATGAACAATAGCTCTTGAATTCATAATTCACATTCAGAAGAGAGTTAATAGTAGAGTTCAAAAAGCCTTTAAGTTCAATTGTGAATTCTTTGAGATCCATCATTGATTTGAACTATATTTAAAGAAAGTAACAGAACGAGAAAATTTGTATACATGAGTTCCATCTAGTTATTTGGACCTTCGAGTAGAGTTGTTCATGCCAATGACTTCTGCATGAACTCCATGAATTGAGTATCATTGAGAGGAGTAGTATCTCCAAATTTCAAAGTCGTGAGTATTGAGTTCTTCATTACTTTTGAGATTATATTCCTAATAATGGGACTATTACGTGTTACCCATTAAGTCCCTGAGTTAAGTAGTTCATGCCCATAATTCTGCATGAACCCTCCAACTCGAGCATTTCTTTAGATGAGTAGTATCATTGACTCTTTCAGTTCTGGAGTTTTTGGGTTCACTTATTGAGTTTTATGCATGGTTATTTAAAACCTTGAATTGTGTCTTTCATTTTCATAGTTCGACATGAAACCTATTTTAAGAAGTCTTTTTACAAATTGTTTGAAAACTTGGTTTAAAGACTTGAGCACTGAGTTGAGAAAGAATAAAGTTGAAGTTCTGTTCTACAAGAAGTATATGGGAACTAAGTATTCCCTAAGAGTTTATAAATGTCTTCACATTTAAGTTAAGAATAAACTAAGAGTTCCAGAAGAGTTTTGAACAAGAAAAAGGAACATAGATTCCCAGAGGGATTTTTAAAACTAAAAATGATTCAGCAAATTATCTCAACCCAGAGGAAGGAGTTTATTTTAAAATCATGAGCTAAAGTATATTTTTGGAGTAGTATTGAGCACCGATGTGGGGATGAGAGTTTATATTAACTGAAGTCTCCATGTAGCCATCATGGGTATTAACAGATCATACATTTTAGATGATCACGTGAGTTAAGCCAGTGGATCCACTAGGTTGAGGATGTTCTATGTGACGACAAAGTATAAGACAGTTTTGGCAGTGTAGGTGAGACAATGTATCTCCACTTAAGCTCATAGTAGTGGTTGTCGGTTAGAGAAACTCCTATAGTATTAATTACATGATTCCTCAAGGGGTTCTTCTTAGTATGAATGGGGTATGGGAACTTCATTCATGCATTGCACAAATAGATTTTGAGAGGGAGCATGATATGTTTTTATGATATTTTTATCTTGAGTTAGCATCATGTTTTTAAACAGTTTTTCTTTATATTGCACTTCTTTTAAACGAATTTATATTGAAATGAGTTTAGTTGAGTATCTTGAGTTAATCTGTATTTCATTGAGTCGATTATCATATCTTGAAGTTTAGTATCTAATCTTTGAGTTGAGTATTTTATTCTTTATTTTAGTTGAGTTGAAAAGAGGTAGGTATGTTTTCTTTCTGTTCAAGTTTCAAGCTTATGTTATACTTTAGAATTCCCCTTATATGCTCGTACATTTCACGTAATGAGCCATTTGGCCTGCATCTTCTCATGATGAAGACACAAGTATTCAGGATCATCAACAGAAGCTTCGTTGATACATTCCAGAGTTCGAGTTAGCCATGGTGAGCCTCTTTATTTTGGGAGGATTTCATTTACGTTAAGTTTAGACAGTATGTCGTGGGTCTTGTCCAGACTTCCCTCTTTAAGAGTTAGAGACTTCAAAGAGTCATTATAGTTGAGGAGTCTGTATTAATCATTTTATTTTATTAAATATTTTAAAGACTAAAGTTGTCTTTTTGTGGCGAGTTATATATATTTGATCATACAGAGTTTGTCTTTTGAGTTAAAGTTTATATTTAAGTTTTAGGAACTTTTATTTCAGTTTTAAGCTTTTGCATGCTTAAGTTAGTCTCCCGCTTGTAGTCAACCAAGATGAGGGTTCGCTTGGGGACCAACAATGGTTCTTGAGTGTCGGCCACGTCCAGGGTGTAGACTCGGGTCATGACACCCTCGACCTTCCCACTCAACTCACCCCACCTCCCAAAGTAAATTTTCAATTTGCTTTAAAAAAAATTTCAAATTCAAATGTTTATTTTTCACCCTAGCCTCCTCCCCAGCCACCCCGTACCAGCCCCCCCCCTATCCAAAAAAAATTTTATTTTCAAAAATATTTTTCAACTGTAAATTTTTATTTTTTTCAACCACACCCCTCCTCTTCCCCACCCCCCACAAAAAAAATTAAGTTTGTTTTTAAAAATATATTTTCAACGTCAAAATTGTTATTTCACTCCTACCCTCTCCCCCTACCACCACCCCACCACCATCCAAAAATATATTCACAACGTCAAAAATTGTTATTTCACTCATACCCTCCCCCCTATCACCCCCTATCAGCTCCCCACCCAAAAAAAAGTAATTTTATTTTTAAAAAATATTTTCAACTTTAATTTTTTATTTTTTCACCCCCTACCCCCCCCCATTCCACCCCTCTCCCAAAAAAACTATTTTTGTAAAGAAAATATTTTCAATTACAAAAATTATTTTCTACTCTAGTAGAAATAAAAGATATTTATCAAAAATATTTTTCATTCATATATCAAACACTAAAAATCATTTTCTAAAAATATTACTCAGCAATCAAACATGAGAAAATAAGTCATAAATCTACTTGTTTTCGAGAAAAAACATTTTCCTTCATACCAAACACACCCTATATTGAATATATCTTAAAATATTAGTACAAGTAATTGTGACTAATTAAAAAGCAACAGGTGGAGAGTAACTTATACTCCATCTATGGTAGATTGATAAATACTGTTTCATCCTTAATTAAGAAGTTTCGAATTTGAGGCTCCTTGGATATGGAGTCGTCTTTGTTAGGAAGTGTTTTATTTGTCAAAGTGGCTAGTTTTTTAATTTATATTTTTTATTTAGTTTACAAATATATAAATTCAATTTGAAATTTTTTGAAGATTATGTGAGAAAATTCTCAATCATTGACTTAGGAAAAACGAAATGTGTCTCAAAAAAAGGAAACTCAAATTCCAACATAGAGGGAGTTATCAAAATCTTTTTAATTTCAGAATAAGAAAAAGGAACATCAATTTCGAAATGGTTGGTGATAAAATCCTATAATAGAACAAGAAAAAACTCTATAGCTAAGAAGTATTTGCATGTAAAAAACTCTATAGCAATCTATGCTTAGAAGCATTTGCACATTAGAATGCTTCTACTCAAACCAGCCAATAGCAAAAAATCCAATTAATTCTTTCCTGTAAGATAAATATGATTTTCTATTATTCTTATTACCTTCTTTATCTGCTCTATTTCGTACATAATACAGTGTTTGCTGAGAAGCCACCGCCGGCAGCAAACCTTTCTCTCCTCCCCTCACTTCTGTCTGTTTCAATTTTCTTGCTGCCTTCACCACCTCACTGAAACTTTTTGATTTTGCTTTTTCTGTACTATTGTCTTTTTTGGTGTGAGAAATACAAAACTATCCTCTTCCGTAACAGATTTTGGATCCTTGGTCATCGCTTCGATACAAATCCTGTTAATTTACTCTTGTTGCATTTTCCTGGTAATAACTTGCATATCTTCGGCTTCCACATACAGTAAGTTTAGTTATCGTCTCCAATTCTTTTGCCTTCGACTTTCAACGGAATAAGAATTGATTTATAAACATCCTTCAAATTTGAATGGCTTAGAAATACATTGCGATTAAAAAGAGGGAAAATTTGGCTTCTGAACTTTACTTCGACTGTCATAGATTAATTTCACGATTGATTTATCCGAATTCTTAGAGGTTAAAGAGAATTTAAAATCTTCTTTGCTACGATTCTCCTCCACCTGAACGGAGATTTTTACAGCGATATCTGATAAAAGTTAATTATTGAAACTGAGGCACAACAATTATCTACTCCAAATTCCTTCATATTTGTTTTGCGGTTCATTTTGAGGGAAAGAGAATGGTTTGTTCTCTTATCTGCTGCTGGGTATTATATATAGGTGCACTTCCATTGATGGAAAAAGAGACTGGAGGGCTCCATCATTGCACACGTCACTTCTGAAGGTTTTAGTGTGAAGTTGGAAAGTTGATAAATACATTTCTTGGTAGTTGCTTCTTTTTATATTTATATATTTATTATTACTTTGCCATTTTCTTTTGTCATGTATTACATCTTTTAGCTCTATTAAATAAGTTTCGTTTTTTGTTTATCACATTTCCTTTCCCTTTTATATCATTTCATGTAAGGAATACATGTACAAAAATAGAAAAATTATATGGTAATATGGTAAAAGAAATAAAAAAAAAAAATTATGGTAAATAATATTAAATACTTAATTAAGTAGTCTTAAAATATACTGGTAAGAAGTATTTAAGAAAATTAATAACTAAATACTCTTAAAATATGTGGTAAGAACTCTTTAAGAAACTTGATAACTAAATAGTACTAAAACATATGGTAAGATGTTTTAAGAGAACAAATAATTAAGGAGTCCTAAAATATATGGTTAGAAATTTTGAGAGAACTAATAATTAAGCAGTCTTATAATAGATGGTAAGAAGTACTCTTACATTCATTTTTACTTGTCACTTATTTATGAAATAGATTTTTTTGTTTCTATTGTCACTTTTGAGATATCAAGAAAAAATAACATTTTTTTCATGTTTTACCGTCAATATTAAATACTTATTTTTCAAATCATTTTTCAAGACATCATTTAATAGGAATAGTTTGATAAAATACATTATCAATAATTATTTTGTCAATTGGTGTGTCAAGTCAAGTTTGACAAGTAAAATTGAACGAAAAGAGTGTTAGGAGAATTAGTAGTTAAGGAATTAAGTAGTGTTAAAATATATGGGTAAAAGAATAGATACTTTCTCCATTCCTATTTACATGTCGTCTTTACTAAAATTAGGTATTTTTTAGTATTTATCCTTTCACAAAATCAATGAATAAATGAATTTGTTCTTCCAAATTTTTCCTTAAAAGTTATTAGCATATAAAATATACATTCAACGAACATGGAAAAACTAAGAAAATAATTCATGTCTATTGGTAAAATTAATTAATTACTCAAAATAAATTAATTCATGTTCATTGATTGAAAACTAGACTTTACGAAAAATATTAAATAAGGGTACAACAGTTAATATGAGACATATGCTGATGAGAAGAACTTGAATGACCATAATGCCCTCCACGACCTACATGTCTAGAAGATCAAGCATGTGAAGTATGTATCCGACCTACAGGTCTAGAAATATGAAGCATGTGAAGTATGTATCAAACTAAACGAACTATGCCTAATATAATCAGCCTCAACAGCTGGTATCGCGGCATGATAGGTACTACGAGTGACAACCTCTCCATGAGTAACCTCGACTCTTAGGAGGAGCACCAACCAAATGAACTAAATGATGGGCCTTATTGGCCTTATGTTGTTCAAATCCCTTACATCGAATCATTTCCAACTCTTTGGCCGCGTCTACCAGTTTTTGAAATGAAACATGAGAAGTTGTAACCTGAGAAACTCTCAAATGAATCAAAATAATTAGACCCATAGGAAAACTTCTCATTCTCTGAGTCTCAGTGGGAAGGATCAATAAAGCATTCCCAGCAGAAGCATGAAATTTAACCTCATACTTTGCGATTGACATATCATCTTGCTGCAAATCCTCGAACTCGACTCTTTTTCTCTCCCTCTCATAACGTGAAACAAACTTATTTAGAAACATGGTGGTGGAGGTGATCCAGCTGAAATACTATTAATATAATTTTTCCATCACTTCTTGGTATATAAGGTCAGTCATCTGAAACATCGTGTAGTCAATTCCATAAGACTCACATCTAAGGTCATGCAGTCTTTCATTACAGGCTGTAAATTCAGATGCATCCTCATTCAAGTCAACCGTATAGATGAAAATATTCACCATCTTTAACCCTTCAAACATCTTTTGCTCATAAATAGTTATGGAAGGCATGTTAGCCAAATGTGATGCAACACCTAACAATATCATATTATATAATCGAGGAGCTATAATAGCAGTCGATTGAAACCCCGGATTCTGAGAACTTGAAGCAACTATTTGATATGGAGTCTAACCTTCAAAACAAGTGTGTGAGCCATTAGAGGTGACAAAGTATTTTTTCATTAGTCATTCTTTCGAGGAGTCCTAGCATATGAATCAATGTATCTTAAAGCATTAAGGTGGTAATAAAGTCGGGTTAAGTTTGAGTTGGTCTATATCCATCAACATGATCTTTCACATCTAAATTTTGGAAGAGCTATTTGTCATAACATTTGTCATTTCGAGTTTTCTTCTATATGTATCTATTTTGTTGAGGACCTTTAAACTTCTATAAGGGAAATGAATGCAGATTTATTTCTTTTCTTCGGATTAATTAATCGTTCAAAAGAATTTTGTGACCTAACTAATCTAATACTTTAGAATAAGAGTTTGTCTATTGTCATGTACATATTTGTGGTTTTGCTATACTATTTATTGTGCTTTTGCCCTTACCAGTAGCTTCATAGCTCTTTCTGCCTATTCATAATTCTTTTGTATGTCTTGGTTATAGATCTCTTTATTTTCTTATCTTATTGATATTTTCAGTCATGTCCTGTATTGATCTCTTTGTTGTTTATTTTAACTCTTATCTTCCTCATTTTCCTCACCCCTTCCTTCTTTGGATATAATTTTGGATGTGATACAAAACATTTCTTTTGATATAGTTTATAGTTTCTCCAATATTTAGGGAGATAGTTATATTTGATGGTAATCGATTTAGCCACAATTTCCCTTGTCTTTTTCTTGATTCCACATTGACTCTCTTGGAAAACTCACCCAAAAGGTCTACTTTCACCTTTACTCTCACGTGACATGGTCTCGTTTTGTTGTTATTAGTAGCCATATCAACTTGTAATGGCTTTCCAACTGCAACAACCAATGAGAAAATTGTTTCTTTTCCAATGAAATTTTAATCATTGTAGAGCTGATAGCGATATTAATGCAATCTCTATTGATGTTTCTTCCGTTGGGTCAAACAAAGAATCTCATTTAAAGGTCTGCATTAGGCAATAGCTGTTTCTGTGAGCTGTGTAAAAGATGGGTTTTGATAAAGGTTAACATAGTCTTCCATCCTCGATGCCTTATGTAATACACATCGATTACATAATAGCGCTGCGTTCACATCCCCCTTCAATTCACATTGTTTATGAATAATCTTTTGCAATTCGTGAATATCAAGCCATTCATATGAGAATTTCCCAACAACAACAAATTCCAAATCCCTATTCCGGTCGTAGAATTCAAACTTCTAGGGTTTGGCAACTAGGTTTTTAAAGAGCGTTTTTAAGACTAAGTTTTTAAGTTTATAGATCTTCTAAATTCAAAAATCTAAAATTATTTGGAATATATATATTTAACAAGAAGGAGTCATATAATAAAACAAAATAGAGAACTTCTGATAGCTGATGTGGCGTATTCATATTTTTGGGATTACTATATGTAAGTATTTCAAAGTAATTTTGTACTTAGTAAATGCAAATAATTAGTAAAATTAGGCTGCCATCAATTCATTTCCACTTACATAAGGACCTTACTTAAGAGAAACAAGAATAAAGTAGGAAGATTCTCATAATAACTTAGAAATGTTAATTTTTCATTTCATAACCTAACTAGGAATCCAACTTTGACTTTTTAGTATAATCACCGGATGTACAAATAACATTTTTCGATGCACTTTGTTTCCTTTATTTTTACTTGTTATTGTTTGATTTGGCTCACAATTATTAAGAAAATAATTATTGATATAATTATTTTACCATACTATTTGACCCTATTAATTACTTCATATGTATACTTAATTATAATTGTCACATTGTGTTTTTTAAAAGTGAATTTAACTTTCAAAGTTAGATTAGATTACATTAATTTCATATTTTAAATAAAAAATGCAGATATTCAAAAACTATATAAAAGCACTATAAATTATATTTTTTTTTGCATATTAGTATGATGAAAAAATATAACGCAAAATCTTAGTCAAAGTTGCTATCATTTGACTCTAACAAAGAAATATGACAATTAAAAGTGGACCGAGTTATAAATATGTAGTTTTTGAGTTTTGAAAAATGATATGAAGAATATGATTTAATTTTTAAGGGTAAAACATGAAAAAAAAATTGTCTTTTTTCTTGATCTTTAAAACTGACAAATAAAAATGAAAATCTATTTAAAAAATTAATGAAAAGTAAAAATGAACAAATACAGTAATTTGGAGAAAATAAATAATACAACATAATTAATTACAATTTCAATTAGAATGAAAATATAAAGCAATACTACATATATTTTTATATCAGTATATTACTTTATTCATTTTAATTTATTTTTCTATTTTTCTATTTTTCTTTTTAATTTCATATATAAAAAGGAACATCCATTTCAAAATGGTTGGTGATAAAATCCTGCTGGAATATGAAAACACTCTATAGCTAAGAAGCATTTGAATGTAAAAAACTCTATAGCAATATATGCTAAGAAGCATTTGCATGTTAGATTGACCGATAACTTCTACTCAAACCAATAGTAAAAAATCCTATTAGCTCTTTCTTATAAGGTAAATATGATTTTCTCTTATTCTTAACATAATGCACTGCAGACGCCGCCGATAAACTCTTTTTTCTTTCGCTGATTTTGGTCTGCTTCAATTTTTTGGCCATCTTCACAACCTCACTGGAATTTTTTATTTTTGCTTTTCCTGTTTTGTTTTCTATTGTCTTTTTTTGGTTTGAAAAATACAAAACTATCCTCTTCCTTCCCTTCACTATTACTCCTCCATAACAGATCTCGAATCCTCGGCCATCGCTTCGATACTAATCCAGTTGAGTTACTCTTTTTGCATTTCCTTGGTGATGACTCGCTTATCTTCGGCTTCCTCATAGAGTAAGTTCGGCAGGTATCGTCTCCACTTCATCTGCCTCCGACGATAATGTTGATTCACTATTTTTTAGAAACAAATCCTTCTTAGGAATCAAAATTGATTTATCCTTCAAATCTGAATCGCTTAGCAATAGATTCCGTGAAAAGAGGGAAAATTGATTGCTGCACTTTTTTCTGATCGTCATGGATGAATTTATTCGATTTATTAGAGACTAAAGAGAATTCAAAATCTTCTTCGCTAAGATTCTCCTCCGCCTGAAATTCATCAGAGATCTTTGCAGCGATATCTGATGAAAATCCAATATTGTTGAAACTGAGGCACAAATAATCATTTTCTTTCATTTTGAGTGAAGAGAATTGTTTGTTTTCTTCTGTTGAGCTGCTGCTGGATTTTATTTATAGGATTGTGAAAGTGTACTTCCCTTATGGAATTACACATTTGCTTCTAGAATATCTATCAACTTGAAAAGTTATATTAAATATATTTCTCTATAAGTTCTTTTGTAAAAGGCCAAAATTGTTTTAAGCGTCAATTTATGCTTTTTCTTTATATAATTACTTGTCATGTATTACATCATTTAGCTTTATTAAATAAGTTCCCTTTTTTGTTTATTAAAATTTCCTTCTCTTTTAAGCCTTTTTTTTTTAATTTCATGTAATATGATTTTATTTAATTGATCACCATTTTTTATATAATCCAAAGGAGTTTTAAAATATATGGCAGGAAATAATAAAACAATTGATAACTAAGAAGTTTTAAAATATATGACAAGGAGCATTATAACAATTAATAACTAAGGATCCATAAATATATGCAAGGGACATTAGAATAATTTATTACTAAGAAGCCTTCAAATGTATGTGGCAAGGGATTTTAGAACAATGAATAATTAAGGAGTTTTAAAAATATATGGCTACAAATATTAGAAAAATTAATAATTAAGGAGTCTTAAAATATATAATAAGACATATATATCAGGAGAAATAAGAAAATAAGAAATGCTAAAACATATGACAAGAGAAATAGAAAAATTATATGGTAAGAGTATTTAAAAACTTAATAATTAGAATGTCTTAATATATATGGTAAGGACTATTTAAGAAAAATAATAACTTATTTATTTATAACAAATTCATATTTTTATTAATGAAGTTTCACTTACATTAAGACTCTTCACATGTCAAATTATAAAAACTTTATAGCCAATAATTAATGTTTATCTTTTTTTCCTAAATTTTTAGTATATTTTCTCTTTTAATTTATTAAATACAATAGTAATAAATTAATTAAGCTCAAGTAGTATATCGATTAATACTATTGATATGATATATTTATATATTTTCTTTACTTATGATTTCTCATCATATTTGCTTTTATATTTTTATACCATTATAAGTCATAACTCATATGCTCAGTATTTTCTATTATAATATTTATAATTCTCATAATTTTTATTTTTTCATAAATGAAGAAACCTTACCCCAGAACAAGAACCAGGTTCTTGTAAGTTGCTTTTAAGTAAAGACACAAACACGTATTGAATTAAAAACCTTCCTCACTCAAGGAAGGAAAAACCTCGTTTTATTAATTCAACTATAAGATTTTGTGATTACAACTCAATAATCAAAAGTCTTATCTCTACCATCTCTCTCGATTGACTCCAATCGATCTCTCCAAAAGGCCAAACCCACCTTTTGTTACAACTCTCACTAACACTCTACCCTACAAAGAGACAAACCCACCCTTTGTACAATAAACTGTAAATTACAATCAAGAACAAAAAACAAGACAAATAGTTCTACACGATAAAACCTTCTCACTCAAGAATGTTTTAAACGTAGCAACCCTATCAACCTTGAAGACTTCAGTTTGATGAATAATTCTCCCTTGTTCTCTGCGTGAAGTCGTGTTGTTTTCCTCTGCCTCGTACTCTTCTTATAGAGTTTATTTTGCCTTGTACAATCCTTATCTGATAAGGTAAGGAAGTTATGTTTAAAAAAGGATTCCCTTTTAAAGTACAATCCTTATTATATACAACTTCCTTCCTGAATAATATATTTAAGGTTTTCCTTATTTGTATCAACTTATACCTTTAATATATTATTTTTGGCTTTGACAAATAACTCTATTTTCTTGATTACTTGGCTAACCCATTTTACTCGATCTTGGACTCGAGCTTGGCTTCTTTTGCTGCGTACAATTGCTACTGATTATTTGCGCTTCTTGTCTATCATCAAAACATGAATTATCGATTCTATCATATTCTATTATATTCCCCCTTTTTGATGAAGACAAACAAATCTTTCTGTGTGATGTATGCGCAAATACTCTTCCCCCTTTTGAAAAATCAAAAAGAATCCAACAGCGGCTAAACAAACCCAATCAACATCCATAGCAACAATATAAGCCCAGCCAGTTGAGCATAATAAGTTTAAACAACTAAGAGAACCAGGTTCAAACAAGATGCTTTTTCAATGTGAAGGTTGACCAGACTTAGTTGAAGCAGAAGCCAGCATATCCAGAACTCTGTCAACTCTTGCATTGTTAGCAAGTTGCTGCTGCACTAACTGATCCTTCAACCTGTGAATTTCAGCATTTGAAGTGTCAAGTTCAGCACGTAACTTCTGGTTTTCTGACTCAAAGGTGGCATACTTTTCTTCAGCTACTTTAAGTTCCCTGAGTAACTGAGCAACATGACCAGATGTACGTGGAGACGCAGTTGCAACCTGCTCCGACTCCATGGGAATGCCACAATCAACAAGAATGGTTTGAGAGAACATATCTGCACGAGTTAAAATCCTGCCTTCTCCCAATGGTACTTCAAATGCATCAAACACTCTAGTTAACAGATTTTCAAAACTTCAATTCTTTGTCATCCATCAAAACTACAAACTTCATGTTTTCTCATTCCCCAAGAATTTCCCCCGTTTTGATGATGAAAACTATGCATATGTCTATCCACATTATATAATTTCCCTCTTTTGACATCATTGAAAATCAATAACCAAAGAACTCGAATAACATTCAATGAGTGCAATATCATTTTTAACTAATAGCCACTTGGGCAACACTTTCAAGTACACTTCTGCTAACAAAATGGTTAGTTAATCTGAGGATATTAGTCATCTTACACTCATACACAATTAAGATCTTCAATGAGAAACGAAATAAACAAATATGTACCAGTTTATGCCCTTAATCAAAAACATATAATATCATGAGTATGAAACAGACATAAGCACATCAAAGAGTCAAAAGAGTATAAAATTTGAGGATAAGGATTGAGACAAAGATTACTAAAGTGAGGAAGAAAGGGATGTTTACTGCCATTGATAATTTTTTTCAGTATGCCCATTGTGCACCAGCTTCTTTATTCTGATCAGTTTTCTTAGAATGTGAAATTTCATCAAGAGAAACATGAGATACATCATCACCTTTTTTTTTAACTCTACTCCGTAACATTTTCATTCCTCCATGATTTTTTTTTTTTGATAGCCTTTTTCTTGATGACAACTTTGAAGGAGTACCAACTACCAGTAAGAGATTCATCACATTTTGGTGCACAAAGAGATGTGTTTATCAATAACGAAAGAAAGCAACAATTTATTTCTGTGAGAATTGTTCCCCCTAAGAGATAGACAAGTTATACACTTGGAATGGATGAAATATCAATTTGGAGTTTGTGAACCTGGTTTAGATGTGGGTGGTAAAGCAAGGTTCCCCCTAAATTAAAGCATGAGTGACTTCAATACTGAGATTTTAATCATTAGAGCAGTTTGGGATTGAACGATGCTTATTGTAAAAGAGGGTTCTTTGTGATCTTTATGAAAGTTGAATTTTTGATGATCGACCAGGTTCATTAGTGCTTATGTTTGACCCAAACTCAGGAAATTAATGCATTTGAAAAAGGATGGTACATACCTGAGTATTACAGAGAAACCATGTTCCCCCTTTTTTTTTTGTGTTTCTCCGTGATTTACTTAATGGTGTTAGCAAAGAGTAGAGATAACATCCGCAAACTTTCTAAGCATTGTTTGAGATGTGACTTGAGTGTGTACCTGTTACAGTACGAGGTTGAGTTAGCAGATATTCATTGTATAATTACTCAAGCGTAAGATTATTCTTTTACTAGCCAATTATTAAAGGAAATCATGATAATGCATCAACTTGTTTCGATAACACCATGCTTTGACTGATTTTTCTCAAGTTCTTCATATTCAAGCCCTTCACAAGAATGTCGCATCATCATATTCTCCCAGATCAAATGAATCTCAAGCTGATTCACAGAGAACCAACCCTTGTCAATTTTTAATACCTTCCAATGAACAACAAGGACCATGTTCACAAAACAAAGTTCCCCCAAAGGTGTGCCATACTTTTACTGTCTCGATTGCTCTAACATTCCCCCAATCTCCAGAACCATAGATAAGTAGTAATTCATGTTGCAGGTGCATCAATGATTGTTAGCTGTTAACCAGGTTCATATGCAGTGTTCCCTAAATTTGCATCATCAAAGATGTTTGATATCATGTCACTTTCTTCAATTTTTTTTTCATTTTTCTCATCCTTTTCAAGGAATAAACTTCCTCCTTGAAAATCAAAGAGCGAGAGGAAATTTTCTACCATTTTTAGCACCATTATGGAGCATGCACTATTCATGTACCAAGTTGGTCTTTTCCCTCTCACCTTCACCTGAAACACTAGTCAAAGATTAGTCTTGGGAACCCAGATTAGCTTGGGCCCCTTTATGTGAGTAAAAGGACGAATAAGATTTCTTCTAGCCCATAAAGTCAAATAAGAAAACCTTTTATTTGGAGCATTTTTATTTCGAACCAGGTTCTTAGCCGTATCAGTCTTTTCCTTTTTGGTGAACTTCACATTTTTCTGAAAAGCCTCAAATAAAGTTTTACATTGATTCTTTAAATGACCTGAGTTTCCACAATGAGTGCATAAACTTTTAGACATCTGAATAGTGTGTGATACAAGATTATTCTGTTTTTTAAAACCTATCCCACTTCGACTAGTGGTTTGCTTTTCTTGAATCTGAGTTAAAATTTCAGAGGACCTGGTCCATCTAAGATTTCTTTCCAGATCCAGTTTGGTATGATCAAGATTTTCTTGTAACAACCTATTCCTTTCTGTTAAAGCTTGATATTTTATAGTTAACAATTTTAGTTTTTCTTCTAGACCTAATTGAAGTTCACTAGCAGAGTTTTTGCCCTTGTGACTTAACTCTAAGATTTTAATCTGTTCTTTTAATTTATTTTGAAGAAAGTGATTGTGTTTCTCAAGATTGTCATTGACTTCTCTTAAAGATGCATAGTTTTCCATCACTTGTTCTCTTTCAGAATTGACAGACTGATATGCATCTATAAGAGTACTCAATAAGGACTCTAGTTCCTTTTTAGAATATGATTCAATATTTACTTTGATGTGATGAAAACTTACCTTGCTTTGATTTTCATCTTCTTCATCATCTTCAGAATCTGATCAAGCCATGAGTGCTAGTATGGTTTCTTGTGATCTGCAGGTTTCCTTTTCTTCCTTGGTTTCCACTGCTACAAGGGCAAGAAAGTCATAATCATCTTCTTGTTCTAGTTCAAGAAGAGACTGGTTTTCTGTCTCATCACCCTCAGATTCTTCATCAGATGAATTCCCCATTGCTGCAAAGGCCCTCTTCATCGACATATCTGCCTCTTGAGTTGTCATTCTTCTGTTTGAGGGGACAAACTTATCCTTTTTGATGTCTTTGCCCTTCTCAAAGTTTGCCTTTTTCTGCTCTAAGGCCCAAAGTGGACAGAATTTGATGAAGTGATCTGGGCTTCCACACTTATGACAAACCTGGTCTTTAGTGTTTTCAGATGGTTTTTGAGAAGCTTTCTTTTGAAAGGTCTGCCCTTTCTTTAGCATTCTGGTGAACCTTTTGGTTAAGAGGGCAATATTTTCCTCTTCAAAATCATCTGATGTAGTAGCTTTTAGAACCAGGTTCCTTTCCTTTCTTTTTTCCTCCAATTTCCTTTTCTTGGTTTTTCTTGAGTTCATATGTGATGAGATTACCAATTAACTCATCCATGGCCAGTGAGTCTAGGTCGCGGGCTTCAGTGATAGCCTCGACTTTGCTTTCCCAAGTTTCAGGAAGGACACTCAAGAGTTTCCTTACTGCCTTTCCATTAGGCACTATCTCTCCTAAAGAGTACATCTCATTAATGATGGAGGTGAACCTGGTGTGCATGTCTTGAATAGTCTCCCCTTCTGCCATCCTAAACAGCTCATATTGCCTGCTCAAGTTATCAATTTTAGACTTCTTGACTTGCGTTGTTCCCTCATGAGCGGTTCGTAGTGTTTCCCATATGGCTTTGGCATCTTGACAAGACGAGATTCGATTGTATTCGTCTGGTCCTATGCCACATATCAGAATTTTCTTGGCTTTGGCATTGTTTGAATTGCAAGCTTGTCTTCAGCATTCCATTCTTTTCTTTCCTTTGGGATTTTGGTGATTCCATCAGTTGCGGTTTTCATAGGTATGGTTGGGCCATCTAGAATTACTCCCCATAGATCAGGATTTTCGCCAATAAGATGGTCCATCATACGATTTTTCCACCATCCATAATATTTGCCATTGAACAGTGGTGGTTGTGTTTGTGAAGCTCCTTCTTGTGGGGTAGGTGGTGCTGCCATTGAGTCTTTTCAAGGTGTGAATCTTTTATCGAAAAGACCTGCTCTGATACCAATTGAAGAAACCTTACCCCAGAACAAGAACCAGGTTCTTGTAAGTTGCTTTTAAGTAAAGACACAAACACGTATTGAATTAAAAACCTTCCTCACTCAAGGAAGGAAAAACCTCGTTTTATTAATTCAACTATAAGATTTTGTGATTACAACTCAATAATCAAAAGTCTTATCTCTACCACCTTTCTCGATTGACTCCAATCGATCTCTCCAAAAGGCCAAACCCACCTTTTGTTACAACTCTCACTAACACTCAACCCTACAAAGAGCCAAACCCACCCTTTGTACAATAAATTGTAAATTACAATCAAGAACAAAAAATAAGACAAATAGTTCTACACGATAAAACCTTCTCACTCAAGAATGTTTTAAACGTAGCAATCCTATCAACATTGAAGACTTCAGTTTGATGAATAATTCTCCCTTGTTCTCTGCGTGAAGTCGTGTTGTTTTCCTCTGCCTCGTACTCTTCTTATAGAGTTTATTTTGCCTTGTACAATCCTTATCTGATAAGGTAAGGAAGTTATGTTTAAACAATGATTCCCTTTTAAAGTACAATCCTTATTATATACAACTTCCTTCCTTAATAATATATTTAAGGTTTTCCTTATTTGTATCAACTTATACCTTTATTATATTATTTTTGGCTTTGACAAATAACTCTATTTTCTTGATTACTTGGCTGACCCATTTTACTCGATCTTGGACTCGAGCTTGGCTTCTTTTGCTGCGTACAATTGCTACTGATTATTTGCGCTTCTTGTCTATCATCAAAACATGAATTATCGATTCTATCATATTCTATCAATAATCATAACCATTAAATATTTAACATAAAAGATAAGACACCTTATGATATGTCTCCTTTTTTCCTATATAAATTTAATTCTTATTTTTTAAGATCCGATTCAAAGTTATCATTTATTTCCACTAATGTATTATACTCATAATTTTGTTTGACTTGAGTAAAAAGAAGAAAACTCTTGAACAGTGATAAACTTGTGAAGTGAATATCAACAAGAGCTCACACTTGATTTCATTTTTCCTTCTATTTTTATGATTAAAATTGTAATGATATATGTATTTTATTCTTTCATTTTATATATTACTATAATAACTTTTTAAGTTTAACTTATATGATTGTTGTAAGTTTAAAATTTCTTTTGATTCAAATTAATACTTTTAAAATGGAGTAGATCTTAAAGAGATATTACTTTCTCATGAATTTATCTCAATTATGATTTGAATTCTACTATAAGTACTAACCATGTTTAAATTTATAATTAATTTCCTTTTGGTCATATGAGTAGCTTAATTATGTTTAAAGTCTGCTAACTATTAATGAAGTCTTAGAATGTATAATTGACTGCGTACAAGAAATTAATGATTGAAACATAATTTTTATTTGATTTTTATTATGTTTAAGTTCTTTGAACTATCAAAAATCATGGTATGACATGAAAATTGATAAATATAAAGTAACGGGAGTGAGGAAGGGATAATGAGATTATTCTTAAAGAAATTATGTGCGCACAACATATATTACTTATATTTATTTTTGATTGACATAAGTGCGTAGGAATTTTCACTACTAAACCATTATTCATTGTTTCATGGTTATTATTACTCATTTTATATATAAACTATATTAATTAAAATTAACAAACTCAAAATACCTTACCCTTTCTTTAATTTTCTTTTTACTTTGATAAATAACATGTGTATCTGATTTTTTTAATACAGTTTGAGAATAAATATTGTGTTCTTTCACTTTTTTAAAAAATATATACATCACAGGTAATTTTCTTATGTTTTTCCTCTGTTGAATCAAATTGTATGTCTGTGCTCATTTATAGCAAGATATTATTGTTTATTTTATATATTTCTTTATGTAAGAATAAATTGTTGAAAAATATTACGAAACGGAACTTAAAATTAACATATATTAGATATCCTAAATATAATATTAGATAAATATATTGTCATAGTAATTTATAAATACTTCACTAGTATTTATAATAGTATTTAAGTAACTTATATACGGATGAATTCACTAGTATATGCTAAAAAGTATTATGAGAAATAAGAAATTAAGGAGTGTTAAATTGTATGGTATAGAAATATAAAAATTATATTGTAAGAGTATGAGAAAACTTAATAATTAAGTAGTCTTAAAATATATGAATGAACTATTTAAGAAAATTAATAATTAAGTAGTCCTAAAATATATGGTAAGAAGTAGTGAGAAAATTACTCTCCTTCCACAATTAATCCTTTTTTTCTTAAAGTCAAATCATAAAAACTTTTATCAATATTTTACGATATATATTTTCATCATATTGATGTCCAAAAAATAAGAATTCATAGTACTTTTATATTTTTGAACATCTATTTTTTTAAAAAAAAAAATTAAATTAACGTATCTAAATTTAACTTTAAAAATTAGTCAAATTAATTTTTCAAAAGTGCAACATGATAAGTAAAAGTGGACAAAGAGACTAATAATTAGATAGCCCTAAAACATATGCTAACAAGTTTTAAGAGGACTAATTATTAAGGAGCCCTAAGATGGATGATTAAATTAGTAGAATTAATAGTCAAGAAATTAAGTAGTGTTGAAATATATGGTAAAAATAATAGAAAAATACTCCCTTCATTCCTATAAAACATGTTGTCTTTATTAAAAATAGATGTTCTTTAAGACTTGTCAAACTACAAAATCAATGCATAAATGACTCCATTCTTCCTATTTTACACTTAAAAATTATTAGCCTAGAAAATAATTTATGTTCATTAATTCCAAACTTTAATTTAAGAAAATATTAAATAAGGGTACTATGATAAATATGAGACGTAGGATGATGAGATAAACCTAAATAATCGCAATGCCCTCCACGACCTATATAGGTCTTGAAGGTGTGAAGTATGTATCAAACTAGAAGAACTATGCCCAATATAATCACCTTTAGACACTAGTATCACAACATGAATGAGTTTGTTAGACTAAAAGTAATAACCTCTCCTCGAGTAACCTCAACATTTAGGAGAAGCAGTACCAAAGTGACATGAATGATGGGTCCTCTTGCCCTCACACTGCTCATATCCCTTACGGCGAATCATTTGCAACTCTTTGGCAACATCTACTACTTTCTGAAATGGAACACCAGAAACGGTAACCTGAGAAATTTCCATATGAATCAAAATAATTGGACTCTTAACAAACCTTCTCACTCTCTCAGTCTCGGTAAGAAGTATCATAAAAGTGTGCCTAATAGAGGCATGAAATATAACCTCACACTATGCGATTGACATACCATCTTGCTGCAAACACTCAAGTCAACCCTCTATCTCTGCCTCTCATAGCATGAAACAAACTTATCTAGAAACATGATAGTGAAGATGATCCATTGACTTAATTTTAATATAATCCCTCCATCACTACTTGGTACGACCTGTTATTTGGAACATCGTGTAATCAATTCAACAAGATTCAACCAATCTAAGGTTATGCAATCTCCCATTGAAGGTAACAATAAATTCATATTCATACTCATTCAAGTCACCCGTATAGGTCGAAAGATTAAACATCTTCAACCTTCGAAACATCGTCTGCTCATAAATAGTCATGGAAGACCTGTTAGCCAAATGTGATGAAACACCTAGCAATACCATATCATATGTCACGACCCAACCCGATGGGCCGTGACTAGTGCCCGTTTTGGACACTCACATACAAACCGGCTAAGTATAACCAACTGAAACTAAGACAATGTGGAATTTAATCAAATCAAGACAACCCCAACGCAATATATATATATATAAAGTGGACCTGTCTCATAAGGAGTCATAACCATTCAACCGTAACAACACACGCGAGCCGACAAGGCCGCCACTATCCGAAGAATAATAGCATACGGAAGCCGACAAGGCTGCCACTACACAATACACAATGATATACGCAGCCGACAAGGCTGCCCCTGTACAAGCGGACATCCCAAATAAACCATGTCCAAACCGTTATCCAAAACATATGTAAGCAACCCACATAATGTCTACAGACCTCTAAGAGTATATTAGTGAAACTCGACGGGACAGGGCCCCGCCATACCCATAGACAAGCAAAAGACTACACAAAAAGTTATGTACCAAAACGACTGGGCTCCGGAACAGTGGAGCTCTCCCAATCAGTAGAGTAGATATCCTAGGCGGGAGGATCACCGAACTGTGCGTCTACACCTGCGGGCATGAAACGCAGCCCCCCGAGAAAGGGGTTCAGTACGGACAATGTACTGAGTATGTAAAGCATAAGGTAAAGATGACAGGATACCAACATGATAAGTCGAAACAAGATATCGCTACACATGTACCTTTTAAGTGAAAATCATGCATATCTTTAACATATAAGGTGCCCAGCTTCCCTAGTAAGGGACTAGGCAAAATAATCATCATATATATACATCATACGCTCGCGGCCCTCTATTGAGGGACTCGGTGAAATAGTCATCACTTCATCTCCGTCATCATCATCATCATAACCATCCTCATCACCAATCATATATATATAATATACATACCCGACTCTCTAGTGAGGGACTCGGCGACATATGCAAGAAACTCCGCACGAACATTACCCGGCCTGGGTCTCGGTGAAATGATAAATGACTCTATGCACGAGCAGTATATTATGAGCAACCATATGCAATTAAAATCATTTCTTATAACTCAATAGAACAATCAACGTGAACCAGTAAGGAGTATTACCAAAGATAAACATTTTATCAAGATTATGAACCTTTAATACGATATGGAAATGTAAAATCTCAATGACTCTAAGAAGCACTACCATAGATATGAGAAATCACCATAGCCTTAGACATAGCCGATATATAGAGGAATAGTTGTGGAAACAAGAATATAACGTATAGTCGAGCCGCACGTCCAATATTTACTGCTCAAGCTATTAATCTATAACAAGCAACACTCGTACCGCAATTAGATAAACGTCGCGCTTTACTACTTATTGTAAGCTAGCTAATAATTTAACTAAAATTCGGTAGCACTTCCCCTATTTTCCTTACTTCGCCCTAATCCGACAACAACCCAAATTATCCACAGCAATACCAATAACACATATAACCCAACGAATCATATTAAACAGCCCCCCCAAAACAGTTCCGTCTCGGCAACCATAGTAACGAAGCAACGACACACCGAGCGATAACTCATTTTATAATTCGCAACACATCTACCTTATCGTATTCATCATTTGGATTATATATCCATAATCACATTAACATATACATAACACCAAAACAGAATTTTCCGCAGTTTGCTTTAATCAAAACAGCCCAGACACTAACATGACACCACTAATAATCCGATTATGGTTTCCGTTCATACTTAGCACATTCAATAACTAAAAAATCTTTCCTAAGCTTCTGGTCACACCCCCTTCTTAACATTAATGACTAATTAATAAAGGCATTCTAAGGAATAAACACACCAAGCAAAGAGATTACTAACCAAATTCTTTGCAGCTGCTGGCCAAGAGTTGCATGGTTGGTTTTCTCCATTTCCATGGCTGCCTAAGCCAAGTGGTGAAAAAGATAATATGCTTTCAATGCATTTCACCACCTCATTTATAATATGAAGTGGAGGCAGCCCCCCTCTACACGTGCCCCACTAAGGCCAGCTTCCAATCTAATTCCTTTTAATTTGCCTTGAGTGGTGGGGCCCACTAGATTAATTTAATCCTAATCAACCACTAATTAATCCCTCACTTAAAGTTAATGGCACTTAAATTATCCAAATCATACTTAATATCACATTTGGAATTAACATCCTTGTCTAATATTTCTTTAATCACTTGGAACTTAAAATAAAATCTCATTCCCGGACTTACATCTACTAGTTCATGACGTGCACTACGTATAAAAATACGAGGCATAACATCCTCCCCCCCTTAGGAACATTCGCCATCGAATGTTAAGTTAGCGTCTTACAAAAAAAATTCCAGCGAGGTCTCTCTAACAATTATACCTATCAACCTGCATTCCGTAACTTACAGATGCCTCACAGAGTCACAACTTACTACATAATCTCGTTTATCAATCAATATAGTCAAGCTAGGAATTGAATTACCTGCAGGTACGGGGAACAAGTAAGGATACTTATTCTTCATTTCGTCTTCTGCTTCCCAAGTAATCTCCTCCTTATTATTATTTTGCAACAACACTTTGACGGAAGCCACATCCTTAGTATGTAATCTTCTAACCTGGCGATCAAGTATAGCTACGGGTTTCTCCTCATATTATAACTCCTTTGTTACCTGAACATCATCTACAGGGAATACTCTAGAAGGATAACAATACATTTACGTAGCACCGATACATGGAAGACTGGATGTACCGCCTCCAAATTAGATGGTAGATCCAACTCATAGGCAACCTTGCCTATCCTACGAACAATCTGATAAGGCCCAATGTATCTCGAACTGATCTTCCCCTTCCTGCCGAATCTCATCATACCCTTCATGGGTGATACCTTAAGGAATACCCAGTCACCAATCTGAAACTCCAAATGTCGACGCCGATTATCTGTATATGACTTCTGTCAACTCTGGGCTGCTAATAATCTTTCTTGAATGAGCTTCACCTTTTCAACAACTTGCTGAATCATATCCGGGCCTTTTGACTTAGTCTCGCCAACATCAAACCAACCAATAGGTGACTTGCACTTCCTTTCATATAAGGCCTCGTACGATGCCATCTGGATACTAGAATGGTAGCTATTATTATAGGAAAACTCAATGAGCGGCAAGTGGTCATCCCAACTACCTTTGAAGTCAATAATACAGGTCCGCAACATATCTTCTAATGTCTGAATAGTATGCTCAGCCTGCCCATCAGTCTGAGGGTGAAATGATGTGCTAAGGTTCACCTGTGTCCCCAATCCCTTCTGAAACGATATCCAAAAGTTGGCTATAAATTAAGCTCCTCTGTCTGATATAATGGACGTGGAAACCCCATGAACTCTCACTATCTCCCTGACATATAAACTTGCATAATCTTCAGCCGAATAAGTAGTCCTGACTGGAAGAAAATGGGCCAATTTCGTCAGCCTATCTACAATAACCCATATAGAGTCATACTTCCGTTGAGTGCGAGGTAAGTCTGTAACGAATTCCATATTAATCATCTCCTATTTCCAAGTCGGGATCTCTATCTCCTATAATAATCCACCAGGCTTTTGATGTTCGATCTTGACTTGTTGACAATTCGGGCACTGAGCAACAAACTCCGCTATGTCCTTTTTCATTCCATCCCACCAGTATAAGCATCTGAGGTCATGATACATTTTCATTGACCCTGGGTGAATATAATAACGGGCAGAGTGTGCCTCTCCCATAACCTGCCATCGTAGCCCCGCAATATCGGGTACACACAATCTGCCGCCATATCGTAACACTCCGTCAGGTGTAACCCTAAATGGGGTCTTTTCCTTTTGAAAGCTGCATCTCTATACTGTGCCAAAATAGGGTCCTCGTATTGGTGTCTCTTTACCTCATCTATTATTGAGGACTCAGCAACCTGTCGAATAGAAACTTCACTATCTTCTGAATTAGCCAGACGGACTCCAAGGATGGATAGCCGCTGAATCTCCCGAACCATCTCACTCCTTTGTGGTTGTACATCTTTCAAGCTACCCATGAACTTACGTCTAAGAGCATCTGCGACAACATTCACTTTCCCTGGATGATATAAAATATCAACATCATAATCCTTTAGCAACTCTAACCACCGCCTCTGTCGTAAATTCAGCTCCTTCTGTTTAAAGATATATTGGAGACTCTTATGATCTATATAGATGTATACATGGACACCATATAAATAATGCCTCCATATCTTCAAGACATGAACCACGACTGTTAACTCTAGATCGTGAGTAGGATAATTCTTTTGGTGCTTCTTAAGCTGTCGGGAGGCATAGTCTATAACTTTGCCATGCTGCATCAAAACACATCCTAGCCCAACACCCGAAGCATCACAATAAATAACATAGCCGTCTAGTCCCTCCGGAAGAGTTAGGACTGGAGTTGTAGTCAATTTGTCTTTCAATAGCTGGAAGCTTCACTCACAAGCATCAGTCCACTGGAACTTAGCTGCCTTTTGAGTTAGCATTGTCAAAGGAGCTGAAATTGAGGCAAACTTTTCTGCGAATCTCCTGTAATATCATGCTAACCCCAGAAAGCTGCGTACCTCAGTAGGTGTCGTAGGTCTGGGCCAAGTCTTTACCGCCTCAATCTTCTGCGTGTCTACCCGAATACCATCAGCTCCAATAATATGCCCCAAGAATGCCACTGAAGTCAACCAGAACTCGCACTTAGAAAACTTAGCATACAACTTCTGGTGCTGAAGTACCCTAAGTACCGTCCTTAAATGGTCTGCATGCTCTTCTTTTGAACGTGAATAGACCAGAATATCGTCTATAAATACAATAACAAACATATCAAGGAATGGTTTAAACACTCGATTCATTAAATCCATAAACACCGCTGGAGCATTAGTCAGCCCAAAAGACAACACTTTAAACTCATAATGCCCGTATCGGGTCCGGAATGTCATCTTTGGAATATCTGCCTCCCTTACCCGCACCTGATGATAACCTGACCGCAAGTCTATCTTTGAAAAACACTTAGCACCCTGCAACTGGTCAAATAGATCATCAATCCTTGGAAAGGGATACCTGTTCTTTACTGTTACTTTGTTCAGCTGCCTATAATCAATACACATCCGCAGCGACCTATCCTTCTTCCTCACAAACAGTACCGGTGCTCCCCAAGGTGACGTACTAGGCCTGATGAAGCCCTTTTCTAACAAATCTCTCAATTGCTCTTTCAATTCTTTCAACTCAGCAGGTTCCATTCTATAAGGAGGTAGAGATATAGGCTGGGTATCTGTCAGTGCATCTATAGTAAACTCTATCTCTCGTTCTGGAGAAAGTCCTGGAAGTTCCTCTGGGAATACATTGGGAAATTCATTAACTACCGGGACTGATTGAAGAGTCAGTGCCTCTGCCCTTATGTCATGCACCTGAACCAGATGATAAATATAGCCTTTTCTAACGATCTTTCTGGCCTTAAGGTATGAAATGAACTTACCTTTCGGTGATACTGTACTCCCCTTCCACTCTATAATCGGTTCCCCTGGAAATTGAAATCGAACTATCTTTCCTCTGAAATCAACATTAGCATAACAAGCAGCCAACCAATCCATGCCCATGATAATATCAAACACAATCATATTTAACTCTACTAGATCTGCTACGGTACGACGACTATATATAACCACTGAACAATTCTTATATACTCGCGTAGCTATGACAGATCTCCTATAGGTGTAGCTACCTCAAATGGTTCTATCAACTCAGACTCTATTCCAATCCTACTAGCAACGAAGGGAAATATAAATGATAAGGTGGAACCTGGGTCTATCAATGCATACACACTTTGGGAGAATAATGATAATATACCTGTGATCACATTAGGTGATGCCTCCTGATCCTACCTACTAGTCAAAGAATATATACGATTAAAGGGACCGTAGAACTGGAAGCTCCACCACGTCCTCTACCATGGCCTGCTGGCGCCTGAATACCCTGCCCCGTAGGGTGCATAGCCACAAAAGAAGATGAACCAGCCACAGACCCAGTAGGCTGAGCCATACCACCTGCACTACCTCTAAGCTTAGACTCCCTCATAGTATGACCCTGACAGCCGCAAGAAAAACACGCACCTGTAGCCCAACGACATTCCCAGGATGGGACCTACCACAACGAGAACAACAAGGCAAAGGTGGCCTCGACTGGCTCAAACCCCTGCCCATCTGTGACCCTGATTCCCTAGAGCTCTGAACAGCTTCCGAATATCTCGTACGATCGAACCCCCTACCCATGGAACGTGGGGGTGCACTCTGTGCTGGCTGGGAAGAAAATCTTACATGCTGCTGAGACTACCCGCCTCGAAACTCGTCAGGATAACCTGCTGATCTATCCCTCTTATGCTGGCCTCTATTATAATCTCTATCTGGCTGACGTCCCCGGTGCCGATCCTCTACCCCCTGTGCATATGCCTGCACCCGAGCAATGTCCATACCTAGCTGAAGAGTCACTGCCATACAATCGTCAATCAGATAAATATCCTACCCCATCACATAACGATGTACCTTGTCTGCCATATCAGCCACAATAGTAGGTGCATGCCTAGCCAATGAATCAAACTCGAGGCTATACTCTCGAACACTCCTGCTATTCTGCCTCAAATGCAAGAATCTATCGACTCTAGCTCACTTCATCTCTGGAGGCAGGAAGTGGCCTTGGAAAGCCTCTACAAATTTATCCCATACCGTTGGAGGAGCACCCTCACCCCTAGATAACTCCCAACACTCATACCAATTAATAGCTACATCCCGCAAATGATACGTAGCCAACTCAACAGACTCAGTCTCCGAAGCCTTGATTATCCTCAATGTACGCTGCATCTGACGAATAAACTCTTGCGGATCATCCTGGGCCTTGACCTAAATAACTTTGGAGGATTACAACTTAAGAAGTCACGAGCCCTTAACCTATCAAATCTGTCTGCATGATCAACTCCTAGTCCATGCCTGCGAGCCTGACCTGCCACTAATCTAGTCAGCAACTAAACCACATCTCTCATGGCCCTATCCTCCGCACTTGGCTGAGGAACTGGAGGTTCAGGTGCTGGGGCCTCGGGGGCTGGTGGTGATGTCCCCCGAACTGGAGTGCTGCTGCTCTAAGATCTTTTGGCGGTGGCGGTGTAGCAGAGCTCTCTGACTGGAGCACAGTACCAGGCATAGACTGGGCACGAGCCCTAGTAACTCTCCGGGTCTGACTAGTACCTTCTGCTACCGATTTTCCCGTCTGGGTGGCTGTCGCTTTCTTTGGAGGCATAGCTGAAAGCACAGGGATTCGTTAGAGAGGGATTATCCTGTGAATATAGCTCTATCACACGATCTAGAATAAGAAGAAAGGATGATATCCTAAATGTCCTGTAGCTTCCTATTTATAGATGTGCTGCACAACACACCGATAAAAAATACTATACTAGACACGGTCTGTAGACACTTCCGAGGAAGAACCGCTCTGATACCACTCGTTGTCACAACCCAACCCGATGGGCCGTGACTAGTACCCGTTTTGGACACTCACATACAAACCTGCTAAGTACAACCAACTGAAACTAAGACAATATGGAATTTAATCAAATCAAGAAAACCCCAACGCTATATATATATAAAGTGGACCTGTCTCATAAGGAGTCATAACCATTCAACCGTAACAACACACGCGAGCCAACAAGGCCACCACTATCCAAAGCATAATAGCATAGGCAAGCCGACAAGGCTGCCACTAGACAATACACAATGATGTACGCAGCCGACAGCTTTCCCCTGTACAAGCGGACATCCAAAACAAACCATGTCCAGACAATTATCCAAACATATGTATGCAACCCACATAATGTCTATAGACCTCTAAGAGTATAGTAGTGAAACTCGACGGAACAGGGCCCCGCCATACCCATAGACAAGCAAAAGACTACACAAAAAGTTATGTACCAAAACGAGTGGGCTCCGGAATAGTGGAGCTCTCCCAATCAGCAGAGTAGATATCCTAGGCGGGAGGATCACCGAACTGTGCGTCTACACCTGCGGGTATGAAACACAGCCCCCCGAGGAAAGGGGGTCAGTACGGACAATATACCGAGTATGTAAAGCATAAGGTAAAGATGACAGGATACCAACATGATAAGTCGAAATAAGATATCGCTACACATGTACCTTTTAAGTGAAAATGATGCATATCTTTAACATATAAGGTGCCCAGCTTCCCTAGTAAGGGACTAGGCAAAATAATCATCATATATATACATCATACGCTCCCGGCCCTCTATTGAGGGACTCGGTGAAATAGTCATCACTTCATCTCCGTCATCATCATCATCATAACCATCCTCATCACCAATCATATATATAATATACATACCCGGCCCTCTAGTGAGGGACTCAGTGACATATGCAAGAAACTCCGCACGAACATTACCCGGCCCGGGACTCGGTGAAATGATAAATGACTTTATGCACGAGCAGAATATTATGAGCAACCATATGCAATTAAAATCATTTCTTATAACTCAATATAACAATCAACGTTAACCAGCAAGGAGTATTACCAAAGATTAACGTTTTATCAATATTATGAACCTTTAATACGATATGGAAACGTAAAATCTCAATGACTCTAAGAAGCACTACCATAGATATGAGAAATCACCATAGCCTTAGACATAGCCGATATATAGAGGAATAGTTGTGGAAACAAGAATATACGTCACCTAGACGCTCTAGAAGTAAGTATCAAACCTGTCTGTTATTCGCTCATTTTTAGAAGTCATGCCAAACAAAGAAAGAAAGGATAGCGTTACATACCGTATAGTCGAGCCGCACGTCCAATATTTACTACTCAAGCTATTAATCTATAACAAACAACAATCGTGCCGCAATTAGATAAACGTCGCGCTTTACTACTTATTGTAAGCTAGCTAACAATCTAACGAAAATCCGGCAGCACTTCCCCTATTTTCCTTTTTTCGCCCCAATCCGACAACAACCCAAATTATCCACAGCAATACCAATAACACATATAACCCAACAAATCATATTAAACAGCCCCCCCAAAACAGTTTTGTCTCAGCAACCATTGTAACGAAGCAACGACACACCGATCGATAACTCGTTTTATAATTCGCAACACATCTACCTTATCGTATTCATCCTTTGGAGTACATACCCATAATTACATTAACATATACATAACACTAAAACAAAATTTTCTGCAGTTTGCTTTAATCAAACAGCCCAAACACTAACACGACACCACTAATAATCCGATTATGATTTTCGTTCATACTTAGCACATTCAATAACTAAAAGAAATTTCCTAAGATACTGGTCACGCCCCCTTCTTAAGATTAATGGCTAATTAACAAAGTCATTCTAAGGAATTAACACACCAAGCAAAGAGATTACTAACCAAATTCTTTGCAGCTGCTGCCCAAGAGTTGCATGGTTGGTTTTCTCCATTTCCATGGCTGCCTAAGCCAAGTGGTGAAAAAGATCATATGCTTGAAATGCATTTCACCACCTCATTTATAATATGAAGTGGAGGAAGCCCCCCTCTACACGTGCCCCACTATGGCCAGCTCCCAATCTGATTCCTTTTAATTTGCCTTGAGTGGTGGCGCTTACTAGATTAATTTAATCCTAATCAGCCACTAATTAATCCCTTACATAAAGTTAATGGCACTTAAATTAGCCAAATCATACTTAATATCACATTTGGAATTGACATCCTTGTCTAATATTTCTTTAATCACTTGGAACTTAAAATAAAATATCATTTCCCGGACTTACATGTTCTAATTCATGACGCGCACTACGTATAAAAATACTAGGCATAACATCATCTAATCGAGGAGCTATAATAGCTTACTAAGTCCATGGATTCTGAGAACCTTGAGCAACTACCTAATTTGGAGACTGACCTAAAAAACAAGTGTGTGGGCCATCAGATGTAATAAACAATGTGTAACACCCCAGAAAAAAAAATCGAACTAAGACTTGAGCCTTTAGTCGTAGTGAGTGAGATTTCACCAAGGAATTAAAAATTTCTCACGTATTAAGGTCATTTCACTAGATTTAATACCTTTACTTCCAAAAAGAATTTAATTAGAAATAGCAAAAATCTGAAAATTTGCTAGTTAAGCGAAGTATGAGTTTTGGGTCAACTTCAAACGATCATAACTCCCAGTACAGGATGAGTTAGGTGTGCTACAATATACCATTGAAAATATCTTTCAATTATCTTTCCAAATATGGAAAGTTTGCTAAATTTTGAGTTTGGATGAGTGAGATATAACCTTTTGAAGTTAGGTTGTCCAGTTAAGGAAAGTTAACCAAAAATAGTGAAGGTTATTTTGGTCATTTCCTTACCCAATCAGATTTAACTCAATTTTTTAAGTTATATTTTAGGGTCATAATACTTTTAGTTTGATTTTCATAATCCAATAATACGCTTAGGGTTTTATTTGAGAGCTCAAAAAGAGGCAAGAAGAGAAAAGAGGAGAAAAGAGGAGAAGATCAAGTGTTCGTCGATATTCTTGTGTCTTGTTGCGGAATTTCTCCATAGTCTAATCAGGTAGATACGCTTCCATAGTGTTGGGTTTTTTCACCCATATGCCAAACTTGTTATTTTCAGTGTAACTTCATTCTCAAAAGGTTGAAGGATTCAAGTTCTTGTTAGGTCTTCTTAAGGTTCATTGTAGATCCTATCTTGTTGGCGTTTTGATGATTTCTTGAGATGAAAGTGATTGTATTTTAGTGTATTAGTGTTTATTTAGGTTGTGTAATTGAATCTAAGGAAACTTTAGAAAATAAATTGATTTAAAATCTATTGAGGGTCAGAAAACGAAAGGGAAATTCGTCGAAACATTGCCTGAAGAGGGGCTGGTGTGGCGTACCCCAGATGCGCCCAGAGGGCTGGGAGGTGCGCCTACAGTGCTGCCAAATGTACTCTCTGATGTTAGGGCTGGCGGTCCGTGCCTGAACGCGCCAGAATCGCCTACCCCCACTCCTTTTGTGTCGATTGTCCCGTTTGAACTCATTTAAAGTGTATATTCACTCCCTTTGATTATAAACACTCTTAAATACTTCTAAACACTTACAAATACTTCATAGAATGAATCATAACCTTTAAAAAATAATTCAAATTAAAGGTAAAGTCAAGATTAAGTTTTGAGAGTTCTTCCGAACCTTTTGAGAGAATCCTTCGCGCCCTTTTGAGGAGTCTTCTACAATTTCTACTAACTTGTTTCAAGACTCTGGTAAGTGAGCATGAGAGTGAGGAGAATGTATTCATGACTCTATAATATCACCTAGATCATCCACGTCAAGAACCAAAGCTTTTTAATTCGTAATTCATGTTCAAGACAGAGTTAAGATTAGAGTTCAAGAAAGTCTTAAGTTCAATTGTGAATTCTTTGAGATCCATCATTGATTTGAACTAAGTTTTGAGGAAGTAAATAATAGAATTAGACAGTTATATACATGAGTTCCATCTATTACTTAGACCCTCGAGTCGAATTATTCATGCCCATAACTTCCGCATTAGTTTCATAAATTGAGCATCATTGAGAGGATCAGTATCCTAAGTTCTAAGTCGTGAGTATTGATTTCCTTATTACTATCTTGAGTTAAGAAGTACCTTCTAGTATTCGAGTTGAGTAGTTCACCCTCTTAATTTTGCATGAACTCTCAAAGTTGAAAATCATGAAATCATCCATAAACATGAGATCATGAACCTTGAATCCATAATTGAATTAAAGGAAAGTTAAGAGTCAAGTCAAGAAGTTAAGAGTCAAGTTTAATAATAAAAAATCAAGTTTAAAGGTATTAAGTGAGTAAAGTAATGTTTGTTTTCAAAGTTCTTAGAGTCTTACTTAAAGGTTGAATTAATTCTCAAAAAGGTATAAGGGAACTAAGTATTCCCTTAGAGTTAAAGTTTCAAGTTAAGTAAAAAGCAAGAGTTGAGTTCCTTTCTCTAAAATTATAAAGGGGACTAAGTATTCCCTAAAGTTTTATAAATGTTTTACATTTATGTTTAAAGGAAACTAAGGACGTCCAAAAGTGTTTTGAACTAAAGAGGGGTACATTGATTCCAAAAAGGAGCTTTTTAAGCTAAAGGGTTCAGTAAATTATCTCAATTCAAAGGAAGAAAATTTCATTAAAAACTATGAGCTAAAGCAAGTTTTGATAGTAGTATTGAGCACCGATATGGGGATGAGAGTTTAGATAACTCAAGTCCCCATGTAAACCATGTATCCATCATGGGTTAACATGTCATACTTTTTATATGATCACTTAAGGTTAGCCCGTGGATCTACTAGGTAGAGGATGTCCTATGAGACTACAAAGTATAGGATAGTTCTGGTAGCGGGGCAAGACGTTGTATCACCACTTAGGCTCATATTGATGGTTGTCGGTTAGAGAATCTCCCACAAAAACTATAATACTTTTATATATAAGTGAAGTTGAGTTTATAATTGTTTCATCTTTAATGAACTAAGAATTTACACTGTTTTACCAGTTTTATACACATTGCATATATCTTTATTACTTTATATTGAGTTGAGTATCATAATTTTGAGTTCAATATTTAACTTCTGAGTTTTCTATCTTATTCTTAAGTATTCCTTGAGTTTCAAGTTTGAGAAGAGGTAAGTATGTTTCCATATTTTTATTCATGTATCAAACTTATGTTATGCTTTAAAATTCCTCTTACTTGCTCGTACATTCATGTACTGAGCCAATTGTCCTGCATCTTCTCATGATGCAGACACGTGTCAAGATCATCAACAAGAGGTTCATTGATACATCCGAGATTCAAGTTATTTATGGTGAGACTTCTTGCTTCCGGAGGATTTCATTTATTTTTCAGTTTAGTTAGGAGGTCCTGGGTCTTGTCCCGACTTTCATCTTTATGAGTTAGAGGCTTCATAGATAGTTAGTATAGTTGAGGAGTCTGTATTAATCATTTATTTTATTAATTGTTTTAAAGACTAAAGTTGCTATTTATGGCGAGTATTTGATTATTCAATGTTTTCATTTAAGTTATAGCATTGTAATTGAGTTTCATAATTTAAATCTGTTTTAAGCTTCTGTATGCTTAAGTTAGTCTTCCGCTTGTAGTCAACCAGGATGAGGGTTCGCTTAGGTACCAGCAATGGTCTTTGAGTGCCGGCTACATCCAGGGTGTAGGCTCGGGTCGTGACACAATGTTACCGTCTGAGTAATCCCTCCAAGGAGTCTTAACATATGAACCAAGGTATATTAAAGCATTAAGGTGATAATAAAGTCTGGTTGATCCTAAGTTGTGTTGACACCAAATTCGATTTGATATTTCTAAAGTTAATACTCTTTAAGTATCTTATCTTTTAAATATTTCAAAATACATGTCTTGCAATTTTAATGCAATTTGTTGATAATTATCCTTACTCCCAAAATATTAGACTTTTTATCATTTGATTCTGTTTATATTATTTTGTCACAACCGGTTGAATTTGTTCAAATATTTTTTCATTTTTAAAAAATCTTTATTCTGTTAAATTACATTTTTTACATGTTATGGTTAGGTTCGTAATTTTTTTCATATTCATTTTATTTGTTACATTTGTATTCATTTTAGTATTTTGCACTTTTAAAAATTCATTCCGATATGAAATAAGATTCCTTACGCATATATTTTATTAACCAGAGATTTTGGCCCACAATTTTAAGATAGTGACATTGTACTATTGGTAGTTTTCTATTCTCTATTTTAAGAATAGTTTGCCCATTAGGTCAAAGGGTGTTAGATATTTTTAGGGAAAAAAAATTTCAGATTGTTTATTCACAAAAGAGGGGCTTTAATTGTTTATTAGTTTTCCGGTAAGCTCAATGGAGCTCCACCATCACACCACAACCAACGACCCCTCTACCTTTTCCTCACTTCCATTTCCGAACATCCACCAGATCCATTTGAACAACAACACCACTGCCTCCCCGTTTCTCCATTTTTTTTCCTGACCCGAAACCCCCCCCCCCCCAACCAAATTTTCTGACAAGATCCACCGTTGGTCCAGCAAGCTCAACAACCACCAGCTCAACACAAAATCGACCAAGACAACCTCAAAACCCCATCTCTATTCTTTTTCCAGCAAAAACCAGCTCATATCTCCCTTTTCTCCATTGTTTCTTGCCGAATTAGTCCCTCACCCACAAAACAAGCGAGCTAACAACATCAACCAGACCCCGTTCCTTCATTTTCTCCGACAACCTGCAAAAAATAAGAAAACCTGCCACACCACCACCAAAACGACCCTTACTTCTTCTTTCTTCCCCAATCCAGCGATTCTGGCAGCAACTCCGAGCAAAAGTTTACCCCCATGATCTAGAGCTAAATGCGAAGCAGTTTTCCTTTCCCCTCTTCCCTTTTCACATTTTTATTATGTTTTCAGGTGTTTCTGCTCGATATCAAGGAGCTCCAACGAGCAAAAGTTCATATTTTTTGCTCTGTTTCATACTGATTATTGGTTTGTTTTGATTTTATTTCTAACGACTATAGTAATTTAAGTAATCTGGGTACTTTTTCTTCAGTTCCATTTATTATAGTTTCTTTTATGTTAGTTGTTCTATTTTTGGGTTAGTTATTTATTGTTAATTTTATTTCTTAAGTCTATCTATTGGTTGGTTATTTAACTCATTATATTGTTGTTTTCCTTTTTTTTGACATAAGTTCATATTATATATTAATAGTAGTCTTGTTATTAATGTTATTGTTGGTGTTGTTATCATTATTAGTATTATCATTATTACTGTTATTATGTAATTCATTTTGTTTGAGGTTAATCTTATATATTTTGTGCTATACTAAATAGTTTTATTTGTTAAAATTGATCAATGAGAAAATCTTTCATCGGCTTTGGAGGCCTTCCCAATGTCAAAAGACAAAAAATTAGTTTTTGTTTGTATTTTGCTTGTTAAAAATGACTGATGAAGAAATTATCATTGATTTCCAAGACCTTTTATGTTAATAAGACAGATTTTATTCTTAAGTTAGTATTTGATATACTCATATTTATTCATTATTAACATACTTATTAAGTGTCTTTAGAGGTACCAGTAATTGCTTCATATTGAAGCTATTCAAATTAAGTTCGAATTGTATTCTCGATTCATTATTGTATATTATTGACGATAGGTAATTGAGGACAATTCTTATATTAATGTTTTATTATATTACTTGTGCATATTGCATGTTTATTATACTTGTATGTTATTGTTATCTCCTCTTCAATTTAAAAAAATAATAATTCAATCGGGACCCACACTTGTGGATTTTGTAGGATGCCTAACCTCTTTCCTTCGGAATAACTTGAACCCCCTTACCTAGAATCTATTGGTATGTAGACACATTTTTAAAGTTAATTTGATAATTAGTTTCCTAGTTTTCCTAAAATTAGGGTGGGACTCCCTTTAACCTCTTAACTTATTTTAAATTAAATGACTATTTTTTGGTCAGTCACGGCGATGTTGCGCCCTCTCAGAGGGATGTCAATAGAATGATGACTCGGTCGGGGATATAGAAGTTCTAACCATTATGAGTTCATCTTTTCAAATTTAGGAATTTTTTGTTATTTTGTAATATACGTTGTATCTTGTATATTTTGTTAATTATTTATTATTGTGCTTGTTGTTTATTCATTATTCATGAAATTGTATGTATATTCTTATTGCACTTCATTGCATAATTTTCGTCAGATGGCAAATAAAATGCATTAGGACAAAATTGGTTGCATGGCTTTCCATGGTTGTCCTTCATAAAAACACCTTTTAATTCTTTTGAAGTGATAAATGAATAATTGACTTGTGGTCATCCAACGACGTTTATTATACTTCACCCCGTAGTTTGTCCAACTCGAGTAATCAGGTCTATTTTCAAATCCTATTCTTAGTGAGATAATGTAAGCGAAGCCAAAACCTTGTATTTAGTGTATTTTTTTAGATGACTTAAGACACATTTTTAAAAAATCAAATTGTTTGCATTTTTAAGTTGGGTTGTCTTCCCTTCAACGTGACTCATTAATTTTTTTATGTTTTGTCAATTTTTCTTTAATTAAGAAAAATAGATCTTTTGTTAAATTTGGGTGGTCCGCCCTTCAATGTGACTCGCTAATTTCTTCATTCTTGTTAAGTTTTATTAAAATAATAAAAAAATAATTTTTTGTTAAATTTTGGTTGCTCTCTTTTAAATGTGGCTCATTATTTTTTCATTCCCGTTATTTTTCTTTCAAAAATTCATTTATTGTTCAAAATATAGGCTATATGTCATATCTGAATGAACTACGGAAACAAGTTTGTTATCTATGAGAAACGTAAGCAACCCCTATTGGGTTCACTATTCTTTATTCAATTTTTTTTTTATTCTTTTAAATTTTTAAATTCTGGAATAATTTTTGACATGATTGGTGCGAACATAGTTCAAGTGTGCGAACATAAAACAAAACCAGATTCATTGTTTCATGTGCATTGTGCAGTGAACTTTTAAGTTAAATTCAATTGTGTTGCTTTGTTGACCTAAAACTTGGCCTAAATGTTTCTTGAAAGCGAAATCCTGAGTGATATTGGATTTGAAAAATGATTGTAGGCCTTCTTTGGTCAGTTTGAGACTTTCAAAGCCTACGAAATGATAATAATCCCTAGTGTGTTCTACTTTTAGACTTTAACCCTTTTCTTTGGATAACCACTTTTTTCAGGGGCGAACCCACATGGTGTCCGCTGGGTGGTCGAGCACCCATTAACTTCGTTACGAAATATATATATCTATGTAGAAATTGATAGGTATTTGTATAAAATTAACATAGAGCACCCATGAATAAATCATATAGTTGGCCCAATATTTCTAGGATGGGTACTTAAGACTCTTTTAATGTTGTTGTACCAAGGTTTAAATCTCATTGTTAACACATATTTTTTATAGTTTCACTTCAGAGCACCCATAACCTTAAAATCCTAGATCCGTCACTGACTTTTTTAGCCTATGCACTTTGTCAGTGCTTATACGCACTATCCCTCATTTGACATGACTTTCTTGAGAGCACCGAAGACGTGCAAGTTTCAAAAGAAGATTCCAAGTTCAAATTTATCAAAAATAAAAGTCACCAAAGTCCCTGAAACTAAGAATACAAAAATGACTTCAAAGGAAAGAATGACGAGTTGAAAATTCCCCACAAGTTCAAACAAACCAAGTTACCAATAAAGAAAAATATTACTCCAAACAATAAGGAGAAAATTCAAAAGGTGATGAGATAGGGGAAAAGCTTAGAAAAGCAAAGGTTCAAAAGAAGTCAAAAGTATAAAAGAAAAGGAGAGGATGAAATATTAAAAGTGTACCAAATATTGAAAGTACAATTTCAGTGTAATGCTCAAGAAAGGACTAAGTCACTTTATACGAAATGACTATCCTACCCTAACCAAAGCTTACATTACAAGCCATTAACATGCCCTACATGATTTCACTTCAAATGATCTCAAATTAATTGATATTTACACGAAGGCCAAGCCTATAGAATCATAATTGCATGCATTGATTTTTTTTTAGCGTGAGTATGTTTCTCAATATGTCCTCCGATCAAAACACTTTAAATGTGTGCAAACTGTGATTTTCTTTCTGGTGAGGACACTTGAAACATACTGTTAGGTCTAGTTCAAATCCTTTGTTTGTAGCTAGATGAACACATCTTATCGGGTACCTCTTGAATCCATAGAAATTACCTCGTCAATCTCAATTCAAACAGAAAGAATTGTGAGAAAATTTTGTAAAATACTAATTGTTGGCGCTAATCAAGTTAAAATATGTTTCATTATCCAAAAAGTAAAAATGGATTGATACCCACTTTTCAATACTTGTCCAAAAACTTATGGAGTGTTTCATTGTCAATATTATATTTTGGGTCGTCATACCTTTCAAACTGACATCAATATAAATTTATGTCATAATACTTGTTTGAACCAACTTTGTGGACCATTTCATTGTTGATACTTGCCCAAAAAATTTGTGAAATGGTTCATTGTTAATATTATATTTTTGGATAGTTATACCCTTCAAAATAACATATTTTTAATGTCAGGTCGTCATGTCTTTTAAAATGACATTTTTTGATAACAAATGTTTATTTTTTTATCTCAAATAAAATAATGCTTTTTAAAATTGGTTTGTCATGCCATTCAATATGACACTTTTTATTTTGTTATTCCATTTTAAATTGATATTTTTTTATTATTATTCATGATGCTATTAAGTTTGAATTGTTGCATTAGCTAATACCTTGTTAATATGAGGTCATGTTTGCATAATTTATGTTGCATTTATATTACATTTTCTACTACCATTTGTTATTAAAGATTTTGTAAAATAGCGTTCATATTAAGTTCAAGATTGGATTGTCATCTCTCTTCAAATGACACGTCAATTTCAAGTGGGGTCGTCCGCTTTTTAAAGAGGTAGATTGGGTTATCACCTTCTTTAAAGTGACATGTTATATTCATGATTGAGTTGTCTCCTTTTAAATGCTACGTTACATTCAAGTTGGGTCGTCTACCATTCAAAGAGATGGATTTGGTTGTCACCTAGTTCAAAGAGACATGTTAAGTTCAAGTTGAGTTGTCATCTCAATTCAGATGACACGTTACATTCAAGTTGGGTCGTCCGCCTTTCAAAGAGACAGATTGTATTGTCACATCATTCAAAGTGACATGTTATATTCAAGTTGGGCTATTAGCCTTTCAAAGAGAAAAATTGGGTTGTCATCTCCCTTCAAATGACACATTAAGTTCAAGTTGGGTCGTTTGCCTTTCAAAGAGATAGATTGGGTTGTCACCTCATTCACAGTGACATGTTATATTCAAGTTGGGTTGTCACTCCCTTCAAATGGCATGTTAAGTTCAAGTTGGATCGTCCTCCTCACAAAGAGAACGTTGATTTGTCACCTCGTTCAAAGTGACATGTTATATTCAATATTGAGTTGTCATCTCCCTTCAAGTGACACATTAAGTTCAAGTTGGGTTGTCATCTTCCTTCAAATGACAAGTTATATTCAAGTTGTTCATCCACCTTTCAAAGAGACACGTTGGGTTGTCACCTCATTCAAAGTGACATGGTATATTCAAGTTAGGTCGTCCTCCAATCAAAGAGACATGTTGTGTTGTCACCTCGTTCAAAGTGACATTCTATATTCAAGTTCAGTCGTCCGCATTTCAATGACACATTGGGTTTAACCTCCTTCGAAGTGATCTGTTATATTCAAATTTGTTCATCTTCCATTAAAAGAGACGGGTTAGATTGTCACATCGTTCAAAGTGGCATGTTATGTTCAAATTGGATGTTTGCATCTCAAGAGACACGTTGAGTTATTACATCCATTCAAGTAATATATTAAATTCAAGATTGTGTTGTCATCTCCATTCAAGTGATACATTACGTAAAAGTTGGTTTGTATGACTTCAAAAGACAACTTAAGTTGTCACCTTGCTCAAAGTGGCATGTTATTCACACCGTCCTCCTTTCAAAGAGGTAAAATACCCTCGTTATGCAATTATGAAAGTGATATCGAAGGTATGTGAATGTTTTTCCAGTTTACAATCAATCCTTGACTTATGTTTGTTTTTTTCAGCCCCGTTGATGGACATATAATCTTGCTCAAAAGCTCTGGTAATGTGTCATTTTGTTTTGTTCAAAGTTTATCAAACCAAATTTGGGTTCGTCAACATTGTTCGACCAGAATCTCTTTCATCGATCCTAATCAAACAAAGGGGCAACTTCTTGACACCAAAATTTGGTTCGATATTTCTAAAGTTAATATTTTTTAAGTATTTTATTTTTAAAATAGTTTAAAAGACATGTTTTGCAATTTTAATGCAATTTGTTGATAATTATTCTTATTCTCAAAAATATTAGGATTTTTATCAGTTCATTTTGTTTATATTATTTTGTCACAATTGATTGAATTCATTCAAATATTTGTTCATTATTATAAGATCTTTAGTTTTCTTAAATTGCATTTTTTACATGTTGTTGATTACGTTCGTAATATTTTTTTCATATTCATTTTATATGTTAGATTTGTTAATATTCATTTTGATATTTGCACAGTTCAGAAATTCATTCAGATATGAATATGATTTCATACACAAATATTTTATTAACCGTTGGTTTTGACCCACGACTTTAAGATAATGGTATTGTATTATTGGTAGTTTTCTATTCTCTATTTAATAACAGTTTGCTCATTAGGTCAAAGGGTGGTGGATATTTTTAGGAATAAGACTTTCAGATTGTTTATTCACAAAAATGGGGCTTTCATTGTTTATTATTTTTCCGGTGAGCTCACTAGAGCTCCACCGCCATCAACGAACCCTCAACCTTTTCCTCACTTCCATTTTCGAACAGCCACCAAATCCATTTGAACAGCCACCACCTCCTTACGTTTCTCCAATTCTTTTCAGACCCCAAAACCCCGCCACATTTTTCGACAATATCCATTGTTGCTTCAGCGAGCTCAACAACCACCAACTCAAAAAAAAATCGACCAAGACAAATCAAAACCCAATCTCCATTTTCATTTTTCCGGCAAAACCTAGCTCATATCTCCCTTTTTCTCTATTTCTGTCCAAATAGTCCTTCACCCACTCAACAAGTGAACGAACAACACAAATCATGCCCCGTTCCTCCATTTTCTCCGATCACCCGGAGCAAATCAGGAAACCTGACACACCATCAGTAAAATGACCCCTACTTCTTCTTTCTTAATTCCCCAATCCAATGATTCTGGCAGCAGCTCTGATGAGGTGTACAAAGCTCCGACGATAAACGTGAAACAATTTTACCTTTCCCTCTTCCCCTTTCACATTTTTCTTTTATTTTCAGGTGTTTTTGCTGGATATTTGTTATGTCCAGAGGCTATACCTTGGATGTGGCCGACACTCGAAGCCATTGATGGCCTCGAGCGTATCCTTGAACTGACTTACTTACTCAGCGGAAGACTTAAATAAAAGAGATAAAATTAATGAAAGATATCTTAAAGAAATGACTTACCCAAAACAACAACTCATGTCTTAAATGATTACAATTGAAAGGATAAGACTGAAGAACTAATGTTATTTTTCTATGAATCGTCCAAACAAAGATAAATATTGGAATAGGACCCCCAATCATCCTAACAACTAAAACTGAAAATCAAACAACAACAGATGTCCCCAGAATGTAAGGAGTCTCACCAACTGACTCTGAGTTGCTCACTGGATCAACGTTACGGTGAATGTCGATCTTAGTTAGTTGCGTCTGCATCATGATATGATGTTTGCCAACTGACATCATTGAATGCATGAGTATGCGAGTTAGAATACTAAAAAACGTAGGCTAGAAAGAGTCCAAAAGAAACTGAAGAACTTACTTGGCTCAACTCAACTCAACATAATAGACTCATTTTAACATAAGCAATTTAAACACAAGTGCAATATAAAGAATTTTTTTTTTTCAAAAACATGTTGTAAATTCTGAAGGTATACAAGGATACAAATAACTCTGAGAGATATGTGAAAATACAAATAAACTGATGTATATATATATATATATATATATATATATATATATATATATATATATATATATATATATATAAATACATTTAACTTTTGTGGGAGTTTCTGTAACGACAACCATCACTAAGAGCTAGAGTGATGATACAACATTTTACCTTACGCTGTCAGGGTCATCCTACACCATGCCATCTATATACGACCTGATGTTATGCCATAATTTTACTATCCTTAGAAAAATCACTTTTGAAATGTTCCAAGTATAAAAACATTTTAAGAAAAATACTGAGGAAAGAGTCTCCACTTAATTTTTTTTAAAAGAAATTAAGAAAACTTAATTAAAAAATATTTTAACAGATAAACCTTAAAAATTCACAAAAAATGGGTAAGAGATTATCATTTACGCTTTAAGAAGGTTTTAAAACTATTTTTCAGGAAAATGATTAATTTGAGAAAATAATTATCAAAGAATAATTTTATTTCTTTAGAAAGAGGATATTAATTAAAATGTTTGAATTAATTTTCAAGTGACTAAAATTTTAAAAAAACTAGATTAATTAGAATTTATTTAATTCATTTTCGAAATAATTTTGAACCAATTTGAATAAATATAAAGTTTTTGCTAAATTTTCAATAAAAGCATAAGAGTTGATAAAAATGATTTTTTACGTAAACGGACATAAAGAATTCAGTTCATCTTTTTGGAAATTCAAATAAATTGATTATTTAATAATTTTAAAATTAGAATTAATATACATCAAACAATAAATAATCACAATTAAACAATATGTTAGTAAGGGAGAGGTTGAATTTGGGTCCTTTTGACCTCAATTCATTGTTGCCTGAAAAATTGGGTTGTTGGCCATTTCTTCACCCTTTATATTCAGCATGTATATTGATGTATATTTGCTTTTTTCCACCTGCGTTTTTTGCTTCCAAGAGCCCTATTTCAGCTTCTAATCTTTGTATAAAGGCTGACTCGAGAAAATGGAGATGCTTGGTGTCGGTCGACTCAAAAAATGCACGTAAAAGAGTCCATATTGGACTCAAATACACATCACATGCAAATAAAAAGGATAAAGATTAATAAACTCACAAATGCTATACTAAATTAAATAGTACAGTGCTTAAGGCTTATATAATTATGAATTATGTACATTAAGGGACATAAATCACTTAAAGGGAGGATTAAAGAAGAAAAGAAAAGAAAAAAAATAAGAAGAGATCATCATTAGCATGAGACTTAATTGTGAACAAGTGATAAATCTCCTATACATGAACAACACTTAAATATTATCATTAGCATGAGACTTAATTGTGAACAAGTGATAAATCTCCTATACAAGTGATAAATCTCCTATAAGTGAACAGTAACAGGGAAGTAAATTGCAAGGAAAACAAAATAACGAAACAAGATTGGAGAAAGAGAAGATTAAAATATTATCTAAATCTTAAACAAACTTTAATGGTATAAATTCATCAAAAGGCAGCAAATTGGTTTATGTTGATTTGAAAGCAGATACCAACTTTCTTAAATAACTAGAAGTTAAACACATATTTTTAACGAAGTCAAATCCTTCCATTTCTAAACAACAAGGAGTACACATAACAAACAATAATTTTCACACTTTTTCATTATGATTTTTCATGGATTGACCTTATATCATAATACCTAAACTATCACAACAACTAAGGACATGACCAACACATTGTATGCAAAAAACATTTTTTGACACTCAAAAATTTGTGGAATCATAATTAAAAGAGAAGCAACACTAATCTCAACACAAAGTTGAAAGGAATCTAGGTCAATGTAGTAATCAAGAAAGAAGCTCAGCTAATTCAAATAACGTGACTGGAATCAATGACAACAACATCTAAACTACACTCGTTGCATTCCCTTATGAATCCTGCTCATTCAAGTAGCTAGCGCGCGCGCACACCATTCTTCTTCTTCTTCAAATCCCCCAGCCCGCTTTTTCAAAACCCTACATACCCCTTCTACACACACACACACACATATATAAAAGGAAACCCACCCACCCCATTCTTCTTCTTCTTCAAATTCCCCACCCCGCTTTTCCAAAACCCCACCTACCCCCTCTACCTGGCACCTGCTTGTGTTTTCTTCGTCAAACTCCCAACCCATTCTCTTTCTCCTTTTTCAAACTCTACATTGAAAGTACATTTTCTCGTTAAACACATAAATAAAAAGAATCACATTCAAGACCAACATAATCTTTTTTACTATTTATTTCGGAGATTTGATTTTTTTTAAAATGTTATGTTATTTTTTAAAAAACAAAGACTTGGGCATAAAAGAAGATAACATTTTGTCAACCGATCAATAATGTTAATGGTTGACAATGGCGATTGAAGCAATGGGTAGAAACGTTTTTTTTTTTAAAAAAAAGAATCACTACGAATAAATGTTCTTTTTTGAATTATTTAAGAATTAGAACTTGATTATTATATAAAAAATAAAAAATGAAGAGCAGTGACAATCAACAATGGCAGTAAATGACGTTGAGTATTGGAAAAATATCACTGCTCATGACTTCAATTTTTCTTAAACTATTTGAAAAGTTAAAATTAACTAGTATTTAAATAGTATGAAATGGAAAGAAAGAAATGAATTTAAAAAATTGAAAATCAAAAAATAAATTTAAGGGAATTTTGTTTTAAGAAACTCCACTATAAAATCATTTTGTAGCATTTATTTTAACCCATGCAATATAATTTATTTTGTGACAGTTTTATAGTGAAGGCTTATGATAACCTTCGCAAATTGCATCAATTTATGAGGTTTTGTGAACGCCGCCTTTTATTATAATTTGTAGCGATTTTATTGTGGAGGTTTGTGAAACATCTGCAAATTACATCAAATTGTAAAGCTTTGTAAATGCCACAATTCATTACAATTTATTACATTGTACAAAAAAGGAAATAAATCGAAAAACTTGAAATATAGAAAACATTTTAGAAAAGAAGGTAATCATGGAAAGTAGAAATACAACTGATTATATGTCTTGCGTGTTTAATTAGCACGAGAATAGAAAATTATGTTTTAAATTGAATTGCGGTATCAAAGTGCAAACAATTTAGATATTTAGATTCAATCTTTCGAGAAAATGAAATAATAGATAAAAGTATTTGTAGTTGAATGGTTAAATAAAAATGTATGTATATATATATATATATATATATATTACACACACACACACATACAAACACACACACATACACACACTCTAAAGTGAAAGGTAAATTTATATGATGACAATTATATTAAAATAAGCACTAGATAGGTAAAGTTTAATATATTTCAATGTGATGAATATTTCAAAAAGGTGGATGTTGAATGTGCAGTTATACAAGATTAGGTAATATTAAAAAATAGCAACCTTCACCATAAGATACTAGTAGCACGTTTTGACTTTAATAAAATTAAAATGTCAGAATCTGAAAATAATTAAGTTGTGCACTTAAATTTTAATATTTGACTTTAAATACAGGTTTAAATAATATAAATGTTCTATTAATACTATATAGTTAACATTATTTTTACCCATGAATGTATACATTTGTCTTTATCTAAAAATTAATGAATATAATTTATTAATGAAATTCATCTAATACTATACAAAATATTATTATGTTATACGAATATATGTTGTTGTTGTGATGAAAGAAAATATGAAATAAAAATAATAAACTCAAATTACTATATTACCTTTCTAACATTTGTTTGATGTGGAATCACATTTTAATGTTTTAAACTTTAAGTTATCAAACATAGTTACTAATTCTTTCAATTTGTCATGAATTAAGATTTATGTTGTTTGTAACTTATATTTTAAATGTAGTTTATGTTATAAATGATAGAATTCAAGTTTCTTAATGACGAGAGAGAGTTGGTCTGATGGTAAATACCCCTCACTTTAAACCCAAAGGTTCCGAGTTTGAGTCACCAAGGGAGCAAAAGGGGTAGGAGTTGGGTTGCGAGCTCGAGTCACTAAGGAAGCAAAAAGGGTGGGAGCTCCTAGGGAGGATAAAAATAAAAATAAGAAAATGGTAAAAACCATTTCAAAAGAATTAAATAAAATCATTTTAAAGTTCTAAAATCATTCTTAACGGGTTACGAATTACAACAAATTGATTTTAAGAACCATCACAAATTGATAATTCATTTTGTGGTGGAAAGTAATGGAGGTTCTATTAAGTCGTCACATTTATGCTTGTGGCATAGGTACTTGTGACAGTTTCTAAAACCGCCTCAATTAATTTTGTGTGGGTCAAAAACTCCCACAAATCTATAAAAAATCCTCCACAAACTGATCTTTTTTTTTAGTGAATATTAGTTTTATAATATGTTGGTAATTTGACCCAACTATTATAATATAATTGTAGGGAAATTGGGTACAAAATTTCTTTTAAAAAAGAAAATAAGAGGTGATAACCAACCTGCAGACGAGAAGACTTTATTCAGGTTAGGTTTCTAACTTTGAGTTATTTGTAATGGAATTTAATGTACTCGGTGTTTAATTAATATGCATCGCGTAAGTTCAAAAGGATAGTTGGGGGAGATTTTCAATTTGATGGAAAATTTTAAGGGGAATTAATTGGGTAAGGATTACAAATTTTTGGGGCAAGCATGATAGTGAATAGATAATGCAATTAAGAGCTTAATTATGCTGTAAAATTGTACATGATTGGATGATCTTAGTACTAGTAAGAATTGCTGGAAATTTTATTGAATTGAACGAAATAGATAAATCAATTGTGGGTAGTTGTTGTTCGATGTGGTCCCTGGGGTATGGTGTAAATATTACTTTTATTTAGTTATTAGGAATGAATAATTAGAATGGATGAAAAGTTAAGTAAATGGGAAACATTTACCCTTTTGATTATCATGTCGATGCTACTAGTTTTGCAACCAGTGGCTCCGATTAATTTTTTTTTTATTGTTTCTAATATTTCAAATTTAGTTATTAGTATATTGGAATAGATAATTAAATGTAGGGATATTGTATTGCGTTGCATTATATTGAATACTATTAGACTTATGAATATTTTTGGGAAATTAGACTTAACCTAGGTTAGGAGTATGAGACTTGACATATATTGTTATCACTAAGATTCATGAACTTAATTATAAATTTTGCTGAGTTTTGAGTAGGATAGACATATAACATATGTGTCTACATATTTGTTTACTTATAAATATTACATTATTGGTAGATTTGGAACGGTCTGAAACTTTACGAAAAGGAAGGCCAAATCTTGAGAAGTCGTGACACGTGTTCGACATTCAAAGTATGTTAAGACTTTTAGACTTTATTGAACGAAATTTTCCTAATTAAAGATTAAAACAGAAATAGACAATGGATTAGGGCGAAAGACGGGGTATCGTACCAATGGTGTGACGGGCATTGGTACGAGTACCGGGATATAGAGGGAAACTTTATTACTATAGAATGAGGGTTGTAACCCGAGAATGCCAAAGCATATGGTTATTAGCTGATTTATTATTGACTTGAATTCTTTGTGTGATTGTGTTTTTCTTTATTGTACCCGTATAGTTGTGATAATTGTGGTGGTTACGTATTACGCTGATATTAATTGATTGAGATGCATCATTATTCCCTTTATTGAAATAATATTGTGTACATGCATTTACATGAGATTCAATATAAGTTGGACACGTGGAGATGGTCTGTGCTGGGATGGTGAGATCTTAAGATTATAATTTTGGAACGTGGAGACTATTCGTGTGAAAATTGTTCGATTTTATGATAGTGCTTTGAGATCGTCGGTACAGACACGTAGAGATCGTACGTGTCAGTATATGGACCTCGCGAGTCCCCATGGGTCATGAACTCTCGATGTATTTCTGAGGAGTATCATGTATATACGGTCGAGAGACTACTAGGTATTCTGAGGCTTATCATTTCATGGTGTCATATTGCATTGCATCTCATGACATCCTTCATTCTTAATAATTATGTGTTTTTATTGGTGGTTGGAAGATACTTGATTTTTTATTACCTCTATTTGATGAAATTTGACTGGTAAGTGTAATATAGACCTGTATAATTAAAAAATTGATTTTTCATTATATAAACTCCCGTCATTACTTCTTCGTTGTCGGTCAATGAGATATACTAGGTACACGTGGTTTCGTACTCATACTACACTTGTTGCACTCTTCTTGGTGCAGATACGATTCCAAGTATTTCGAGCTCATCTCGTGGAGTAATTTGAGTCCGAGATTAGAGTATCTTGGAGTTGTGATGAGATGTTTGGATGTTTTGTGGCCCACACTTTTCTCTATCTTATATTTATTCTGTTAAATATTTAGTTTTTAGGCAAGATATTATTTATGTTGGATTTTTCATTTTAGTTTCAGACTTGCATCGTGTTTTAGAAACTGTTGTACTTATGGCACCAATTCTTTGGTGGTATTCTTAGATTTTTCCGAGATCCATATTTGTAAAGAAAATGTCAAAGATTTTTACTCGTTATTTACCGTTTCTCTTATTAGTTAGTTAAAGTTAGTAAAATATGTTGGGTTGACTTACCTATTGGTTGGGAACATATGTGCCATCACGACTTGTGAATTTGGGTCGGGATAATTATGCATTCTAGAATAATATTTTTTGTCATCTAATTTACAATATTAATGATTTGTAATTGTACGCATGCACATGACACCATAATCACTTTCAGAACCCAAAAAGGAATAAAGGAACTGAGTATTCCTTAAGAGTTAAAGTTTCAAGTTATGTATAGAATAATAGTTGAGTTCAATTCTCTAACGTTATAAGGGGGTAATAAGTATTCCCTAAAGGTTGATAAATGCTTTACAATTAAGTAAAAAGGGAACTAAGAAGTTCCGAAAGAGTTCTGAACAAAAAAGGAACCATTGATTCCAAAAAAGGATCTTTTTAGAGATAAAGGGTTCAATAAATTATCTCAATCCAAACGAAGGAAGTTATATTAAAACTATGAGCTAAACTATGTTTTGGGAGTAATATTGAGCACCGATGTGGGAATGAGATTTCAGATAACTCAAGTCCCCATGTAAACCATGTACCCATCATGGGTATTCATGTCATACATTTTATATGATCACGTAAGGTTAGCCAGTGATCGAGTAGGTAGAGGATGTCCTATGCGACGACAAAGTATATGAGAGTTCTACAACGTAGGTAAGCCGTTGTATCACCACTTAGGATCATAGTGGTGGTTGTCGGTTAGAGAATCCCGCACAGATAACTATATTACTTTGATATATGAGTAAAGTTGAGTGTATTATTGTTATATCTTTAATCAACTGAGAGTTACATTGTTTATCGATTATATAATATATATATATATATATATATATATATATATATATATATATATATATATGTATGTATGTATGTATGTATCTTATGAATTGAGTAGAACCAAGGTAAGTTCATCGTTACTCAACTTCAAGCTTTATAGTTGTGCTTAGCTTTCCAACTCGCATACTCGTACATTCAATGTACTGATGCCAGTTGGCCTGCATCATTTTATGATGGAGATGCAGGTAACTTGGATCAACATAGCACCGTCGATCTAGTTGAACACTCCGCAGTCATTTGGTAAGCCTCCTAGCATTCCGGAGGACATCCCTTTATTTTCTTTTCTAGCTTAGTTATTAGCATGTTGTGGGGTCTATCCCAAACATCCATCTCAGTCAGTTTAGAGGCTTCATACACGATGTAGTATTCCAATTTTGGAGTCTCCTTTACTTTATATTTCATATTTTCAAGTGTTGAGATTTGAATGCCATTTTTGGTTAAGACATTTATCTAAGTAATTTGATATGAATGTTTTTAATTCTTTATCTAAGATGAGTAAGTCTTTGTTGAGTTAAGCAAGTCAGGCCAAGGGTTCACTTGGGGGCCACAAATGGTCTTCGAGTGCCGATCGTAGGCTCCAGGCGCGACAAACTTGGTATTAGAGCACAAAGTTCAAGAGTCCTAGAGAGTCTACGAAGCCGTATTTTTTAGAATCTAAGTCACGTTGTGAAGTGCGCCACAACCCAACTTGAAGATAACATGTCACTTTGAATGATGTGAAAACCCAAATTGTCTCTTTGAAAGGTGAATGACCCAACTTGATTGTGATGTGTCATTTTAACGGAGATGAAAATCTAACTTGAATTTAAGATATCTCTTTGAACGAGGTGACAACCCAATCTGTCTGTTTGAAAGGTTGACAAATCAACTTGAATGTAACATGCAATTTGAAGGGTGATTACAAACCAATCTTGAATATAAAATGTCACTTTGAAAAAGGTGACAATCCAATATGTATCTTCAAAAGGCAGACGACCCCACCTGAAATTAATATGTCATTTGAAGGGAGATGATAACTCAGTCTTATATTTAATAAGAATGATGTATCACAAAATCTGCAATAACAATGTTAATAGAAAATATAACATAAATGCAACATAAATTATGCAAACATGACCTCATATGAACAAGATATTAGTCAATGAAACAATTCAAACTTCATAATATCATGAATAATAAAAGCAAAGGTCAATTAGAAATGGAATATCAAAATAAAAGGTCTCATATTGAATGACATGACAAACCAATTTTAAAAAGCATCATTTTATTTGAGATAAAAAATAAAAAAAAATTAATGAAAAATGTCATATTCAAATGTATGGCGACCTAAATTTAAAAGAAAATGTTTGGATCAGAGAACTTACAATAATACAACGTCGTATTCTCTGTCACTTTTAAGGTATGACTACCCAAAAATATGATATTAACAATGAAACGATACACAATTTTTTTTGACAAGTATCAACAATGAAATGGTTCACAAAGGTTGTTTGGACAAGTAGCGACATAAATTTAAACTGATGTCAGTTTTAAAGGTATGACGACCAAAAATACAATATTAACGATGAAATAGTCCCCAAACTTTTTGGACAAGTATTGAAAAGTGGGCATCAATCCATTTTTACTCTTTGGTCAATAAGACATATTTTAACTTGATTAAAGCCAACAATTAGTATTGTACAAAAATTTCTCACAATTCTTTCTCTTTGATTTGATATTGAGTAAGAGGTAATTCCTCTGGATTCAAGCGGCACCCTAAATGTACTTAAGCAACAACAAAATTTATTCATCTTGCTATCAACAAAGGTTTTGAATTAGATCTAACATCATATTTCAAGTGCCGTCACAAGAAAGAAAATCACAATTTGCAAACATTGATAAGAGGACATATTGAAAAACACACTCACACTCCAAAAAAAAAAGTCCAACAAATGCAATTGTGATACCATAAGCTTGACCTTCATGTAAATCTCTACTAATGTGAGACCATTTGAAGTGAAATCATTTAGGGTTTTTAAATAGCTTGTAAAGTAGATTTTGGGTCGGGTAAAATAGTCATTTTGGATGAAAGTGACATATTCCTTTCTTGAGCATTTCAGTGAATTAGTACTTTCAATGTTTGGAATGCTTTTAGCACTTGATCCTCTTTGTTGTCCCTTCTCTTCTATACTTTTTGAATTCTTTTGAAGCTTTGCTTTTCTGACCTTTTCCCCCATCTCGTCAATTTTTGAAGTTTCTCCTAATTGTTTGGACTAATCTTCTTCTTTTGTTGTAACTTGGTTTGTTTGAACTTGTGAGGAATTTTCAGCTTTCTTTCCTTTGAACTCATTTTTGTATTCTTGAATTTCAGGGACTTTGGTAGCTTTTGTTTTTGATAAATTTAAATTTTTAATCATTTTTGAAACTAACACGTTTTCAGTGTACTCAAGAAAGTCAGGTCAAAAGAGGAATAGTACGTAGAAACACTGAGAAAGGCTATAGGCTAAAAAAGTGGTTATCAAAAGGAAAAGTCTTAAGGCTGAAAGTAGAGCATACTAAGGATTATTGTCATTTGGTAGGTTCAAACACGCCAAAAAGGCCTAAAATTATTTTTCAAATCAAAGGTCACTCAGGATTTCATCTCAACAAATATTTAGGCCAAGTTCTAGATCAACAAAGCAATACAATTGAATTTTATTTAAAAGTTTACCACACAATGCACATGCAACAATGAATCTGGTTTTTTTCTAATCTTGAATGAATGAAAGATAATATTTTAAGTGTAACAATAGTATGCATAAAAGCTATCAAAATAATATATGGTTTAACACAATGTCAATCTTTCCTATTGTACACTTATTTTTCATAGGCACACTTGAACTGTGTTGGCCATGTTAAAAATGATTCCAAAATATAAACATTTCAAAAGAATAAAAATTAATTTTTTTTGGATAAATAATACCGAACCCAATATGGATGCCTACATATCTCATTGATGATAAACAAATTCGCGTAGTTTGTTCAAATATGGCATAAAACTACATTTTGAACAACAAATGAATTTCTGAAAGAAAAAAATATTTGGAATGAAAAAATAATGAGCCACATTCAAAGGCGAGCAACCAAAAATTTTTAAAAAATATTTTTATTATTTAAAGAAAACTTTACAAGAATGAAGAAATCGTCGAGTCACTTTGAAGGGCGGACCACCAAAATTTAACAAAAATCTTTTTTATTAATTAAATAACAATTAGCAAAAGATTAAAAAAAATAATGAATCACATTGAAGGGAGAACAACCCATGTTAATAAATGCCAAACAATTTTATTTTAATTTTTGAAATGGAGTTACTGAAATAAAAAATGAATGAAATGAATTAAAGGGTGGCAACCAAAACTTTAAAATGTCAGACAAAACAATCAAAGATAAACAATGAATATACGTCATGTACAAAATCTAATGCAAAAGAAAGAAATAAATTAGATGTGATGCCTCATAAATCTGGAGTTAGAGCACAATCTTGGTGAAATTGTTCATGGTGACCTCTGATATTCAATCTTGTAACAACTATATCCTTTCTAAAATATTTGGAGACCTCCTCAAGAAAATTTACCCCAGATTTTGTTTTGAAATAGATGGATAGCTTACAGGGAACATGATCGAGCCCTTATGGCGTCTACGTATCCCGTTAAAGCAGGAATCAGGTCAAACATAGTTCCAACAATTTCTAAAATAAAGATTGAACTTGAATTATGAATATTTTAAAAACTAGGTTAGCAAGAATTTTTTTGAAAGTGGACTATCACACAACATATTCACGTATAACAGGTATATCACATAACATATAAATAATGAATGCATATCTTATACAAATGTGCTTTGATTGTTGTGTCATCTCAAGCAAATGCGCTAAATACAAGGTTTTGGCTTCACTCTATACTAGATGACTAAGAGTAGACTCTGAAAAGAGATATGATTAGCCAAGTTGGATAAATTACGGGGTGAAGTATAACAAATGATATTTGATGACCACAAGTCAACTATTCCTTTATCACTTCAAAAGAATTCGAAGATGCTTTTCTGAAGGACAACCGTGGAAAGCCACGTAATCGTCTAATGCATACTATTTGTCATTTGATGGAAATTATTCCATGAAATGCAATGACAATATGCATACAATTTCATGAATAATGAATAAACAACAAGTACAACAACAAATAATATACAAAATATACAAGATACAAGGTATAACAAAAAAAAAATACAAAATGCTCCTTAATTTGAAAAGATGAACTCTTAATGGTTAGAACCTCTAATTCCCTAGTCGAGTTGTAATTCAGTTGACATTCATTTAAGAGGGTGCAACGTCGCGGTGACTCACCAAAATAGTATTCAATTTATAAAGAGTTAAGGGGTAAAAGGGGTTAAAGAGAGTCGCCACCTAATTTTAGGAAAACTAGAAAACCAATTAGCAAATTAACTGAAAATATGTCTACAAATCAATATATTCTAGGTGGGGTTCAAGTTATTCCGAAGGAAAGGGGTTAGACATTCTTCGAAATTCACAAGTGTGTGTTCCGATTGAATTCATTTTTTTTCAAATTGAGGAGGAAAATAATGTACAAGTATAATAAACTTTCAATAATACACAAGTAATATTATAAAACAATAATATAAGAATCGACCTAAATTTATTTATCATCGGTAATATACAACAATGAATCGAGAATATAGTTCAAACTTAATTCAAATAGCTTCAATGAGAAGCAACTCCGGGTACCTGTTAGTAAATATGTTAGTAATGAATAAATATGAAGAAATCAAATACCAACTGAAAAATAAAACTTGTATCGATGATAATTTTTATTTGGATTTTACCCTGATTTTCTTTTCATAATTGAGATTTATTTTTACTTAAGGATAAGATAAAACATTACCGTAATTGTTTTACTTTTTTATGAGAGGTAACTATAATGTTCTTTCAAACTTGATTATTTCTTTAGGAAAAGATTTTGAAGTGGTTAGTCCTTTTCTAGTAGGAAAATGTTTTAGGACTCTAGAAATATAGATTTGTTTCTTCTAATACAACACAATGACTTGAAAATAACTTACCTGCACTGAGTGCTTACACCAAGTCAATGCAAAATGCATTACTATGTGATTTAATGAAATAATATGAACTACAAAATTTAAACACATGTCATGCATGCATTGGCTTATCACTACATTTTTGTTTTACTTTCATGTACGAACAGTTTAATTTGTTGTCTATTTGTTTATATTCGCATGTTATATTAATAAAAAAAAGATGATTTTACTGGACATAACAAGAGATATGGATCAAATTAAATTAGAAAAATGGGAAATGAAGTTCCTAATGGTCATGATGGTGAATGCAGTGTAGTTATGTATCATTTTCAATGGTTCAAGAATATTTTAGGTATTTTTCTGTTAAAATAATTGTTACCCTCTTACATTGCTCTTTAATTCAAAGCTATATTATATTTCAGTTGGTTTGTTTCACTAACTATATGAGAATTGCTTATGAAACTAATTATTGAAAAATTCAATGAATTATTTCTAAAAATTAAATTTTATTGTACATATTATAAGATCTTACGACAATTTTTAGCTAAATGGTTGCATTATTTCTCCTTTGCTATTTGTTAGATTATGACAATCTTCGGATAAAACTTGAACAATGACATTTAAAATAAATTGAAATAAATGAAAATAAAAAAAATTATAAATTTAATTTAACGTTGTTATATTTTAAATTATCTGCGAATGCATAGACACGTATACTAGTTATTATATATAGAAGAAGTATTTATAAATTAATATGGTAAATTTATCTAACATTATTTTTAGGATATTTAATATATGTAAATCTAGTTGGGTTTCGTCATATTTTTTCAACAATTTCTCCTTACCTAAAGAAATATATATAAAAAAATAATAATATCTTGCTATAAATGTGCAGAGATATACAATATGATTCAACAGAGAAAAACATAAGAAAATAACATGTGATGTATTTATTGTTTTTTAAAAGTGAAAGAACACAATATTTATTCTCATACTGTATTAAAAAAAAATCACATACATATACTATTTATCAAAGTAATAAAAAGAAAATTAAAGAATAGTATGGTATTTTGAGTTTGTTAATTTCAATTTATATACTTTTAATACAAAATGAGTAATAATAATCATCACACAACGAATATTGATTTAGTCGTAAAAATTTCTACGCACTTATGTCTCAATCCTAAACAAATATAAATAATATTTGTTGTGCGCATATATAGTTTCTTTAGAATAACCTCATTCTGCCTCCCTCACTCCTGTTAGTTATATTTATCTATTTTCATGTAATATCATAATTTTTAAAAGTTCAAAGAACTTAAACGTAATAAATATCAAATAAAAAATGTGTTTCAATCATTAATTCTTTTAACGCAATCAATAATACATTTGGCAGACTTTAAAACATAATTAATTTACTAATCTGAACTAAAGAAAATTAATTATAAATTTAAACATGGTTAGACCTGTTGGAATACTCCAATATTGATATTATATTGGAATTATAAAGTAGTAATTATTTATCGCAAATACTGTGTCGTGGCAAACCATTACCTTGGAAGTGATTTTGATCCGACTCCAGTGCAAATCGTCCAAGGTTTCATAGTTACTCTCAAACACGTGTGATCCTGGAAGTTTGGAGGTTACCCATAACCAATTATCTAAAAAATATTCTAAGAATAAGGTAAGAAGAAAAGAGGGAAAATATTTTTCTCTTCTTTTTGTTTGTTTTGGTAGTATTCTCTTATGTTCCCCAAAGCCTCTTCTTATATAGGATTTCAAGAGAGGAAGTTGAAAATTGGAGAGTTTAATTTGTTAGAAACGTTTTGTCAAGGTTAATGTCATTAAAGGCCATTACATCACTTTGATTTTTGGAACGGATGTATCTTCTTATTTGAAACGTATTTTGCACTTTTCTTTTGCATTGCATTTAGTAAATAAAGTTAGAATAAATAACTCCACAATCTCACACTAATGCAAAGACAAAGGGTAAGAACAACTTTTGTACAAAAGAAAGAAACATGTACTTTAGTGTCAATGTCTTTCGATTTGAATTAACACGTAGTGATATGAGGCAATAACTTATTATCCATAAAGTGAAGTACTCTTGAATTGAGCGGATATGAATTAAGACCCTCATAACACATACCATATCCTTAAATTTTAAGCAACCTTCGCGATACAAACAAGTGTTTTCATGGTCTTGCACACGTACCTTTTATCTTTTGAGTGCTCAAAAAGACGACCGGAATCTTTCATAAAAGGAGACTACACCGATTCCATCAAGTCTATCTCAAATAGACCACCATACATCTATAGAATCATTAAGAGAAAAATAAGCTTAAAATAATAAAAAACTGTCACACGCCATAGAGATTGAAAATGTGGTGTACATTGAGGCCTAACGGTCAACCACATTACCTCAAGCAATGGTATTTAGCCCCACCCCCCTCGACGTTTCAAACATTATTTTTCTTTTCTATCCCTTGGTCATAGGATACTCCATATTTCTTTCGAACCTTACATATTACAAAGAAATAGCACCAAGTTTCAACAACTGTTTAATTGCACCATGTCTGATGTGAATGTCTCTTTCTTCCATTGTACATACTTTTGTTTGTATATATGCTACTTGGGAGTCACAATGAAGAGAGACGGTGATGCTTATCTTCCCCACAATAACATATCTGTCAAAAGATTTCTCAGACACTCAACTTATTGTTCTGCCAACTCGAGAGCAATGAATTCAAATTTTATGGTAGAACGTGCTATGCAAGTCTGTTTGGAAGACTTTCACGAAATAGCACCTGGACCCAATGTAAATACATAGTCAACTGGTGGAGCTAACTTCATCATTGTCAGTTATCCAATTTGCATCACTAAACCTTCTAAAATAAACATGAAATTTGTTAAAATGCAAACACCAATTCATAGTGCCTCTCAAATACCTTAGCAATCAATGAAGAACATTCTAATGTTCACTACTGGATTATGAGTATATCTACTTAATCTACTAACATAAGCTATATCAGGACGAGTATAGTTCATGAGAAACATTACACTTCTAATTATTTTAGCATATTCAATTTGAGAAACAGTGGATTTTTTATTCTTCTTCAAATGTATGCTAGGATCCTATGAAGTTTTCACTGGAACTACATCAAAACAATCAAACTTTTTCAACATCTATTCAATGTAATGAGATTGACACAAAGAGAAACCATTAACAATTCTTTTGATTTAACTCCTAAAATCACATCTGATTCACCAAGATCTTTCATTTCAAATTTAGAAGACAACAAGTTCTTGATCTCATTAATATATAACATTCACATTAGAACCAAATATTAACATGTCATCTACATACAAACCTATAATGATACAATCTGAACCTATCATCTTAGGATAAATACATGTATCAGATTAATTGTCACTATACACTAAGGTGATATTAAATTTTTCTTACCATTGCTTAGGTACTTGTTTTAGTCCACATAAAAACTTTTCCAATTTGCATACTTTATCCTCTTGTCCTGAAATAAAAAAACTCTCAGATTGAGTCACATAGATGAGTCATCAGTTATAATGGTATAAAAATATAAAAGCAAATATGATGGGAAATCATAGGCAAAGAAAATATAAATATATCATATCAATTGTATTAATTGATATACTACTAGAGCTTAATTAATTTATTGCTTAATTGTATTACTAAATTAAAGGAGAAAATGTATTGAAAATTGAGAAAAAAAGATAAGCATTATTGTTGGCTATAAAGTTTTTATAATTTGGCATGTGAAGAGTCTTATTGTAAGTGTTTCTTCATTAAAATAATATGCATTTGTTATAAATTTGTAAGTTATTAATTTTGTTAAATAGTTCTTACCATATATTTTAACACTAATTAATTATTAAGTTTTTGAATAATCTTACCATGTAATTTTTTTATTTCTGTTACCACATATTTTAACATTTCTTATTTTCTTATTCCTCCTAATATATATGTCTTATCATATATTTTAAGGCTCCTTAATTGTTAATTGTTCTAATATTTCTAGAATATTTTTTTTCTAGTATATGATTGTATCACACACCATTCCAAAATGAATGATGCTTTTTAACTTCCCCTTTCTAAAATTAAAAGGATTTGATAACCTATTTAAAAAAATGTTGGATTTTGAGATTAATTTTTTTTTTTGTATACATTGGGATATGATTTTTTTTAGTATTCTTCAAATTAAATCTATATATATTAATTAGAAAAGTATTACTCTATTATATTCTAATTGATGTGACACGTTTCATTTTTTGGAAGTCAAACAATTTACGTTTGATTAAGAAATTGCTCATGGAATTTTCAAAAAATTTAAGATAAAATTTATATATTTGCTAACTACGTTAAAAGTATAAACTTATTTGGATCTCGAAATCTGAAATGCATCACATAAATTAGAATCACTACAACAAATGTGATAAATAGCTGTGAAATTATTAGCTACGACATAAAATTTATCACTGATTGTTCGCTTTTAGTGACAAAATTTATTGTTTGCGCTTAAATATATAAGACACATACTTTTAGTGACAAAAAATCAAAATTCGAAGCAATGTTTTTTCCAGCAAAGTTTTCCACCAAAAAATTAAGTGGCCTCAGTTGTTAATTAGTGTTAGTCAAGAATTTAAAGTTATCGGTGATACATTATTTTTTCACTAATAATGTATCTAATTCGTGACAAATTATTTTTTGTCATAAAATTTATTAATTTTGAACACAAAAAGTTTCATCCAAGAAAATATTTTGTTACAATATCCACAAATTAGAGTTTTAGCTATAAAAAAAAATAGATTTAACTATGACATTTATATTCGTCACTAATAATATAAATAATTGGTGACAAAGATATTATTGTCTCTAATTAATTTGTGATTTAGTGACAAACAAAACAATTGTCACAACATATGTAAGGGGTTAAATAACGACAACTTTAAATTTATAGTGAATAATTCAACTATTTTCAACGAAAATAATTAATAGCTAAATACAATTTTTTTGGCCACAATTGTTCATAATCACACGTGACAACTTACAAAAAGAATAATATAAGTGCTTCGTTTGTGCCGCTTTGGCGCTGAGTTTTGCCGCTCTGGTGGAGCCGCTACAGCGGCATTTGGGCATAATGGTGGGATCGATGGGAAAAAAGTCGTTAGTAGATCACCGGTTTAGTAATGCCTCTCTGGCGGGCGTTGTAGTCGCTTTGGTACCGTCTGTGTGGCAAGAGGGGTGCAGCTGTGTCGGGCCAGATGCTACTCAATGTCGTTATTAAATCCCTAAATCATCGCATTTGTCACTTTTCAACTTTTAGATCTAAAGAATGAACCCGATGTGATTCTTACTCGTTTTTAACCATTCTTAAGGCTTAAGGTAAGCTTTCCATTTCCCAAATTTATTTTTTGATCTGTAGAACGCAATAGGATGGGTTAATATTGATTGGAAAGGGTTTGATTTTAGAAATCATTGTAGAAACCATCCTAATTGGATCATGGTATGATCTATGGTTTGTTAGTATTATTAGTAATCTAGGTAATTAGTGATTAAATTGACTCCCAAAATTATATTGATTGTTCACTATTGACTCCCAAAATTATATTTATTGTTTGTAGACCTAAAAACAAGTTGAACGAATCATGAAAGGCAAAATCAAGTTTCTTAGAGTTTCAAGCTTGTGTAAAGGTAGGCGATGGTTCTGATTCTATGATTTTGTGATATATATTTGTTCTCTATTCATTGTGATGCATGCATGTATCCGAATGTTACATGTTTGATCACACTAATTGTAAATAAGTGTGAACGCATGATTATATGTCATGAATCACTTCTTGATTGTATGATTATTGAGAATATACTTGTGAATGTGATTATGGTGTGTTGATGGTGGATCGGATTGCCACTTTCTGGCATAAGTAGTTGGGATCTGTTGCCATGTTCTGGCATAACTAACTGGGATCGGTTACCACGTTCCGATATAAAAATGAGATTGAATTGCAACATTCTAACAAGATAACTTGGATCGAGTATCACGTTTCGATGCACTAACATTTTTATTTTGTGTTCTATAAGAGGAGAAATTACTTGTGACAAAATGCATAATGTTAAGCATGTGTTAATCAATACTTTTATATTCGATATATTGCATGGTTATAACGTTGTGATGATATAGCCGTCTGATCCTACCAGTACACTGTTTGCGTACTGATTCTGTTCTTGCTCTTATTTTTGCTGAGTATAGGACATCTTTCGGTGGCTATTGGCAGATCTTTCTTAGGAAATCCATGATCACGTTCAAATCCAATGGTGAGATAGCATCTTTTGGGCTGCTTTGAATTTTCTTTGAGTTTCTGTCCACACTCCGGACTTGGACTAGTTCTTAGTAATAGTTCATCAGTTAGGATTATGACCTTTCTTATCTAGACATTGTTTCGTTGCTTAGATGTTTTGATATATTTACTTTCAGGTTCTAGGTTTCTTCCACATTATTAATTAGTTCTTTAGAATATTGTTGGAGTTTTATGATAACTTCATTAGCTTAGTTATTTAACCTGCTTCCGTAGATTAAGTGCTTTAGTTTTGCTTGTTTTGGTTCACTGGAGGGTTTAGTGTGGGTGCCACGGTGGTTTGGGTCAGTACACTCAATAGTTTTGGTATGAAACTTAAAAAAGATATAAATTAGGTGGTGTTTTTTGAAATTTATCTCTATATTTCAACACCACTTAATTTCTTAACTATTAATTCTCCTAATACTTCTTATAATCTATTTTAGGACTCATTAATTATTAAGTTCTCTTAAACATCATTCCATATGTTTTAGGGCTATTTGGTTATTAATTTTCTCATTACTCCGTATCATATATTTTAGAACTACTTAATTATTAACTTTCTTAAATACTTCTAATCATATATTTTAGGACTACTTAATTATAAAGTTTTCTAATATTCTTACCATATAATTTTTTATTTCTCTTGCCATACATTTTAGTACTCCTTAATTTCTTATTTCTCCTAATACTACATACCATATATTTTATGTTCTTTAGTTATTAATAGTCCTAATATTTATTTCCTTTTTTACAAAATTTAAAAAATATAATTTTTTGCCATATATTTTAAGGTTGCTTAGTTATTAATTGTTAAAATATTTATTGATTGGGGAATTTCCATATTCTTCATAAAAATAAATAATACAATATATGAATGTGAAAAACCAACAACTTTATGAAATTGTACTAAAATTTAGAAATTAGTAAGACAAATTAATCCTTATCATATATTTTATGTTCATTAGTTATTAATAGTTCTAATATTTCTTATCAATTTTTAAAAAATTAAAAGATATATTTTTTGCCACATTTTAAGGTTCCTTAGTTATTAATTTTCTAATATTTCTCGCCCTACATTTTGAAGCGTCTTAGTTATTATGTGTTCTAATATCTCTTGAAATAGTGTGTATTGTTGCACTATCTATAAGACATATATCATTATGCTTGATTTTTAATCTAACTATTGATTGGAGATTTTTCATATTCTTGATAAAAATAAAATAATACAATATAAAAATGTGAAAACCAACAACTTTATGAAATCGTACTAAGATGTAGAAGTTAGTAAGACATAATACCGTAAGAAAAGCATTTGAAAAATAAAATAGTTGCAAATATAATAAAATAATAATAATTATTCTTATAAATTTATCTTCACTTAGATTATCAGTTCTTCAATCAATACTCTTATAAAAATTTTCATCTTTGAAATGAGCAATATATAGGAGGCTTCAAAGTCATCATCTTTATATGTAAGATTTGCCTCTGTATTTTCATATTTATTGAAGGGAGTTGCTTCCTTCTCATCATTCTGAAAAGAGTGTGTCGCTACATTATTATCTTTTCTTTTGAGAGGGGCTTGATATAGTTTCACAAAATATACAGGCGTACGACATTCACGTGCCCAATGACCTTTCATATCATATTGGTGACAAATATAGATTCTACCATACTATAATGACAATAATTATTTCATCCTATACCACGTCCTCATTCATGTTCATAATCAGGATAATTATTTTGTCTTGATTCACACTGATTATGTACTGCTACAATATTTGCTTCAGCGAATGGAGTAGAACAAGTAGGATGCACTTTATTTTTTTTAGTAATAAAGTATTGTTCTGCTGAGCCACAAGTAGGCATGTAATTTGCTCTTAATATTTTTTAAAACCCTTTTCCTAGTATTGTTGTTGTGATGACAAACTTAAAACATGAAAAATGAAAAAGTTTTCTCAAGTAATACTACTAGAAAATTCTTAGGAGAATTCTCACATATTTCACATTTTTCCTCTAGTGTAAGTCATTATTTGTGATAGTATCTCCACATAATACTAATACAATTTTTTTTTATGAATAGCGGAATTTTACTCAGTTAGAATTTTAAAATCTTGAAATGGAAGGTTTATCCACTCATATTGAGCTTTTGGATACACCGTAGGTGGTAACATAGATCTTTCAAATTAATCCATATTTGATGAGGGTTTTTCAGAGTTAAATATTTAGCTTTTAATCCCTCATGGAGATGATGTTGGAGAAAAATCATGGCCTTCTCCTTATCCTGATTTGATTCTTCATTTTCTTGTTTAATAGTATCACCAAGACTTTTAGCGTCATCGTGAATTTCAGCATCAAGGAAGCAGGAATTTTTTTTTTTTTCCGATAATATTAAGTGCCACAACTCAAGCCTTGATATGTTTGACTTGATGAACACTAAAAGAAGAGAGATGAATTGAAAATAATTAATTGTCATGTAAAAAATAATTGCTTATAAAAGAAACACAAAGAGATACATATGAGTTCAAGGTACATAAAATGACGAAATAATCTGATGGACCCATATACTTGTATGAGTTTGTATTATGAACTCTTCAAAATCCTCTATTAACTGGACTCTTAAACTCATTAAAATTAAATATATCAAAACCCTCATATTATTGACCATGCTTATGTGACATTGTGATGAATGAGTTGGCAAGAGAGTGTAACCACACACATATAAAGGCAAGTAAATAACATATTTAAAATTAAAAAATATAAGTAATATTTTTTTTTTGGAGAAGTCATCTTCTTCCCTCACTTCACCTTCTTCAATCATCCCCCCCCCCCCCCCCCCCCCCACCACAAATCCGCCTCAACCTTTCTTTCCAGCTCAGCAACCAACTTCTATCTCCATATCTGCCCCAACCTCATATATTCACCCCATTCTATTAGTAGACCCACATTTTTTTCTTTTTTCTTTTTTCTGTTTTGTTTCCATTTTAGCTTCATCAAATATCACTGTTAAAAAATAAAATATTCAAATACAAAAGGCTTACAAAGGAAGGAATTGAAAAGAAAAAAAATTAATTTAGATCTAATTTTAGACTCAAAATTTTCTTTTCAAGACTTTCATTTTGTTTAACTTTCTTTTTTCGTGTGAAGACAAGTTTAAATCGAAGAAAAAGAGACTAAGATGGTGGATATGATGGTGGTTGTGAGGATGGTGGTGATGGTGGCTATTGATTGGGAAATGTGGACGGATGTTGAAGCAGGTGAAGAAATAAGAATTGTGTTTTTAAATATTTTTTTATATTTTATTTAATATTTTGATTAGTAATTTTTAAAATAGTTAATAAAGATAATGATGATATGTTATTAATTTACATGACATGAATTTGACATGTCATCTATTTAAAAGAGAGTAAACTTCGCACATGATAGAAGGATTTTAAAATCATCTTTTGATTAAGTTTAAGGGTTTAGCTGGTAAAGTGTTAAGTAAAAGAATACACAATACAAACATATACAAGTGCAGAGATCCATTAGATCATTTCGCTTACATAAATCAATAATACAGAAATATACAAATAAAATCTGGAATATAGAAATATATAAATAAATTTAGCAATATACAAATAGACAAATAAAATTTCTATGGCAAGGTACATAATAATTAGATAGAATAATAACATACATAAATGAAATTATGAGAAACATTATAAGATGTTCAAGAAAAAATTATTGTAAAATTATTATTTATGCATTATTTAAATATAACAATAGTTGGAAGGAAATTATATACATACTAGAACTAATGTAATTCATTAAATAATGAGTTAGATATACAAAATAAATATCACCAAGTTAATTTAACTTAAAATATCTAATAAATAAAGAAGAACTAACATGTAACTAGAAATATATAAGGAATGCGTTTAGTGTACCTACAATAATAAGTTTTATTTTTGATAATATGTTACGAACTATTAGTTAAATAAGAAAAAGGAGAAAAGGAAGAATATAAGAGAGGGAGAAAGTGAGAGGATATATAGTAAGAAAAATATAATGAATTAAAATAATAGTCTTCTTTACTATTTTTTTGTGTGTAAGGGTATTGCTCTTTTTATAAGATGTGAGCTCTCTATGGTAATGGAACCTGGGCCTATATTTATGTAAGTTTTCATATATATATATATATATATATATATATATATATATATATATATATATATATATATATATAATATATATATATTTCTTGTCATACATTTTTAAGGCTCCTTAATTATTAGTTATTCTAATATCTTTTACCATATATTTTTATTACTACTTACATATTAATTATCCTATTATTTCTTTTTATATATCTTTCTTTTACTATATTTTTGTTTGGACTCCTTTATACCAATCATAGTACATCAAATTTGTTGATTAATTAAATAAAATCATATTACATGAATTATTTTTATTATTTATCTAACCTAAAATTTTTCAACTTATTTTAGTTTTTTTTATTTCAATTATTTTTATATTTATTAAACACTTTAAAAATTAAAATTAATTCAAAAATCAATTTAAACAACTTTTTATCCAATCCAAATGACTCCATAAGTTTTAGGAGCACTTAGATAAATTCAACTTTTAGGTTCTTAATATGAATTAAAAAAATATTAAAAATTTTAGGTCCAAAATATATATTACTACTAGTTTTAAAGTTTATTATAAGCATTTGATATAATTATATAAAAATATTTATAGTGCTAATTATTTAAAGAAATTTTTAATGTAACACAGTTGAAAATTTGGAAAGACTAAAGAGAAAAAACAAAAGCAAAATTAGTTGAAACGTAAAAAATATAAATGATAACCACTTTCATGTGAACCCATGACACCCCCTCTAAATACACTCACAATGCACACAGAGAGACAATTTTCAATGTAACACAGTTGAAAATTTTAAAAGATTAAAGAGAAAAAACAAAATCAAAATTAGTTGAAATGTCAAAAATGTAAACGATTACCACTTTCACGTGAACACACAACACAAAAACGCACGCTCACACACGTGTGCACATCGACACGCACACACACAACTTAAAATGATAAAAAGATTGGCAATGTTTTAAAAAAGGTAACATAAATTGAGGATCAAATCAAAAGAAGATATTTGTAGGAAAGGATGAATCCCATTAAGTGTATTTTGTAAAGCTCATGTTGACATAATCTTGTAAAGTTATGTCAGAATGAGCCTTACAAGACTCATGGTGATATCAGGCTTACAACATAAAAAAGGTACATTTTTTAAAAAATACATTAATATTTCTTTTCCATTATTTATTTAAAAGGCACATTTTTTTTTTTAAAAAACATTAATATTTCTTCTCCATTATTTATTTGATTTTGTTGTTCATGTGTTTTCGTGTTTATTAAATCTATTTAAAACCAAATAATATGATAACAAAAAAAATGTTGTAAGCCTGATGTCAGCATGTCAACACGAGCCTTGTAAGACTCATTCTGACATGAACCTTACAAGGTTATCTCAACAAAAGCCTCATACTCAATTTTTTTGGATTTATAAAGAAATTACTCAATTTTTTCCCTTTTGGGTATGAAACCCACATTATCCTATTTTACTTCTTTGCATTACACTACTCTCTAATTCATTCTTATGAAAAATTCATATATCTAATATAGAGGGGTTTCCTTTCCCGAGTTGTTATATGTTAAATGTTGCAGTATGCATGGTGAAAGTGACGTGGGTGTGTAGTGAAAGATAGAAGAGTCTAAAGCATAATATTATAGGTTTTTTTACGAAACACTATAAAAGAGAGTAATTTTATGTTAAAAAAAAGTGTTCTTATAATCGGTAGAGTTTCAACTCTTTTACTAGTAAGTAGTTATTTGTGTCATGCATTATAATTTAGTTATCGTATCATGAAGAAAATAATTAAGAGATATACTGTTGAAGTGATAAAAGTTACAACAATTTGAATCACCTTAATTGAAAGTATATAAATAAAATCACTTTATACTTTTCAGTTATTTTTTAAAAACAAATCTGCTCAAACTCAAACTCAAACTCAAACTCACTTCGATTGAAAGTGTATGAGTAAAATAACTTTTTACTTTTTAGGTTATTTTTTAAAAAACAAAAATGTCTGCTCAAACTAAAAATATCATCATTATTTGTAAAAACGGATGGAGCATATGTATATTAAATTTGTGATAACGTCGAGTGCAAGTACATATTTTTTGAAAAATGAATGCAATATATCTAGTTCATGAGTAACCAATCAACTCATACTTTTTTTTTACATTTATTTTGAAAGTTTTTCCTCTTTGAAAGGCGGAAATTTGAAAAAAAAAAAAAAACTGAAAATCATGAGTGGGTTGTTGAATATTGGATTTGTGTTGGTTTGTGAATTGAGACTATTGTTAATATATGACACCTGAGCCTAATTCAATTCCAAAAGTTAGCTCATGAGGGGAGGTTTATTCAAGTCCATATAAAGAGATCAAATTCTCATCCCTCTATCGATGTGGAATATCTTAACACTCCTCGGCACACTGGGACATCTTAACACAATTGGAGCATGAACACGTCTAAATAGGGGTCTATCATCAGTGAACAACATATTGGGATGAGCCTGACTCTGATATCATATTAAGATATGACACCTGATCCTAACTCAACCCCAAAAGTTAGCTCATGAAGAGAGGGTTGTCCAAATTTATATCAAAAAGACCAAATTCTCATCCATCTACCGATATGAAATATCTTATCAATTATCCATACTAAAGAGGTGGAAAATGAGAAAACGAAAGCAGACATAATAAATATAATAACCATATTGGAAAAACATCCTTGAAGATGTGAGCTTTCTACAGGACCATGGACATCAATCTCTCTCTCTCTCTCTCTCTCCATATATATATATATATATATATATATATATATATATACATGCATGTCATGTGTTTAATTTATATATATATATATATATATATATATATATATATATATATATATATATATATATATATATAAATTAAACACATGACATGCATGTATTGACTTGGCGTAAACACCCGATGCGGGTATATATTTATATATATAAAAGCTTGGTCCTAATATTTTTGTCATATAATTTTAAGGCTTCTTAATTAGTTATTTATTGTTCTAATATTTCTAGTCATATATTTTTAAGGGGTACAACATACCCGCATCAGGTGTTTACGCCAAGTCAATACATGCATGTCATGTGTTTAATTTATAGTTGAATTTACTTCGTTAAATCAATTAATAATACATTTTGCATTGGCTTGTATTAGAGTCCATCATCAACTAGAATTCGATTATTGTAGCTTATTCATTATAACAATAGGATTACTCTTCCTTTAGAATACATAGTAGACAAGGATTCTATATTAATCATAAACATGTAAAAGTCTATAAATACAAAGAAAAAAATGGCAGAATGAAAAATCTTTGCTCATATTTTCTCAAACACACATCCGTTGTTCTTAATCTTATTATGGTATAAAATTTTTCTATTGGTCCTATTACTTCTCAAAATTCTGGAAATCTGTTGTCACTTAGAAAAAAAAACAAACTGCTTCCTCTATTATTCAACAACAAAACCTTTCTCTCAAAATTGACAGAAATAATTTTTCTCTTTGGAAAGAAAATACCTTGGATATCCTCAAAGCCTTCTCCCTTGACTCCTTTGTTCTTGGTTCTAATTATCCTCCAAAAACTATTACTTCTAGTACTGCTACAGAGTCCTCTACCACCCAAGCACAAACAGAAATCTCTTCTAACCCTGCTTATGAGGAATGGAGATGCACAAATCTTCTTATTCTTGTTTGGCTTCGTAAAATAATTTTTGATCCTCTTCTTAGTCATTTAACTCGAGCCTCCTCTTCCTATGATGCTTGTACCAAAAGTGAGCGGATGTTTCAATCACAAACACGTACTCGAGTCATGCAATTAATATCTCAACTTCAAAATCTTTCAAAAGGCAATCTCTCCATCCTAGAGTACTTTGAGAAGAAACGCGCAACTGTCGATTCTCTAGCAGAAAAAGTGTACTTTGTGAAAGATGATGATTTCATCTCATTCATTATTAATGGACTTGATACTTCATTTGGAATTTTCAAGGCTGCTCTTAATATGCGTTCTTTGTTGGGAAAGACAAGGCACTAACAAAGAATGCCTGACAGGATAACAACGGAAGAATACCCAAGTCTATACTTTCCATTTTCGATTTGAACCAAGAGAAGACAAACAACCACAAGCAATATGATAGTAAGGCAGCAAGTAATTCAACCAAACAAATATAACAAGACAATAATAAACCAATCACACAAGACACCAAGATTTACGTGGAAAACCCTTCGATGTGAAGAGTAAAAAACCACGGGACCAAAAGCTCCACTATAATCACCAAGAGTTACAATATTGTTCTCCAAAATTGGCCACAAAACAAGTGCCAAACAACGAGCAACAACAAAATAAGATTGTACCAAATCTAGAGAATTAAAGGAGCAAAATCACCAATTTCGCAGCTACTGTTCACGACAGCAAAACTCAAGCTGCAGGCCACCAAATCCAACTCTGTCAGTTCTAATCAAAGATTGAGATGAAGATAATATGCTGTCCAAAAATCAGCTCAATCGGACAAGAAACGAAGCGGGAATCACAATTTGAAGTTGGCTGTTAGGGTTGAATTTTGACTGCGAAAAACTGCTCTTTTTCTCTCTTTTTGGCTGCTGAAAAAACTCTCTATATTCTTCTGAAAATAAGACCCTAAATAGGTTTATATTTGCCTCATAAGAATGGGCCTATGGGCAAAAATGGGTTGGTCCAAATTGGGCTTTTATTTATCCACATAGGAAGGGAAAAAGGCCCATAATCCAACAATTCTCCCCCTCACGACTATGTGGAGGAGACCGCCATCCCGGCGACCATGCAACAATCTTCAAACTTCCCTCTTGGAAAAGCTTTAATCATCATATCGGAACCATTGTCATTTGTATGAATCTTTTCAAGCTCAAGCAACTTAGAATCCAACACATCTCGAATCCAATGGTATCTCACATAAATGTGTTTAGACCGACCATGGAACGTAGAATTCTTGCCAAGATGTATAGCACTTTGACTGTCACAATAAAGCACATACCTCTCTTGAGCACAATCAAGTTCCCCCATGAATCTCTTCATCCAAAGCAATTCTTTACAAGCTTCAACGATAGCAATAAGCTCAGCTTCTGTAGTAGATAGAGCAACACATTTTTGCAACCTAGATTGCCAAGACACAGCTCCCCCTGCAAAAGTAACCAAGTACCCTGAAGTAGACTTGCGAGTATCAACATCACCAGGCCTGTCTGAATCAGTATAACCACAAAGAATAGGCTTCCCTGTACCAAAACACAAACTCAGACTAGAAGTGCCACAGAGATATCTCATAACCCACTTCACAGTATTCCAATGTTCTCTTCCCGGATTAGAAAGAAAACGGCTAACAACTCCTAAAGCGTGAGCAATATCCGGTCTTGTACAAACCATCGCATACATCAAACTACCAACAGCTGAAGCATAAGGAACTTTCTTCATATCTTCCTTCTCATCATTACTAGAAGGACACTGTTTCTTGCTCAATTTGAAGTGCATAGCTAAAGGTGTACTGACAACCTTAGCTTTGTCCATGCTGAATCTGCGAAGTACTTTCTGAATGTACTTCTCTTGTGATAATACCAATTTCTTGGCCTTTCTATCACGGACAATCTGCATGCCAAGAATCTGCCTTGCTGGTCCTAAGTCTTTCATAGCAAAAGACTTACTCAACTCTTGCTTCAACTTCTGAATCCTGCAAGTATTATGACCAACAGCAAGCATGTCATCAACATAAAGCAGTACAATAATAAAGTCACCATCAGAGAACTTTTGCACAAAAGCACAATGGTCTGAAGAAGTCTTCTTGAAGCCCTGCTGACTCATAAAAGAACCAAACTTCCTGTACCACTGCCTGGGAGCTTGTTTCAAACCATACAAGCTCTTCTTCAATTTGCAAACATAATTCTCTTTACCCTTGACTTCAAAACCTTCCGGTTGCTCCATATAAATTTCTTCATCTAAGTCACCATGGAGGAAAGCAGTTTTAACATCCATTTGCTCAACCTCTAAATCTAGACTTGCAGCCAAGCCTAGAACCACACAAATGGATGACATCTTCACAATTGGAGAGAATATCTCATCAAAATCAACTCCCCTTTTCTGATTAAATCCCTTGACAACTAATCTAGTTTTGTACCGTGGAACTGGATTACCATCTTCATGTTTCACCCGAAAAACCCACCTGTTTTTCAAAGCTTTTCTGTCTTTAGGTAACTTAACCAAATCAAAGGTATGATTATCATGCAAGGATTTAATCTCATCTTCCATAGCATCAAACCACCTTTCTTTTTCTTCACTTTCCATGGCCTCATCAAGACTCTCAGGTTCTCCCCCATCAGTCAATAGTACATACTCATTGGGAGAATAACGAGATGAAGGAATTGTCTCTCTACTAGATCGTCTGAGAGAACTCTCTGGAGCATCTATAATTGGTTGTTGGACAACCACATCATCTTGCACTGGAGCATCAACAACATCATGCCGGTCATTCTGAACATGATCACCATCTTCATTATCAACTTGATTTTCATCATTATGAAGATTTTCTTCCGGTGCAATAGTTAAAGGAACTGGATCAACATCAACTAAGCTCTCACTACTCTGAAAATCAGCCTTGTCAGCTTTGTCGAAATCTTCAATTGTTTGGTATTCAAAGAACACAACATCACGGCTTCTAACAAGTTTCTTCTCAACAGGATCATAGAAACGATAGCCAAATTCATCTTGACCATAACCAATAAAGATACACTGCCTAGTTTTAACATCCAACTTTGACCTTTCATCCTTAGGAACATGTACAAAGGCTTTACACCCAAAGACTCTAAGATGATCATAAGAAACATTCTTACCAGTCCAAACTCTGTCAGGGACATCACTATCTAAAGCAGCAGCAGGAGATAAATTGATAACATAAGCAGCAGTATTAAGTGCTTCTGCCCAAAAGGAATCTGACAGCTTAGCATCTGAAAGCATACATCTTACCCTCTCAACTAGAGTTCTGTTCATCCTCTCTGTTAAACCATTTAACTGAGGAGTCTTTGGAGGAGTTTTCTGATGCCTAATACCCTGCTCTCTGCAATATCTATCAAAAGGACCAATATACTCACCACCATTATCTGAGCAGATGCATTTCAATGTCTTCCCTGTTTGTCTTTCAACCAAGGCCTGAAAACTCTTGAACACATCAAGTACTTGATCCTTGGACTTCAAAGGAAATACCCAGAGTTTGCGAGAATGATCATCAATAAAAGTCACAAAGTAAAGTGCACCACCATAAGATCTTACCTTAAAAAGACCACACAAATAAGAATGTACCAACTCCAGCAAATCAAGCTTTCTTGAAGGCGGATGACTCTGAAAAGAAACTCTTTTCTGTTTACCGGCCAAGCAATGAACACATTTCTTCAACTTTGCTTGTTTCACTCCAGAAAGCAAATTTTTCTTAGCCAAACTATCAATCCCCTTCTCGCTCATATGACTCAGCCTTCTATGCCATAACTCTGATGAAGTATCATTCTCCACCAACTTTACTGAGTCTCTGCACATGGAGCCCTAAAATACATACAAGTTAGACAACTTGTCACCACGGGCACAACCATCAAACCTCTAGTAAGCTTCCACTGGCCAACACCAAGTGTATTAACATAACCCTCATCATCAAGATATCCCACAGAAATCAAATTCAAGCGAACATCTGGAGCATGCTTGGCATTATTGAGAACTAGTTTGGAACCATTGTTACTTTCCAAACAAACTGTCCCAATGCCAATAGCTTCAACTTCATGATTATTGCCCATTTTCAACGTTCCAAAATTACCTGGAGTATAAGAAGAAAATAATTCCTTCTTTGGCGTGACATGAGAAGTAGCACCAGAATCCACAAACCAGCTAGACTCATCAGGAACAAGATTAATGGCATTTGCATCACAAGAAACAAGAAGATCATTATTAGCAACAACAGCAACACGATTTTCATTATCGCCTTCTCTCTTTTGTTGTCTCATATCTCTCTTGTGCTTGTAACAATATTTCATTATATGCCCATTCTTGTGGCAATAGTCACATGTAATATTCTTGTATTTAGACTTTGACTTGCTTCTACTTTTACCTCTATCATTCTGACCTCTAGACTTGTTTCTCCCCCTATCTTCAGTAACCAAAACATCGGAATATGAAGCTGAAGAAGATGAGGCTTGAGATCTTCTTCTCATTTCTTCATTCAAGACATCACTCTTAGTATATTCCATGGTTACAACACCACTGGGAGCAGAATTAGTCAAAGAAACTCGAAGAGTTTCCCAAGAGTCTAGCAGAGTATTAAGAAGCCAAAGTCCCTGTATCTCATCATCAAACTATACACCCATTCCGGACAGCTGGTCAAGAACACCCTGAAAATCATTAATATGATCAGAAATACGAGTGCCCTCTTTGTACCTGATATTCATTAATTGTTTCAATAGGAACAACTTGTTGTTGCCAGTCTTCAAAGCATAAAGTGTCTCGAGCTTGTCTCACAAACTTTTGGCATGTGTCTCATTCACAATATGATTTCTAACATTGTCTTCAACCCATTGTCTAATATAGCCACAAACCTGCAGATGCTCAAATTCCCATTCTTCATCATTCAAAGACTGAGGCTTATTAGAAGCAAACACATGTAAATGCATCTTCTTGACAAATAGAAGATCTTTCATCTTGCCTTTCCAAATATGATAGTTACTACAAGTTAAACACACCATTTTGCTCATATTTTCCTTCATCATTCAAAACGACAATCAACAATACCCAATGCTCTGATACCACTTTGTTGGGAAAGACAAGACACTAACAAAGAATGCCTGACAGGATAACAACGAAAGAATACCCAAGTCTATACTTTCCCTATTCGATTTGAACCAAGAGAAGACAAACAACCACAAGCAATATGATAGTAAGGCAGCAAGTAATTCAACCAAACAAATATAACAAGGCAATAATAAACCAATCACACAAGACACCAAGATTTACGTGGAAAACCCTTCGATGTGAAGAGTAAAAAACCACGGGACCAAAAGCTCCACTATAATCACCAAGAGTTACAATATTATTCTCCAATATTGGCCACAAAACAAGTGCAGCTACTGTTCACGACAGCAAAACTGAAGCTACAGGCCACCAAATCCAACTCTGTCAGTTCCTAATAAAAGATTGCGATGAAGATAATATGCTGTCCAAAAATCAGCTCAATCGGACAAGAAACAAAGCGGGAATCGCAATTTGAAGTTGGCTGTTAGGGTTGAATTTTGACTGCGAAAAACTGCTCTTTTTCTCTCTTTTTGGCTGCTGAAAAAACTCTCTATATTCTTCTGAAAATAAGACCCTAAATAGGTTTATATTTGCCTCATAAGAATGGGCCTATGGGCAAAAATGGGTTGGTCCAAATTGGGCTTTTATTTATCCACATAGGAAGGGAAAAAGGCCCATAACCCAACATTTTGGTACTATTACTTGTGAAAAACTGTTTGGTTAACGCTTAGCCGAAGAACTTCGTTCTACCACTATTAAAACTCGATTCGGCGAAGCTCCTTCTCATGCACTATTAACACACAATTCATCATTTCTTCACCCTGCTCCACCCCTTAACGTAAAAAAATCATCCATTTTTGTCCCTCCCCCACTCTCTAATTACCTTGCTCATAATTCTCATAATCACACTCAATGTATGGTATCTCAACAATATTCCAATTCCACTCGATCCAATAATCGTCAGTCCAGACGACGTGTGCAATGTAAAATATGTGGTAAAATAATCATGATGCTCGAAATTGCTATAATCGCTCCAATGAAAAATATTTTCCACCTACTAGGCAAGCACCATCACGATTAGTTCCCAAACAAGCACATCTTGCTTCTCCGTTAGCTATTGTTGATCATGCAGCTTGGTACTTTTATTCGGGTGCTACACTTCATGTGACCTCAGACATGGATAATATCTCCTCACAAACTTACACCAGCAATGATGTTTTAGCGGTTAGTAATGATATGAAAATTCCTATTTCGCGTACTAGCTCATCAATTCTGTCTACGCACACAAAACCCATTCATCTTATAATATTCTCCATGTTCCATAAATTACAAAGAATTTACTTAGTGTTACTAAATTAAGTCATGATAACAACGTCTATATGGAGTTTCATCCTTATGTTTGTTATGTGAAGGATTTGCAGGGCATGAAACAACTTTGAGGAACACTTAATGATGACCTTTACCGTCTTCAGCCTCCATCACCTCATTCTTGATCTTTCTCACCTTCAGTATTTCTTGGTGAATGCACAACTCTTGTTGGTTGGCACCGTCGATTGACTCATCCAAATTAAACTCTAATTTGGCGGCTTGTGTCTAAGTTTAGGCTACCTATTACTAGTTTTGAATTTCCTACTATTTGCGAACTTTGCCAACTAGGAAAGAGTAGATGCTTACCTTTTTCCCATTCTCATGTTTCTAGCAGTAGTCCTTTTTAATTTATTTATTATGATGTTTGGGGACCTTCACCCGTTTCTTCTATTAATGGATATTCCTACTTTGTTTTCTTCATTGATGATTGTACAAAATTTATTTGGATACATTTCATGTCACATAAATCACAAGTTTTTCTATTTTCACTCAATTTAAAAGCTTTAATTGAAATGTGGTTTGGAACTAAAAGAAAATCAGTTCAAACTGATTGGGGAGGTGAGTACCGAAATGTATCATCTTTTTTACAAAATCATGGTATTCATCATCATATATGTTTTCCTTGTGCACCTCAACAAAAAGGTTCATCAGAACGCTGAAATCGAATTGTAATTGAAAAAGGACTCACTCTTCTTTCTCATGCTTCTCTTCCTTTTCAATTTTGAGAGCATGCTTTTAATAGTTGTACATACTTATCCAATATTACCATATCTTCTTCTTTGTATTACAAATCTCCATATCAATTACTGTACAAAAGTTCTCTTAATTATGGTTTTCTTAAAATTTTTGGTTGTCTTTGTTATCCCTTTCGTCGACCCTACAATCATCATAAAGTTTATTTTAGATCTCTTCCTTGTGTCCTTATCGGTTATAGTTCTCATCACAAAAGGTTACCTCTGTTATCATGTTTCATCCTCTTGAATCAATATTACTCGCCACGTTGTATTTGATGAAAATACTTTCCCTTATTCCTCCATGTTGCCGATCCCAAAATCCTCTTGTCTCTCCTCACATTCTAGCAACACATTCTCTTTACTCGATCAAGCTTCTCAACAAGTGCGTTCACATCCTCCTACACACTATATCAGTCCACGGTCATTATCAAATATTCAAGTTACATCATTTATCCCTTCATCTGAGCAACCTAATCATACAAATGTGCTCGCTTCTGTACGTTCTCCCACTCCTCTACAAATAGAGCATGTACCATCCACTGACCCACCTAAGAATCTACCACCATCTACTGATTCCTCTCACCCGACCATAACTCCTTCCTATTTTCGCCCCTCGGACACCTCTTGTCATCATATGGTTGTTCTAAGTAAAAAAATTCTCTAAATCCAAAAGCTCTTATAACATCTCGACATTCTCTACCTCCTGATCCTATCACATTCCTGAACCTACAACATATTACCAAGCCTCTAAATTTCATGATTGGCACCACGCTATGCAGACAAAAGTTTTAGCTCTTTTTCGAAATAAGACATGGACATTAGTTCCTCCACCGTCTAACTCTAAAATTGTTGGTTATAAATGTGTCTACAAGGATTAAGAGGAAAGTCGATGGATCAATTGAACGCCACAAAGCTCATCTTGTAGCTAAAGGTTTTCACCAAGAGGAGGGTGCTGATTACTTCGATACCTTTTGTCCCGTCGTTAAGCCCACAAATGTTTGACTAATATTTTCTTTGTCTGTGACAAACAAGTAGTTTGTTCAGCAACTTGACATCAACAATGCATTCTTAAATGGTGATATCTCTGAGCAAGTGTTTATACAACAACTGAAAGGATTTTTTGATCCTCATCGGCCACATTTCGTATGCAAATTGAACAAGGCCTTATATGGCCTCAACCAAGCACCACATGCTTGGTTCAATAAGTTAAAGTATTTTCCACTCGGCATTGGTTTTCACTCTTGTTTATCTGACTCTTCTCTTTTTGTGTAGCAAGCTTCTAAGCATACAACATATGTTTTTGTCTATGTGGATGACCTTATTATAACTGGTAGTATAGTGATTTCATCAGTACATTTATTCACATTTTATTAATCTCAAAGATCTCGGTTCTTTAAATTATTTTTTGGTATACAAGTTTCTCCATCATCAAATGGGATCATTTTATGTCAAGGCAGATATATTTGTGACTTACTTCATCGAACTAACATGGCTGGTGCTAAGTCTATTTCTAGTTCGACTGAACCTGGATCGTGACTAATTCTTAATTGTGATCATCTGCCTGATGCCTATTTATATCGTAGTGTCATTGGTGCTCTTCAATATGTTACCATCACTTGGCCGAAAATATCCTACGCAGTCAATCAAGTATGCCAATTTATGCAATCACCCACTATTGCTCATTGGTCAATTGTCAAACGCATACTTCAATATCTAAAAGGATCAATTCATGATGGCCTCTTCCTATGACCTATGTATGATTCTAGTCTTGTGTCCTTTTCGGATGCTGGTTGGATCTCTCATCTTGATGATAGTCGCTCCCAACATGGCTTTGCACTATTCTTTGGCGGTAACTTAACCAGTTGGTCTTCGCGGAAACAAAAGGTTGTGACTCGCTCGAGTACTGAAGCTGAGTATCGTACTTTAGCATTTTCAACTATTGAATTAATTTGGATCCAGCAACCTATTAGTGAACTACATGCTCCTCTCACTTCACCTCCCATATTCCTTTGTGATATACTTAGTGCACAATTTTTAACTCGGAATCTTGTTGTTCATCAACAATCAAAGCATATTTGTCTTGATTATCACTTTATTCGAGAGATGGTTGAAGATCAATCTTTTGTGGTTCGTTATGTTTCATCTCAAAATCAGATTGCAGATATCTTTACCAAAGTTGTTGGCACAAGTCAATTCCTCAATCATCGATCCAAGCTCATGGTTCGCTCCAGAACATGATCTTGCAGGGGGCTATTAGAGTCCATCATCAACTAGAATTTGATTATTGTAGGTTATTCATTGTAACAAAAGGATTACTCTTCCTTTAGAATACATAGTAGATAAGGATTCTTATATTACTCATTAACATGTATAAAGACTATAAATACAAAGCAAAAAGGGCAGAACAAAAAAATCACTTCTCATATTTTCTCAAACTCCTATTGTTCTTACTCTTATTAGCTTGGTATAAACACCCGGTGTGGATAAGTTTTCTCCATTTTTAAGGCTCCTTGGTTACTAGTAGTTCTAATATTTCTTGCCATATATTTTTAATGCCTCTTTATTATTCATTATTCTAATATTTCTTATTATATATCTTTTTCTTACAATATTTTTTACAGACTCGTATATACCAACCATATTACATCAAATGTGTTGATCAATTAAACAAACTCTTATTAAATAAAATAAATAAAAGTTTAAAAGAGTAAAAATATAATATATATATATAAAAAAAAGACAACTTATTTAATAGAGCTAAATGATGTATACATGACAAAACAACATGGCAAGAAAATCTTTTACATGAAAAACTAAAAAGGTAGAATTATAATGAAGTTACCAAAAATATTCTCCCTTCATTTTATATTAAATGAATTATTGATATATTTTTTCATTTTTAAATTAATTTAATTATTAAATTTTCTAAACTACTTTTAAAATGTTTTTTTCTTCAATTTTTTTATTTATTAATTAGTATTGAAATTAGTTATTTAATTATAAAATATGAAAATGATTAATCATATTAAATTAATTTATGTATTAGATAAATAACTCAACAATTCAATTAATCCGAAATTAGGAAAATATTTAACAACTTTTTTCGAGGCAGAAATTAAAACCTCTAGAAATTCTAGAAGTACATGTATAATGGCGTGGACCCTCCGGTCTCTTTTCCATCTAGGAAAAAGTGCACTTGCACAATCCCAACAAATATAAACAAGAAACTATGTGTACTTGGAAGTCGAGGTACAATTCGGTCATCTCGATCAGATTTGAGAGGAGGACAACTGTCAGATTGTTTAGCTGGCTAAAGAAAAGTTGGGATATTGATCAACGTCCGAATTGGATATTTCCTCATGTTTTTGATGAATTGTATGTATTGGAACACAAATAAGTTCAAGACAATGTTAGAGCAAGCCAAAAAGGCTAAAGACAGTCTTAAGGGTGGCTCGTTGCACACCGGAGGTGCAAAGACCGTTAGAACAATTGCAAGAGAGATGGTAAGTTCTAATTCAAAATTTTAAATAAATAGTTACTTGATTAATATATATCGCTATAAATTTAAATTTTTATTTACAGCAAAAAGAGTTGGGGCGCAAACTCATTGGACCAGAGGTTTTTAAAGAGACTCATGTCAGAAAGAAAGAAAATAAGTCGGAGCCGATTATATGGGTGGAGGAAAGAGCCGAACGGACTTTGTTAATTATTTAATATAAATAATATATATATATACATATATATATATATATATATATATATATATATATATATATATATATATATATCTATATATATGTATATATATATATGTATATATCTATATATATATATGTATATATATATATATATATATATGTATATATGTATATGTATATATATATGTATGTATGGATATTATTTATATATGTGTATATATATGTATATATATATATCTGTGTATATATAGTGTGGTATATATCTCTATATATCTCTGTGTATCTATCTAATAGATATATCTCTAGAGACTATACTAGAGATACATCTCTCTCTCTCTAGAGAGAGAGATATAGAGACAGAGACAGAGACATCTAGATCTATATCTCTAGAGATATAGATATTATATATATAGAGATATATATATACATATATATACATATACATATATATATGTATATGTATATATATAATATATATATATATATATATATATATATATATATATATATATATATGTATATATGTATATGTATATGTATATATATATATATACATATATCGTTATATGGGTGGAGGAAAGAGCCGAACGGACATTGTTAATTATTTAATATAAATAATATATATATATATATATATATATATATATATATATATATAGATAGATAGATAGATAGATAGATAGATAGATAGATAGATAGATAGATAGATAGATAGATAGATAGATAGATTTCAATTTTTATATTTAATATGCAGAATGAGTTTAATTAGTACATCATTGAGAATTTAGATAGTTCGGTCAAAATGATATCTGAATTGTCCGCACAAATTTGGAAAGGAAAAGTGGTGGTAATGGTGTGGGTGTGGGGGTGGGGGGCACACAACGATAGTTGATATAGTGTAGGATCTCAAAATAATGTAAGACGACTCCAGTTAGACTTAGAAGGTATTGTCGTCAGGTCAAGGCGAGACACTTGACGCTGTTCAGATTGTTGCTATGTTTACTCAAATAGAAAAACTTAGTGGCACTGAGAAAGTCAGACATGCGAAGTGTAGTTGAACAATAAATCATGAGTGATACCATTGAGAAAATCAAAGAAAAAGTGATGAACCTCGCTCGTTCACCTACTACTTCTACTCATGAGGATACCGGTGACGATAGTGATAAGAATGATTATGTAGATTCCATTCCCTAGTTTAGGTCTCTTTTTTAATTTTTAAACTTTTTGAACGAATTTTAAAAGAATTTATAAGTCTTTAAAGTTTTATTTGGATACTTTTGAATGTTAATTTAAGTTTGTTGTTTTATGTTTTGTGTAGCTTGTTTACAATATTGTGTGTTTGATTGGGCTGAATTGTATTGAGTTGAATTCGCAGGTGGCTGCTGCAAATAAATTTGCAATAAAAAGCGACGAACACTATGGTTTAATCTGTCCCTTTTTCTGGATTTTCAAAAAAATAATTTCCAGAAATGCGACGGTAAAGGTCCTTTAATTCGTGGAAATTTTGGGATTTTAAAAAATAAAATTTCTAGAGAAGTTACGGACTACGTCACATTGTGGAACTTTTAAAAAATAAAAATTAAAAAAAGGCACGCACACCGTCGCTTCATTTTTAAAAAATCCTAAAAATAATCAAAAAGCGACGAACGCAACACTATTCGTCGCTTTTTGAAAAGGATCGACCTAAAAAAGCGACAGACATGACTCCGTTGCTTTTCCATCGATTTTGTTAAAAAATAAGGATGGAGTCTGTCTCTTTTGGCCGTCCTTTATTTTACAGTTTTTAGTAGTGGTACCAACAAAAAGGAACAAAGGGAAAGAATATCACAATTAAGAGAAATCATTAATGAAGAAGACAACAAGATGAAAAATCTAAGTAACAAAATACAAGCAATTGAAATGAGAAATATGAAGGTAGGAGAGAAAGAAGAAGAAAAGTTATCAAATCAATTAAATATAAATATAAGCAATATGCAGGGGGGGGGGGACATTCAAGGGAAATTCACATGACCAAATAGGAGAAAATGTAGGGATCAAAAATAGGGGGAGAAAAAAGGGAGGTGTAGCAAGAAAATGACATAACTTAAAATATCAATGAGATAAGAAAAAAAAAGATTTATCACCGAGGTATAGAAACGAATTCTGAATGGGCACAAAGAGATAGAAAGTTGTTGTAAGGGTAGAAGCACAATGAGTATTATAACAAATTCAGTAATGTGTAAATGATGATAGACAAACTCTTATTCTAGAATATTACATTAGTTATCTCACAACATTCTTTTGAAAGATTAATTGATCTTAAGAAAAGAAACAAATATGATATATTGCCTTTATGGAATCCTTAAATGTCCTCTTGAAATAGAAACCTAAAGAAGAAAGTTTGAAATGAAAAACGTCGTGAAAAATAACTCATCCAAAATTTAGATGTGGAAGATCATTTTGGGGGATGTAGACCAACTTTTTGACATCCCTTTCAGAGGGAGCAACATCATGGTAACTCACCAAAAAATAGTAATTCAATTTTATAATGAGTTAAGGGGTAAAAGAGAGCCACCACCTAATTTTAGGAAAACAAAGAAATCAATTGGCAAATTAAATTGAAAAATGTGTCTATGAAACCATAGATTATAGGTAAGGGGTTCAAGTTATTCCGAAGGAAAGGTATTAGAAATCTTTCAGAATCCACAAGTCTGGGTCCGATTGAATTCATTTTTTTGAAATTGAGGAGAAGATAACAATAATACACAAGTATTATAGACATGCAATGTACACAAGTAATATGATATAACAATAATACATGAATCGGCCTAATTAACCTATCGTCAATAATAACAATAATGAACCGAGTATATAATTCAAACTCTATTCGAATAGTTTCAATGAGAAGCAACTCTGGGTACATGTAAACACACTTAGTAAATGTTTAAGCAATGAATAAATATGAATAAATCAAATACTAACTTAAAAATAAAATTTGTCTTATTAACATGAAAGACCTTGAAAATCGACGATAATTTCTTCATCGATCATTTTTAACAAGGAAAATAAAAACTTAAACTAAATTTCTGTCTTTTAACATTGGGAAGACCTCCAAAGCCGACAGAGAGATTTCCTCATTGAATAATTTAACAAATAAAACTATTTAATATAGTATAAAATATCTAAAATTAACCTAAAAAATTAATTTACGTAATAATAGTAATAATGATAATTGTAAGATCTTGTATTCTAGAATGAACTAAAGTTAATCTAAGAAGAACAAGAATAATCAAAATTAGAAATAAGTAAGGAAATCTAGAAAATTTCCATATTTAAAAAAGTTTTGGTCATTTTCCAACGGCCATAACTTCCAGCTCAAGAGGAGTTTGGGTGAGTTATTTACATGGATGGAAACCTCGTCTGAAAATCTTTATAATGACGTCAAGTTTTCGAACTTCCAAGGTCATATGAGGGAGATATTAGTTTCGGAAGTTGGTTTGTTGAGCAGGAAAAGTTCCAAATCCGGATTTTTAAGGGTGTTTTGGTCTTTTCCTAAATTAATTATTATTTTTGTTTTAGGGGTTATAAATTGGGGTCTAAGATGATCCCAATCTATTTTCACATTTAGAAGATAAGCTAGGGATTTGAGAGAAAGGAGAAAAGAGGAGACGGGAGAAGAAGACGCAAGAATGCCAAGAATTCGTTCGTGGATTTCGTCGAGGGTGATCCCTAACAAAGTACGTGAGATTATTTGGTGTTGGTTTCTTTCACCCTCCCTCCAATTTGATTCATTACAGCAATTTAGAGTTAAATTATATGAAAATCTTGAAGTTCTTGATAAAAAGTTTGAAGTTCTGGTTGGTAGAATTGTTGCTGAGCTCTGATTATTTTTGGAATGTTTTTGGAATGTTTTTGGGTCTAAGCAATTGGTTAATGTGTTATTTAGGGATCCTAAGAGTTTGGTGTGGAATTCATGGGAGTTTGGGAACGTGTAGAGATTAAAAACGAAGAAGAATGTCAAAAAACCCGTTGGGTAGATGCTAAGGCGCGGCGCATCCAAAGCCTCTCTAAGAGAGTCTGTCCATCAAGATTTGTCGCATCACGCCTCTCAGAGCGCCTGAGACAGCCTCTGTCCGTCAGGTTATGGCGCTCTGTGCCTCTCAGAGCGATTGGACCCCTGGAGACCCCGTTCTTTCCCTATCTTTTCGTACTAGTTCCTAACTGATGTACTCTTCATTCCTACTTGATTCCAACACTCTAAAGTACACATAAGCATCATGGAATCATCCATCAACATGAGATCATGATCCTTGAATCCATAATCCAATTTAAGGAAAGTTAAGATCAAAGTCAAGAAAGTTATGAGCCAAGTCTAGAAGTTAAGAAGCAAGTCAAAGTAAAGTTTCAAGTTTTCTGAAATCTTTCACAAACATTTTTTACTTTGTTTTAAAGACTTATATCTCAAGTCAAGAAAGAGTAAAGAGTTGAGTTCATTTGTCAAAAGCTAAAAGGGATCTTAGTATTTCATAAGAGTTAAGTTTCAAGTAAGCAAAGAGTATCAAGTTGAGTTCATTTCTCAAGAGTTATAAGGGAAGTAAGTAATCCCTAAGAGTTTAAACAAAAATGTTTTCAATATTTTGAGAAGGAAGGAAGCTAGACTTCTATAGATCCCATGGCTAGTTTTAATAGAAGGAAGAGGAAACTATGATTTCCAAGAGAGCGTTTTAGAAATTATGTTTTGAGCACTAATCTCAAACAACAGAATTAGTGTTTTTATCAAACATAAGAGACATTATATTTTTGGGAGTAGTATTGAGCACCGATAACTCAAAACCTTTATAAACCATGTAGCCACCATGGGTAGAAAAGGTTCATACTTTTTAGATGACTCTTTTTCACATTTTACCAATGGATCCATTAGGAAGTTCTGGTCTTATACCTTTGGCCGGGTATAGCGGTAGACCGATGTATCATCATTGTAGCTCTTAAGTGATGGTTATAGGTTAGAGAATCTCCCACAGATAAATGTATTTTTATATACATTGGTTAGTGTATTTTTTACACAGTAGTATTGTATTTTATATACGTCTCCGAGATTTAAGCCTGTTTTTAGTCAACATTTCTTTGTATTGTATTTATTTTAACTGCGTATATCAACTAAGAGTTAGTACATCATGAGTTGAGCTGAGTTAACGTTACTATTCATTCTTACTCCCTTTCAATTCTAAGTATTGTTTATATTTCCAACTCGCATACTTGTACATTCGATGTACTGATGCCAGTTGGCATGTCTTGTTTTATGATATAGATGCAGGTAACTAGGATCAACACGCGATGTTTCGTTGATCCAGATTGAGCTCCAGAGTATGTGATTAACCATTTTGCATTCTAAAGGCTATCCATTTCTTTTGGTTTTAGTAGGTTAGTTTTAGGATGTTTTGGGGTGTGTCCCAACATCCTTCTTCAGTTAGTTTAGAGGCTTAGTAGATACTAGTATTTCATTTTACAGTTTATTGTTGCTTGTTGAGACTTGAGTACCGTCACGACCAGATATTATAAAAAGTAATTTCCTTTAAACATGTAATATTTATTGTTTATGTTGAGTTTAGTCTTCTGCTTAATTAGGTAAGCCTCACCAAGGGTTTGGTTGAGGGCTAACAATGGTCTTCAAGTGTCAGTCCCGCACAGGGTGTAGGCTCGGGGCGTGACAAACATAGTATCAGATCCTAGAGATCAAGAGTCCTAGGGAGTCTATGAAGTCGTGTCTGTAGAGTCTTAATCATCGGTGTGAAGCGTCCCCCATCTATGATTAGGAGGCTACAACATTTAGGAATATTTCCCTTCTTTCATGTTCTTTTTGTGTCAAGAGTTTATCAAGTCTCTCTCTCTCTAATTCATGCTTACACGTATCTTTAAGATCATCATGCCTCCAAGAAGAGCATTTTAAGGTCGACCACGAAGAAATGTTGAGGAACAAGAGGTTCCAAATACACTAGAGGTGCAACCCCAAGGAGAGGTTACCAATGCTGAATTTGTGGAAGCTATCCAGATGCTACAGGTTGTGACAAAGTAGGTTGTGCAAAAAAGAGCAACTCGACAAGGAGTAGTTGATACCTCAAGAGTTCGTGAGTTTTTATAATGAACCCTCCTAGTTTTTCTGACTCAATCCTTACAGAGGATCTGAATAACTTTGTAGAGAAATTAAAGAAGGTATTTGAGTTAATGCATGTGGTGGATGTTGAGAGGGTTATATTGGCAGCGTATCAACTAAAGGGTGTGTCTAGAACCTGGTTTGATCAATGGAAGGGTTGTAGAGGTTAGGATGCACCACATCCAAGTGCGGCTTGCTTCGCAGAAACCTTCTTGGGGAGGTTCTTTCCTCGCGAACTGAAGGAATCCAAAGTGCGGGAGTTCCTTACTCTGAAATAGGACTCCATGAATGTAAAAGAGTATGGGATGAAGTTGACCAAACTATGTCATTATACTGTGGAGATGGTGAAAAACATGAGGAACAGAATGAGTATGTTTGTTGCAGGGTTGGGTTGCGCTTCAAGTAAGGAACGTAGGACTTCCATGTTTTTAGGTTACATGGACATATCTATGATGATGGTATATGTCAAACAAATTGAAGAAGAAAAGGTGAAGGATAGAAAAGAGTATCGAAAAAAGAAAGCCAAGACTGGAAACAAGTCTGGCCAACAGAAAGCTGGTTCAAGTGGATTACAATTCCAGAAATAAAAAGGGCATGCACCATCATTTGCTAGTGCAGCTGCACATATAAATCGAAGTGAGTATAGTGGCTAGAATTTGTAGCACTTCAAGGGTAGGCCAGCTCAGTCTCAAGGTAGTGTGTTACAAAAAGGTACTAAGCCTCCTGCCTGTGCCAAGTTGGTAGGAATCACTCTGGTATCTGTCACAAAGTCTTCACGCGTTGTTTCAAGTATGGTCAAGAGGATCACTTTATGAGAGAGTGCCCCAAGGACAATAAAGGCGGTGGAAACCCGGGCAATAGATATCAATCTTCATCAGTTGCTCCACAAATCAGTGTTGCACATAGGATAGATTCTTATGCTAAAGGAAGAGGTACAAACCACTTTTATGCTCTTAATAATTGCCATGAATTATAGAATTTTCCAGATGTTGTCACTGGTATGATTCGATTCTTTGACTTTACTCTTATGCATTATTAGACCCATGAGCTAGTTTATATTTTGTAACTCCTTATGTGGATATGAACTTTGATATTTCTCCTGAGAAACTTAGAGAACCATTTAGTGTATCTGCACTTGTTTGTGAACCCATTCTAGCAGAAAGAGTCTATCTGATTGTCATGTTTTCGTCAGTCACAATAGTACCATGACTGATTTAATAGAGTTTGACATGGTAGATTTTGATGTCATTCTCCATGCATGTTATGCATCAATAGATTTCAGAACTCAAGTTTTCAAGTTTCAGATTCCTAATGATCTATTCATAAAGTGGGCCACTAGTTCAACAGTGCCTAAGGTTCGCTTCATTTCGTACCTTAAGGCGAGGAAGTTAGTTCTAAGGTGTGTATCTATCACTTTTTCAGAGTTAATGACTCAAGTGTTGAGGTACCTTCATTTCAATTAGTTTCTATAGTCAATGAGTTTTCATAATTCCATTCCCGATGATCTCCTCGGAGTCCCTCCCGAAAGAGAGATAAACTTTGACATAGACGTTATTGCAGATACTTTTCCTATCTCTATTCCTCCATACTGAGTGGCACTTGCAGAGTTAAAAGAGATAAAAGATAAATTGAAAGACCTATTAGATAAAGGCTTGTTTGATCGAGTATCTCACCTTGGGATGCTCCAGTCTCGTATGTTTTCATACAGATGGGTCCCTTAGGATGTGATAGATTACCATCAGCTGAATAAGGTGACTATCTGTAACGACCTGTTTAGTCGTTTTGAGCAGCAGATTTATTTCTGGAAAAACTGGCTAAGATTACGGATACCACGACGGACCGTCATAGGCACGATGGCCCGTCACAGATGTCTCGTTTCAATATACTTAGGAATTCTGAAACTGGGTACTGAAAATCGACTCTCTGTAATCTGTGACGAAAGTGCAGGATGGACCGTCACAGGTGTGACGGACCATCACAGTCCACTGGGATTTTGGGAGGTTGCGACGACCATCGTGACGGACCGTCGCAGGCACGACGGCCCGTCACAGGTTGCGCAAGTCCCAGGCAGAATCGGATTTCTTCACACGTTTTAAGGGACGCATTGGACTATTCTTTCCTTAATTATAAAGTTAGAGGGTTAATATTAATAAGTCTAATTACTTGGGGGTTAAAAGAGGTAACCTTAAGTTAATTAGTGGGTTTTATTGTTCTCTTTCACACTTAATTATATGTTAATTAGGGTAAGAGAAAGAGGGTTTTGAATAAAAACAAACAGAAAGAACAAAGAGAAAGAGAGGAATCGATCGAGAGGAAGGAATATCAAAGCTTGGGAATTTGCTTGTGGATTCCAATTCTTCGGTGGAGGTAGGTTATGGTTTTCACACTATTCGTAGTAAACTCTTAATAGCGAATGATATGTGTTAGTAGTATTGTAATCCCTTCTATATGCTTAATTGTATGCTTGCATGACTATGATTATGTAATTGTGAATAAATAAGCATGATGAAGCTATTGAATCCCAAATCTTGAAAAGAAACCCTAATCTACTTTGTTAATGATGATGCCTTGGTATAAAAGAAGGCTTGATGAACGAAAGTGGTGAGATTAGGGGATCGGGTGCCACGTTCCGGTACCAGGATAGAGATAGAGGATCGGGTGCCACGTTCCGGTACCAGGATAGAATGAGGATCGGAGTGTCACGTTCCGACGCCAGGATAGTGTATGGATCGGGTGCCACGTTCCGGTACCAGGATAGAATGAGGATCAGAGTGTCACGTTCCGACACCAGGATAGTGTATGGATTGGGTGCCACGTTCCGGTACCAGGATAGAATGAGGATCGGAGTGTCACGTTCTGACACCAGGATAGTATATGGATCGGGTGCCACGTTCCGGTACCAGGATAGTATATGAGGATCGGAGTGTCACGTTTCGACACCAGGATAGTAGATGGAGCGGAGTGTCACGTACCGACACGAGGGAATAAAGATAATGAATCTTGAAATATGTTAATGAATTCAATCTAATGAATCTAATTCCCAAATGAGTATGATATTGAGGCTTGAGTCCTCATGGATGAACTTGTTAGTACTTATTGATGATTTTAGTACGTGTTGTTGCTACATGTTGAGTATTAAAGTTGATTTATGATATTAACTGATATATACTGTTTTCTATTTTGAGTTGGCCGATGATACTTACTCAGTACTTGTGGTTGTACTGACCCCCCTACTTTTATGTTTTCTTCTTTGTTATTTGTGGAATTGTAACGACCTGTTCAGTCGTTTGAGCAGCAGATTGTAATACGGGGAAAAACTGGCTGAGACGACGTGTGTCCCGACGGACCGTCGTGGTCACGACGACCCGTCGAGGAGGTGTCGTCCCATGACACTTAGAAATTCTGAAATTGGGTACTGAAAATCGACTCTCTGTAAATTGTGACGGACCTGCAGGACGTGCCGTCACAGCCACGACGAACCGTCGTGAGCCCCCGTTGCAAAACACTTCAACTTTTGAGAATTTGGTGCAAGAAACGAGTTTCTGACCGTCATGACGGAGGTGCAGGACGGACCGTCACAGGTGTGACGGGCCGTCACAGACCACCTGGAAGTTGGGAGGTTGCGACGGCTATCGTGACGGACCGTCGCAGGCACGACGGCCCATCACAGGCTGCGCAATCCCAGGCAGTTTAGGATTTCTCCACACGTTTTAAGGGTCGTTTTTGACTATTCTTTCCTTAATTATAAAGATTGAGGGTTAACATTAATAAGTCTAATTACTTAGGGGTTAAAAGGGGTAACCTTAAGTGAATTAGTGGGGTTTATTGTCCTTTTTCACACTTAATTATATGATTAATTAGGGTAAAAGAAAGAGGGTTTGAACATACAAAAACAAAAGAGAAAGAACAGAAAGGGATAGAGAGATCGATCGAGAGGCTGAGGAGAATAACAAAGCTTGGGAATTTCTTGATTGATTTCAATTCTTCGGTGGAGGTAGGTTATGGTTTATGTTACGATATTCGTAGTGAACTCTTAATAGTGAATGTTATGTGTTGATAGTATTGTAAACCCTGCTATGTGCTTAAATTGTATGCTTGCATGATTTATGATTACGAAATTGTGATGAATTAACAAAGCATGATGAAGCTATTGAATCCCAAATCTCGAAAGAACCCTAATTCGCTTGATATATTATATAATAAGATTGATGATGCCTTAGTATGAAAAGAAGGCTTGATAAATTATATAATGGTAATGAGGATGCCTTAGTATAAAAGAAGGCTTGATGAATTAGGGGATCGGGTGCCACGTTCCGGTACCAGGATAGAATGAATATGAGGATCGGAGTGTCACGTTCCGACACCAGGATAGAATATGAGGATCGGGTGCCACGTTCCGGTACCAGGATAGAATGAATATGAGGATCGGAGTGTCACGTTCCGACACCAGGATAGAATATGAGGATCGGGTGCCACGTTCCGGTACCAGGATAGAATGTATATGGGGATCGGAGTGCCACGTTCCAGCACCAGGATAGAAATAGAGGAGCGGAGTGTCACGTACCGACACAAGAGGAAGAAAGATAATGAATCTTGAAAGATAATGAATATACTCAATCTAATGAACTTAATTCCCAAATGAGTATGGTATTGAGGCTTGAGTCCTCATGTGTGAACTTGACGGTAATTGTTAATGATAAAGTAATTGCTGTTGCTACATGTTGAGTATTGTAGTTAATTTACATTATTATTGATATATATTGTTCCCTATTTTGAGTTAGCCGATGATATCTACTCAATACGTGTGGTTGTACTGACCCCTACTTTTATGTTTTCCCTTTGTTATTTGTGTTATGCAGCAAACGTTCCGTCAACTTCAACACAACAGTAATTCGGGCCAGACTTCGTCATACCGGATCTCAGGGTGAGCTAACGCTTCTAGCTTGGACTGGATCTTCTTCTATATGTCTTGATGCCTTGACTTCCGGCATGGACTAGTTTCTTATGTATTTTTAGCTTCTTAGACATTCTTAGATAGTTTAGTTTAGTAATTTGATCATAGATGTTCTTGTGATGATGACTTCCAGATTTTGGGAATATTAATAATAGTTGAGTTGTTTATTTATGAGTTTAAGTCTTCCGCATTATTTCTGTTGATATTATATTGAAATGATAAGGTTTAGATGGGTTGGTTCGCTCACATAGGAGGGTAAATGTGGGTGCCAGTCGCGTCCCCGTTTTGGGTCGTGACAAACTTGGTATCAGAGCATTAGGTTCATCGGTCTCATCACACAAGAACAGGTCTAGTAGAGTCTTAAGGAACGGTAGGGGGACGCCTTTACTTTTCTTTGAGAGGCTATAAGACTTTAGGAAAATTCCATTCTTTCATTCTTTCTTTCGTGCTACTACTTGAGTCCAATTGGTATCTAGGTGATACAAATTGGTATCTGACCATCTTCACTCTATTTCGCAGATGGTTAGAACTAGAGCAACGAACGCACCAGCAGCAACAACGGAAAGACAGGAAACGACTGAGCCAGCCACTGGGGCTGTGGCTCAAGGAAGAACAGCGGCAAGAGGCCGCGAAAGAGGTCGTGGGAGGACGTCCTCTAGAGGAAGAGGACGAGCCCCTAGCCCATCTGATACTAGGGCGGTGACTCCTCCACCGACTGAGGAGGTAGTAAGAGAGGGTGAGGAAGGGGAAACTGAACAAGTGCAAAATGAGGAATTGCCACCCCAACCTACCCCAGAGATGATCAACCAGGTACTTGCTTATCTTAGCGGGTTATCCGATCAAGGACAGGCTCCTCCAGTGGTTTCTGCACCAACACCTCCGGTTTCAGAAATACGACATGCGGCTACTATGGCTCCCCGCATGGATGCATCATTGGGAATCGACACATTTCCACGACTGACTACTGGGCCTATTATGACAAATGATCAGCATGAACTTTTCAGTAAGTTGTTGAAATTGAAACCTCCAGTCTTCAAGGGTGCAGAATCTGAAGATGCTTATGATTTTCTGGTTGATTTTCATGAGCTACTACACAAGATGGGGATAGTAGAACGGTTTGGCGTTGAGTTCGTAAGCTATCAATTTCAAGGGAACGCCAAAATGTGGTGGCGATCACATGTTGAGTGTCAACCAACAGAGGCACCACCAATGACGTGGGAATCATTCTCTACCCTGTTTATGGAGAAATATATCCCAAGGACTTTGAGAGATAGAAAGAGGGATGAGTTCTTGAGTCTGGAGCAAGGTAGAATGACGGTTAATGCATACGAGGCTAAATTTCGCGCACTATCCAGATACGCCACCCAACTCTGTTTCAGTCCACAAGAACGGATCCGCCGTTTTGTGAAGGGGTTGAGGTCAGAATTACGGATTTCAGCCTTACAGATAGCGGCAACAGCAACATCCTTCCAAGAGGTGGTAGACTTTGTGATAGAGGTGGAAGGAGTAAAACCGGATGACTTCACCACAACGTCTACATCAAAGAGGTTTCGAAGGGGAGGTGAGTTTAATGGTTCTTATTCTAGAGGACAGAACTCCGGAGGTCACTCCAATCGACCAATACAGTCTTCACTACAGACTGTAGTTGGGGGTCCACCTCAGAACGGTCAACACTTCTCTGAGAGGCCGATGCGTGAACCCAGAGAATGTTATGGGTGTGGAGAGATTGGACACATTAAGAGGTATTGTCCAAACCAGAGTTACAGAACCCCACTGGCTAGAGGTAAGGGTGGTAATGGTAGAGGTCGTTATTCTGGAGGGCGTGGTGGCCGAGGTAATGGTGGTCACCAAAACGGCAGAGGTGAAGGGCAAAACGGAGCCACTACTACACAACATGGTAGGGGCAACGGACAGACAAATAATGGGGCTCATTGCTACGCTTTCCCTGGGAGATCTGAAGCGGAGGCGTCTGATGCAGTTATCACAGGTAACCTTCTGATTTGTGATTGCATGGCTTCCGTGTTGTTTGATCCTGGATCCACATTTTCTTATGTATCTTCCTCATTTTCTAATGATCTAAATTTGCATTGTGAATTACATGACATGCCTATTCGTGTTTCTACTCCGGTGGGTGAGTCTGTGATAGTTGAAAAGGTATATAGGTCTTGTTTGGTGAATTTTGTGGGGAGCAACACTTATGTAGATTTGGTCATCTTAGAAATGGGTGACTTTGATGTAATTCTGGGTATGACTTGGCTTTCTCCAAACTTTGCGATTTTGGATTGTAATGCCAAAACGGTGACGTTAGCCAAGCCTGGGGCAGATCCGTTAGTGTGGAAGGGCGACTACACTTCCAGTCCGGTGCGTATTATCTCCTTTCTTCGTGCTAAGAAAATGGTGAGTAAAGGGTGTTTAGCTTTCTTGGCACATCTCAAGGATGACACTACTCAAGTACCTTCGATTGAGTCAGTTTCGGTAGTCCGTGAATTTGTGGATGTGTTCCCTGCAGATCTTCCCGGTATGCCACCGGATAGGGATATTGACTTCTGTATCGATCTTGAACCCGGTACTCGCCCCATTTCTATACCCCCGTATAGAATGGCTCCCGCGGAGTTAAGAGAGTTAAAAGCACAACTTCAAGAGTTGTTGAGCAAGGGCTTTATTAGACCAAGTGCATCTCCTTGGGGTGCTCCGGTTTGTTTGTGAAAAAGAAGGATGGGAGTTTCCGAATGTGCATAGATTACCGACAGTTGAACAAAGTAACTATTAAGAACAAGTACCCCATTCCTCGCATTGATGACTTGTTCGACCAGTTACAAGGTGCTTGTGTCTTCTCTAAAATTGACTTGAGATCCGGTTATCACCAATTGAAAATACGAGCAACGGATGTGCCAAAGACTGCTTTTCGAACTAGGTATGGGCACTATGAATTTGTGGTAATGTCCTTTGGTCTTACGAATGCCCCTGCTGCTTTCATGAGTTTGATGAACGGGATTTTCAAGCCATATTTGGACCTCTTTGTGATTGTGTTTATTGATGATATACTGATATACTCGAAGAGTAAGAAAGAACATGAGGAGCATTTGAAAATGGTGTTAGAGTTGTTGAGAAAGAAAAAGCTTTATGCGAAATTCTCCAAGTGTGAGTTTTGGCTAGATTCAGTGTCCTTCTTGGGGCACGTGGTTTCTAAGGAAGGAGTGATGGTAGATCCTTCTAAGATTGAAACAGTGAAAAATTGGGTAAGACCCACTAATGTGTCAGAAATACGGAGTTTTGTTGGGTTAGCTAGCTACTACCGCCGATTCGTCAAGGGATTCTCTTCTATTGCTTCCCAATTGACGAACTTGACTAAGCAAAACGTTCCATTTGTATGGTCGGACGAGTGTGAGGAAAGCTTTCAGAAACTCAAGACTTTGTTGACTACCGCGCCTATCCTTACCTTGCCGGTAGAGGGTAAGAACTTCATTGTCTATTGTGATGCATCCTATTCGGGTTTGGGTGCAGTGCTAATGCAAGAGAAGAACGTGATCGCTTATGCTTCAAGACAATCAAAAGTGCATGAACGTAACTATCCAACTCATGACTTGGAATTTGCCGCGGTAGTATTTGCACTAAAGCAATGGAGACACTACTTGTATGGGGTTAAGTGTGAAGTCTACACGGACCATCGTAGCCTACAGTATGTATTCACTCAGAAAGACTTGAACTTGAGACAGAGGAGATGGATGGAACTACTGAAGGACTACGACATCAATATCTTGTATCATCCGGGAAAAGCAAATGTTGTGGCAGATGCTTTGAGTAGGAAGGCCGGAAGCATGGGAAGTCTAGCTCATTTGCAAGCTTCTAGACGCCCATTGGCTAGAGAAGTGCAGATTTTGGCTAATGACCTTATGAGGTTAGAAATAAATGAGAAGGGAGGATTGTTAGCTTGTGTAGAGGCAAAATCCTCTTTTCTTGATCAGATTAAGGGGAAACAGTTTGATGATGAGAAACTAAGGCGAATTCGAGATAAAGTGTTGCAAGGAGAGGCTAAGGAAGCAATAATCGATGGGGAAGGTGTTTTGAGGATTAAGGGAAGAGTATGTGTACCCCGCATCGATGATTTGATCACCACTATTCTTATAGAAGCTCATAGTTCCGGATATTCTATACATCCTGGTGCAACCAAGATGTACCGCGACCTAAAGCAACACTTCTGGTGGAGTAGAATGAAGCGAGATATGTTGAGTTTGTTGCCAAATGCCCAAATTGTCAACAAGTAAAGTATGAACACCAAAGGCCCGGAGGAACGCTTCAGAGAAGAGAATGCCCATTCCTGAATGGAAGTGGAGAGAATCGCAATGGACTTTGTGGTTGGTCTTCCAAAAACCTTGGGTAAGTATGAATCCATTTGGGTGATCGTTGATAGGTTAACTAAGTCTGCTCACTTCATTCCTGTCAAGGTGACCTACAATGCAGAGAAGTTAGCCAAGATCTACATCTCAGAGATCGTTCGGTTGCATGGAGTTCCACTCTCCATCATATCTGATAGAGGCACGCAGTTTACTTCTAAGTTTTGGAGAACATTGCATGCAGAATTAGGTACTAGGTTGGACCTTAGTACGGCGTTTCACCCTCAGACCGATGGTCAGTCTGAGCGAACGATTCAAGTGTTGGAGGATATGCTTCGTGCATGTGTGATAGAGTTTGGTGGCCATTGGGATAGCTTTTTACCTTTGGCAGAGTTTTCATATAATAATAGCTATCACTCCAGTATTGACATGGCTCCATTTGAAGCATTGTATGGGAGGAGGTGTAGATCTCCCATTGGTTGGTTTGATGCCTTTGAAGTTAGACCTTGGGGGACTGATCTGTTGAGAGATTCTATGGAGAAGGTAAAGCTATTCAAGAAAAGCTTTTGGCGGCTCAAAGTAGACAAAAGGAGTATGCAGACCAAAAGGTTAGAGACTTGAGTTCATGGAAGGTGAACAAGTCCTGTTGAAGGTGTCACCCATGAAAGGGGTGATGCGGTTCGAAAAAGGGGTAAGTTAAGTCCAAGGTATATTGGACCATTTGAAGTGCTTAAGAGAATAGGGGAGGTGGCTTATGAATTAGCCTTGCCCCCAGGGCTGTCTGGAGTGCATCCGGTGTTTCATGTATCCATGTTGAAGAGATACCACGGAGATGGAAACTACATTATCCGTTGGGATTCAGTTTTGTTGGATGAGAACTTGACTTATGAAGAGGAACCGGTTGCTATATTAGATAGAGAAGTTCGCAAGCTGAGGTCGAGAGAGATTGCATCCATCAAAGTTCAATGGAAGAATCGACCGGTTGAAGAGGCTACTTGGGAGAAGGAGGCAGATATGCAAGAAAAATACCCACATCTGTTTACAGATTCAGGTACTCCTTTTCGCCATTGTTTTTCTTCTTTTGATCGTTCGGGGACGAACGATGGGTAAATTGGTATCTATTGTAACGACCTGTTCAGTCGTTTGAGCAGCAGATTGTAATACGGGGAAAAACTGGCTGAGACGACATGTGTCCCGACGGACCGTCGTGGTCACGACGACCCGTCGAGGAGGTGTCGTCCCATGACACTTAGAAATTCTGAAATTGGGTACTGAAAATCGACTCTCTGTAAATTGTGACGGACCTGCAGGACGTGCCGTCACAGCAACGACGAACCGTCGTGAGCCCCCGTTGCAAAACACTTCAACTTTTGAGAATTTGGTGCAAGAAACGAGTTTCTGACCGTCATGACGGAGGTGCAGGACGGACCGTCACGGTGTGACGGCCGTCACAGACCACCTGGAAGTTTGGAGGTTGCGACGGCCATCGTGACGGACCGTCGCAGGCACGACGGCCCGTCACAGGCTTGCGCAATCCCAGGCAGTTTAGGATTTCTCCCACACGTTTTAAGGGTCGTTTTTGACTATTCTTTCCTTAATTATAAAGATTGAGGGTTAACATTAATAAGTCTAATTACTTAGGGGTTAAAAGGGGTAACCTTAAGTGAATTAGTGGGGTTTATTGTCCCTTTTCACACTTAATTATATGATTAATTAGGGTAAAAGAAAGAGGGTTTGAACATAAGAAAACAAAAGAAAGAACAGAAAGGGATAGAGAGATCGATCGAGAGGCTGAGGAGAATAACAAAGCTTGGGAATTTCTTGATTGATTTCAATTCTCGGTGGAGGTAGGTTATGGTTTATGTTACGATATTCGTAGTGAACTCTTAATAGTGAATGTTATGTTTGATAGTATTGTAAACCCTGCTATGTGCTTAAATTGTATGCTTGCATGATTTATGATTACGAAATTGTGATGAATTAACAAAGCATGATGAAGCTATTGAATCCCAAATCTCGAAAGAACCCTAATTCGCTTGATATATTATATAATAAGATTGATGATGCCTTAGTATGAAAGAAGGCTTGATAAATTATATAATGGTAATGAGGATGCCTTAGTATAAAAGAAGGCTTGATGAATTAGGGGATCGGGTGCCACGTTCCGGTACCAGGATAGAATGAATATGAGGATCGGAGTGTCACGTTCCGACACCAGGATAGATATGAGGATCGGGTGCCACGTTCCGGTACCAGGATAGAATGAATATGAGGATCGGAGTGTCACGTTCTGACACCAGGATAGAATATGAGGATCGGGTGCCACGTTCCGTACCAGGATAGAATGTATATGGGGATCGGAGTGCCACGTTCCGGCACCAGGATAGAAATAGAGGAGCGGAGTGTCACGTACCGACACAAGAGGAAGAAAGATAATGAATCTGAAAGATAATGAATATACTCAATCTAATGAACTTAATTCCCAAATGAGTATGGTATTGAGGCTTGAGTCCTCATGTGTGAACTTGACGGTAATTGTTAATGATAAAGTAATTGCTGTTGCTACATGTTGAGTATTGTAGTTAATTTACATTATTATTGATATATATTGTTCCCTATTTTGAGTTAGCCGATGATATCTACTCAGTACGTGTGGTTGTACTGACCCCCTACTTTTATGTTTTTCCCTTTTGTTATTTGTGTTATGCAGCAAACGTTCCGTCAACTTCAACACAACAGTAATTCGGGCCAGACTTCGTCATACCGGATCTCAGGGTGAGCTAACGCTTCTAGCTTGGACTGGATCTTCTTCTATAAGTCTTGATGCCTTGACTTCCGGCATGGACTATTTCTTATGTATTTTTAGCTTCTTAGACATTCTTAGATAGTTTAGTTTAGTAATTTGATCATAGATGTTCTTGTGATGATGACTTCCAGATTTTGGGAATATTAATAATAGTTGAGTTGTTTATTTATGAGTTTAAGTCTTCCGCATTATTTCTGTTGATATTATATTGAAATGATAAGGTTTAGATGGGTTGGTTCGCTCACATAGGAGGGTAAATGTGGGTGCCAGTCGCGTCCCCGTTTTGGGTCGTGACAGGAATGCAGCAAACGTTCCGTCAACTTCAACTCAACAGTAGATCTAGCCAGTCTTCACTACCTTCGGAAATTCAGGGTGAGCTAATGCGTCTAGCTTGGACTGGATCTTCTTCTTCAAGTCTTGATGCCTTGAACTTCTGGCATGGACTAGCTTTTATTTGTTTTAGCTTCTTAGACGTTTTTAGTTTAGTAATTTGAGGATAGATGTTCTTGTGATGATGACTTCCAGATCTTGGGGATAATAATAATAGTTTTGAATTGTTTTATAAATGAGTTTAAGTCTTCCGCATTATTTTCTGTTGATATATCTTGAAATGTTAATGTTTAGATGGGTTGGTTCGCTCACATAGGAGGGTAAATGTGAGTGCCAGTCGCGTCCCCGATTTGGGTCGTGACAAACTTGGTATCAGAGCATTAGGTTCATTGGTCTCATCACATAATAACGAGTCTAGTAGAGTCTTAAGGAACGGTAGGGGGACGCCTTTACTTTTCTTTGAGAGGCTATAAGACTTTAGGAAAATTCCATTCTTTCATTCTTCTTTCGTGCTACTACTTGAGTCCAATTGGTATCTAGGTGATATAAATTGGTATCTGACCATCTTCATTCTATTTCGCAGATGGTTAGAACTAGAGCAACGACCGCACCAGCAGCAACAACGGAAAGACAAGAAACGACTGAGCCAGCCACTGGGGCTGTAGCTCGAGGAAGAGCAGCGGCAAGAGGCCGTGGAAGAGGTCGTGGGAGGACGTCCTCTAGAGGAGAGGACGAGCCCCTAGCCCATCTGATACTAGGGCGGTAACTCCTCCACCGACCGAGGAGGTGATAAGAGAGGGTGAGGAAGGGGAGAATGAACAAGTGCAAAATGAGGAAATGCCACCCCCAACCTACCCCAGAGATGATCAACCAGGTACTTGCTTATCTTAGCGGGTTATCCGATCAGGGTCAGGCACCTCCTGTGGTTTCTGCACCAACACCTCCGGTTTCAGAGATACGACATGCGGCTACTATGGCTCCCCGCATGGATGCATCATTGGGAATAGGCACATTTCCACGTCTGACTACTGGGCCTATTATGACAAATGATCAGCATGAACTTTTCAGTAAGTTCTTGAAATTGAAACCTCCAGTCTTTAAGGGAGCAGAATCAGAGGATGCCTACGATTTCCTGGTTGATTGTCATGAGCTACTACACAAGATGGGTATAGTAGAACGGTTTGGCGTTGAGTTTCGTGAGCTATCAGTTTCAAGGGAACGCCAAAATGTGGTGGCGGTCACATGTTGAGTGTCAACCAACAGAGGCACCACCTATGACTTGGGAATCATTCTCTAGCTTGTTTATGGAAAAGTATATCCCAAGGACTTTGAGAGATAGAAAAAGGGATGAGTTCTTGAGTCTAGAGCAAGGTAGGATGACGGTTAACGCATACGAGGCCAAATTCCGTGCATTATCCAGGTCTGCCACCCAACTTTGTTTCAGTCCACAAGAACGGATCCGCCGTTTTGTGAAGGGGTTGAGGTCAGAATTGCGGATTTCAGCCTTACAGATAGCGGCAACGGCAACATCCTTCCAAGAGGTGGTAGACTTTGTGATAGAGGTGGAAGGAGTGAAACCAGATGACTTCACCACGACATCGACATCAAAAAGGTTTCGAAGGGGAGGTGAGTTTAATGGTTCTTACTCAAGAGGACAGAGCTCAGGAGGTTACTCAGTTCGACCCATTCAGTCTTCACTACAGACTGTAGTTGGGGGTCCACCTCAGACCGGTCAACACTTCTCTGAGAGACCTATGCATGAACCCAGAGAATGCTATGGATGTGGGGAGATTGGACATATTAAGAGATATTGTCCAAAACAGAGTAATCGACCCCCAATAGCTAGAGGTAGAGGTGGTTGTGGAAGAGGCCGTCATTATGGAGGACGCGGTGGTCGAGCTAAAGGTGGTCACCAAAACGGCCGAGGAGATGGGCAAATTGGAGCCACTACGACACAACATGGTAGGGGCAACGGACAGACTGGTGATAGGGCCCATTGTTACGCTTTCCCTGGGAAATCAGAAGCGGAGGCGTCTGATGCTGTTATCACAGGTAATCTTTTGGTTTGTGATTGCATGGCATCTGTATTATTTGACCCTGGATCCACGTTTTCATATGTATCTTCATCATTTGCTAATGGTCTAAATTTGCATTTTGAATTACTTGACATGCCTATTCGTGTTTCTACTCCGGTGGGTGAGTCTGTGGTAGTTGAAAAGGTATATAGGTCTTGTTTGGTGAACTTTGTGGGAAGCAACACTTATTTAGATTTGGTTATCTTAGAAATGGTTGATTTTGATGTAATTCTGGGTATGACTTGGCTTTCTCCGCAATTTGCGATCTTGGATTGTAATGCTAAAACGGTGACGTTAGCCAAGCCGGGGACAGACCCGTTAGTGTGGGAAGGTGACTACACTTCCAATCCGGTGCGTATTATCTCCTTTCTTCGTGCTAAGAAAATGGTTAGTAAAGGGTGTATAGCTTTCTTGGCACATCTTAAGGACGACACTACCCAAGTACCTTCGATTGAGTCGGTTTCGGTAGTCCGTGAGTTTTTGGAGGTGTTCCCTGCAGATCTTCCTGGTATGCCACCAGATAGGGATATTGACTTCTGTATCGATCTTGAACCGGGCACACGCCCCATTTCTATACCCCCTTATAGAATGGCTCCCGCCGAATTAAGAGAGTTAAAGGCTCAACTTCAAGAGTTGTTGAGCAAGGGCTTCATTAGACCAAGTGCGTCTCCTTGGGGTGCTCCGGTTTTGTTTGTGAAGAAGAAGGATGGGATTTTTCGGATGTGCATAGACTACCGGCAGTTGAACAAGGTAACTATTAAGAACAAGTATCCTCTTCCTCGCATTGATGACTTATTCGATCAACTACAAGGTGCTTGTGTCTTCTCGAAGATCGACTTGAGATCCGGTTATCATCAATTGAAAATACGGGCAACGGATGTGCCAAAGACTGCTTTTCGAACTAGGTATGGACATTATGAATTTGTAGTGATGTCCTTTGGTCTTACGAATGCCCCCGCTGCTTTCATGAGCTTGATGAATGGAATATTTAAGCCGTATTTGGATCTCTTTGTGATCGTATTTATAGATGATATACTGGTATATTCTAAAAGTAAGGAGGAACATGAGGAGCATTTGAGAATTGTATTGGAAATGTTAAGGGAGAAAAAGCTTTATGCCAAGTTCTCTAAGTGTGAGTTTTGGCTAGATGCAGTGTCCTTCTTGGGGCATATGGTCTCTAAGGAAGGAGTGATGGTAGATCCTTCTAAGATTGAGACAGTGAAGAATTGGGTAAGACCCACTAATGTGTCAGAAATAAGAAGCTTTGTTGGGTTAGCTAGCTACTACCGCCGCTTTGTCAAGGGATTCTCTTCTATTGCTTCCCAATTGACGAACTTGACTAAGCAGAATGTTCCATTTGTATGGTCGGATGAGTGCGAAGAAAGCTTTCAGAAACTCAAGACTTTGTTGACTACCGCACCTATCCTCACCTTGCCGGTAGAGGGTAAGAACTTCATTGTTTACTGTGATGCATCCTATTCGGGTTTGGGTGCAGTGCTAATGCAAGAAAAGAATGTAATTGCTTATGCTTCAAGACAATTAAAAGTGCATGAACGTAACTACCCAACTCATGACTTGGAATTGGCCGCGGTAGTATTTGCATTGAAGCAATGGAGGCACTATTTATATGGGGTTAAGTGTGAAGTCTATACGGATCATCGTAGTCTGCAGTATGTCTTTACTCAGAAAGATTTGAACTTGAGACAAAGGAGATGGATGGAACTACTGAAGGACTACGACATCACTATTTTGTATCATCCGGGGAAGGCGAATGTTGTGGCAGATGCTTTAAGTAGAAAGGCGGGAAGCATGGGAAGTCTAGCTCATTTGCAAGCTTCTAGACGCCCATTGGCTAGAGAAGTGCAGATTTTGGCTAATGACCTCATGAGGTTAGAAGTAAATGAGAAGGGAGGATTGTTAGCTTGTGTGGAGGCAAGATCCTCTTTCCTTGACAAGATTAAGGGGAAGCAGTTTGATGATGAGAAATTGATCCGGATCCGAGATAAAGTGTTGCAAGGAGAGGATAAAGAAGCAACAGTCGATGAGGAAGGTGTTTTGAGGATTAAGGGAAGGGTATGTGTACCCCGCATTGATGATTTGATCAACACTATTCTGACAGAGGCTCATAGTACAAGGTATTCTATACATCCGGGTGCAACCACAATGTATCGCGACCTAAAGCAACACTTTTGGTGGAGTAGAATGAAGCGCGATATTGTTGACTTTATTGCCAAATGTCCAAACTGTCAACAAGTAAAGTATGAACACCAGAGGCCTGGAGGAACGCTTCAGAGAATGCCCATTCCTGAATGGAAGTGGGAGAGAATCGCAATGGACTTTGTGGTTGGTCTTCCAAAGACAATGGGTAAGTATGACTCCGTTTGGGTGATTGTTGATAGGTTAACTAAGTCTGCTCATTTTATTCCGGTCAAGGTGACTTACAATGCAGAGAAGTTAGCCAAGATCTATATCTCAGAAATCGTTCGATTGCATGGGGTTCCACTATCCATCATATCAGATAGAGGTACGCAGTTTACTTCTAAGTTTTGGAAAACATTGCATGCCGAATTGGGTACTAGGTTGGATCTTAGTACCGCGTTCCATCCTCAGACCGATGGTCAATCTGAGCGAACGATTCAAGTGTTGGAGGATATGCTTCGCGCATGCGTGATAGAGTTTGGTGGCCATTGGGATAGCTTCTTACCTTTGGCAGAGTTTTCGTACAATAATAGCTATCACTCCAGTATTGATATGGCTCCATTTGAAGCATTGCATGGGAGGAGGTGTAGATCTCCCGTTGGTTGGTTCGATGCATTTGAGGTTAGACCTTGGGGTACTGACCTCTTGAGGGATTCATTAGATAAGGTGAAGGGCATTCAAGAAAAGCTTCTAGCGGCGCAAAGTAGACAAAAGGAGTATGCAGATCGAAAGGTTAGAGACTTGGAGTTCATGGAGGGTGAACAAGTCTTGTTGAAGGTTTCACCCATGAAAGGGGTGATGCGGTTTGGCAAAAGAGGTAAGCTAAGTCCAAGGTATATTGGACCATTTGAAGTACTAAAGCGAGTAGGGGAGGTGGCTTATGAATTAGCCTTACCTCCAGGGCTGTCCGGAGTGCATCCGGTGTTTCATGTGTCCATGTTGAAAAGATACCATGGAGATGGAAACTACATTATCCGTTGGGATTCAGCTTTGCTTGATGAGAATTTGACTTATGAGGAGGAACCGGTTGCTATATTAGATAGAGAGGTTCGCAAGTTGAGGTCGAGAGAGATTGCATCCATCAAAGTTCAATGGAAGAATCGACCGGTTGAAGAGGCTACTTGGGAGAAGGAGGCAGATATGCAAGAAAAATACCCACATCTCTTTACAGATTCAGGTACTCCTCTTCGCCATTGTTTTTCTTCCTTTGATCGTTCGGGGACGAATGATGGATAAATTGGTATCTATTGTAACGACCTGTTTAGTCGTTTTGAGCAGCAGATTTATTTCTGGAAAAACTGGCTAAGATTACGGACACCACGACGGACCGTCATAGGCACGACGGCCCGTCACAGATGTCTCGTTTCAATATACTTAGGAATTCTGAAACTGGGTACTGAAAATCGACTCTCTGTAATCTGTGACGAAAGTGCAGGACGGACCGTCACAGGTGTGACGGACCGTCATAGTCCACTGGCATTTTGGGAGGTTGCGACGACCATCGTGACGGACCGTCGCAGGCACGACGGCCTGTCACAGGTTGCGCAAGTCCCAGGCAGAATCGGATTTCTTCACACGTTTTAAGGGACACATTGGACTATTCTTTCCTTAATTATAAAGTTAGAGGGTTAATATTAATAAGTCTAATTACTTGGGGGTTAAAAGAGGTAACCTTAAGTTAATTAGTGGGTTTTATTGTCCTCTTTCACACTTAATTATATGTTAATTAGGGTAAGAGAAAGAGGGTTTTGAATAAAAACAAACAGAAAGAACAAAGAGAAAGAGAGGAATCGATCGAGAGGAAGGAATATCAAAGCTTGGGAATTTGCTTGTGGATTCCAATTCTTCGGTGGAGGTAGGTTATGGTTTTCACACTATTCATAGTAAACTCTTAATAGCAAATGATATGTGTTAGTAGTATTGTAATCCCTTCTATATGCTTAATTGTATGCTTGCATGACTATGATTATGTAATTGTGAATAAATAAGCATGATGAAGCTATTGAATCCCAAATCTTGAAAAGAAACCCTAATCTACTTTGTTAATGATGATGCCTTGGTATAAAAGAAGGCTTGATGAACGAAAGTGGTGAGATTAGGGGATCGGGTGCCACGTTCCGGTACCAGGATAGAGATAGAGGATCGGGTGCCACGTTCCGGTACCAGGATAGAATGAGGATCGGAGTGTCACGTTCTGACACCAGGATAGTGTATGGATCGGGTGCCACTTTCCGGTACCAGGATAGAATGAGGATCGGAGTGTCACGTTCCGACACTAGGATAGTGTATGGATCGGGTGCCACGTTCCGGTACCAGGATAGAATGAGGATCGGAGTGTCACGTTCTGACACCAGGATAGTATATGGATCGGGTGCAACGTTCCGGTACCAGGATAGTATATGAGGATCGGAGTGTCACGTTCCGACACCAGGATAGTAGATGGAGCGGAGTGTCACGTACCGACACGAGGGGAATAAAGATAATGAATCTTGAAATGTGTTAATGAATTCAATCTAATGAATCTAATTCCCAAATGAGTATGATATTGAGGCTTGAGTCCTCATGGATGAACTTGTTAGTACTTATTGATGATTTTAGTACGTGTTGTTGCTACATGTTGAGTATTATAGTTGATTTATGATATTAACTGATATATACTGTTTTCTATTTTGAGTTGGCCGATGATACTTACTCAGTACTTGTGGTTGTACTGACCCCCCTACTTTTATGTTTTCTTCTTTGTTATTTGTGGAATGCAGCAAACGTTCCGTCAACTTCAACTCAACAGTAGATCTAGCCAGTCTTCACTACCTTCGGAAATTCAGGGTGAGCTAATGCGTCTAGCTTGGACTGGATCTTCTTCTTCAAGTCTTGATGCCTTGAACTTCTGGCATGGACTAGCTTTTATTTGTTTTAGCTTCTTAGAAGTTTTTAGTTTAGTAATTTGAGGATAGATGTTCTTGTGATGATGACTTCCAGAACTTGGGGATAATAATAATAGTTTTGAATTGTTTTATAAATGAGTTTAAGTCTTCCGCATTATTTTCTGTTGATATATCTTGAAATGTTAATGTTTAGATGGGTTGGTTCGCTCACATAGGAGGGTAAATGTGAGTGCCAGTCGCGTCCCCGATTTGGGTCGTGACACTATCAACAATAAATATCTTCTTCCAAGGATAGATGACCTTTTTGATCATCTTTAGGGTGCTTCTTGTTTCTCCAAGATCGACCTCAGATCAGGCTATCATCAGTTGAGAGTAAGAGAATGTGATATTCCCAAGACAACTTTTAGAACAAGGTATGGGCATTACGAACATTTGGTTATGTACTTTGGCTTGACAAATGCACCTGCAATGTTCATAATCTTATGAATAGAGTCATCAAACCTTATTTATATCTCTTTGTCATTGTCTTCATTGATGACATACTGATTTATTCAAGGAATGAAGAAGATCATGCTAGTCACCTAAGAATTGTTCTTCAAACATTGAGAGACAAAGAATTGGTATGCCAAGTTCTCCAAGTGTGAGTTTTGGCTTAAGTATGTGGTAGTCTAAGGCCACATGGTTTCTGGAAAAGGTATTAGAGCTGACACTTAGAAGATTGAGGCACTTGAGAGTTAGACTAGACCACATCTCCTACATATATAAGGAGTTATTTTGGTTTGGCTGGCTATTAAAGGAGATTTATTGAAGGATTCTCATCTATCTGGTCTCTTTTGACCAACTTAACTCTGAACACGGTCAAGTTTCAATGGTCCGAAGCGTGTGAGAAAAGATTTTGAGAGTTGAAAAAGAGATTGATTAACACTCTGGTTTTGACCTAACTAGAGGGTACTCAAGGATTTGTGGTGTATTGTGACGCATCAAGAGTTGGCGCAATATTGGAAAGGTTATAAGTTATGCATCTATACAATTGAAGTTTCATGAGAAGAATTATCCAACTCATGACTTAGAATTGGATGCAGTAGTGTTTACGTCGAAGATATGACATCACTATTTGATGGAGTTCATGCGGATACATTCACTGATCACAAGAGCCTCCAATATGTGTTCACTCAAAAAGAGATCAAACATAGCCAAAGAAGGTGGTTGGAATTACTCAAGGATTATTACATGAGTATTCTTTACCTCCAAGTAAGGCTAATGTGGTTGCTGATGCCTTAAGCAAGTTATCCATGGGAAATAATTCCGATGTCGAAGAAAAAAGAGGGAGTTAGCAAAAGATGTGCACAAACTTGCACGACTAGGATTCAGACATATGGATTCCACAGAAGGAGGCATAATGGTGACCAATGGGGCTGAATCATCCTTGTTGTCAAAGGTGAAAGAGAAGCAAGACCAAGACCCTATTTTGCTTGATTTAAATGCAAGTGTCCATAGCCAAAGAGTATTGGACATTGAACAAGGGGGAGATGGTGTGTTTATATACCAAGGAAGATTATGTGTACCTAAGCTGGATGGACTCTAAGAGAGAATCTTGAAATTATCATGGTGCCACCAAAATATACCGTGATTTGAGACAAGTATATTGGTGGGATGGCATGAAGAAAGATTGTTCAAATTGTCAGCAAGTGAAATGGAACACCAAAAGCCTAGAGGTTTAGCTCTGAATATAGAACTTCCGGAATGGAAGTAGGAGTTGATTAATATGGACTTCATTACAGGCTTGCCAAGATTGCATAGACAACATGATTCTATTTGGGTGATTGTCGACAAAATGAAAAAGTCAGCCCATTTCTTGCGAGTAAATACTACATATTTGATCGAGGATTATGCTAAGATGTACCTTCAATAAGTGGTAAGACTTCATGGAGTTCCTATCTCCAATATTTCATATAGAGGTGCACAATTTACCGCACAATTTTGGAAATCTTTCCAGAAAGGTTTGGGTTCTAAGGTGAATTTTAGCACTGTTTTTCATCCTCAGAAAGATGGACAAGAAGAGCGTACTACCCAGACATTGGAAGATATGTTGAGGGCTTGTGTTATTGACTTCAAGGGAAATTGGGATGATCACGTACCTCTCATTGAGTTCGCTTACAAGAATAGTTATTATTTGAGCATCCAAATGGACCCATATGAAGATCTTTATGGGAGAAGATGTAGATCTCCTGTTGGGTGGTTCGAAGTTCCAAATCAGGGTTGATAGGACCAGATATAATTCACCAATCTAGGGATAAGGTGAAAGTGATACAAGAAAGGTTGAAGATAACACAAAGTCTCCAAAAGTACTACACAGATGTTAGAACAAGGCCATTACAGTTTGAGGTAGATTATTGGGTGTATCTTAAAGTTTCACCTATGAAAGGAGTTATGAGGTTTTGTAAGAAGGGTAAACTTAGTCCCCGGCATATTGGACCTTATAAAATCTCCAAGAGAGTGTAAAATGTGGCTTATGAGTTGAAGCTATCCCAAGAGTTTGAAGCAGTTCATCCGGTATTCCATATTTCTATATTGAAGAAGTGTTTGAGTGATCCTTCATTGATAGTACCAACAGATAATGTTGGGATTAAGGATAACCTGTCCTATGAAGAAGTTCCGGTTCAGATTTTGGATCATCAGGTTCACAAGTTGAGGACAAAGGAAGTTGTTTCATTCAAGGTCCTTTGGAGGAACTAATATGTTGAAGAAGAGTCTTGAGAGGTGCATGAGGATATAAATAAATATATCCACATTTCTTGGAAACCGGAGAAAATGCAGATCGAGGTACTAAAAATTTTCTACTTAGCACTTTATAAGATTATGTATAATCGTATTATTACTTGCTTTTGTGGTTGAGTGCTGAAATGATGTTACTATCCTTAGCTTAGTGAAGAGTTCTCATTCGAGGAGGAAAGTTCCCAAGGGGCATATATTTTAACATATCATATTCTAGAAAGAACTAAGGTTAAGCTAAGAAGAACAAGAATAATAAAACATGGAAATAAGGAAATCTGGAAAATTTTCAGATTTAGAAAGTGAGTTTTAGTCATTTTCCAATAGCCATAACTTCACTCTCAAGAGGAGTTTGGGTGAGTTATTTATATGGATTGAAAGCTCGTCGGAAGATCTTTGCAACGACATCAAGTTTGTGAATTTTCGAGGTTGTATGAGGGGATATGACTTTGGGAAGTTGGGATCTTGAGCAGGGAAATTTCCAAATCCGGATTTGTTGAGGGTGTTTTTGTCATTTCCTAAATTAATTATTATTTTCGTTTTAGGGGTTATAAGTTGGGGTCTAATCTGATCCCAATCAGTTTTCACATTTAAAAAATAGGGCTTTGAGAGAAAGAAGAAAAGAGAAGAAGGGAGAAGAAGACGCATGAACGCCAAGAATTCGTTCGTGGATTTCGTCGGGGGTGATCCCTAACAAGGTATGTGAGATTATTTGGTGTTGGATTCTTTCACCCGCCCTCCAATTTTATTCATATTTAGAGTTAAATTGAATGAAAATCTTGAAGTTCTTGATGAAAACATTGAAGTTCTTGTTTGTTGATTTGATGCTGATCTATGTTAGTTTTAATCCTATTTTCTGGATTGTTTTTGGGTCTAAACAATTGGGTAATGAATTATTTAGGGATCGTAAGAGTTTGGTGTGGAATTTATGGGATTTTGGGATTGTTTAGAGATGAAAAACGAAGAAAAAAGTCAGAAAACCCATTGGATAGATGTTGGGGCGCCGCATCTCCAAATCCATAAGGACAGAGTCTGTCTGTCAGGCTCTGGTGCACCATGCCTCTCAGAGCGCCTGAGGACCGCCTCTATCCGTCAGGCTATGGCTCTCCGCGCCACTCAGAGCGCTAGGACCCATTTGAGACTCCGTTCTCTCCATATCTTTTCGTACTATTTCCTAAGTGATGTACCCTTCATTCCTATTTGATACCAATAGTGTAACGTACATCTGAATATCATGAAATCATCCATAAACATGAGATCATGATATTTGAATTCATAATTCAATTCAAGGAAAGTTAAGATCAAAGTCAAGGAAGCTAAGAGCCAAGTCTAGAAGTTAAGAAGCAAGTCAAAGTAAAGATATCAAGTTTTCTGAAGTCTTTCACAAACATTTTCACTTTGTTTTAAAGACATAAAGTTCAAGTTAAGAAAGAGTAAAGAGTTGAGTTCATTTCTCAAAGCTATAAGGGAACTAAGTATTCCCTATGAGTGAAGTTTCAAGTAAGGAAAGAGTATCAAGTTGAGTTCACTTCTTAAGAGTCATAACGGAACTAAGTAGCCCTAAGAGTTTAAATAAAAATGTTTTCAAAATTTTGAGATGCAAGGGAATCTTGATTTCTGTCGTGCCCCATTTTCGCAGAAAACGGGTTTTGTGCACGACCTAACAACTCTTTTGGGTTTTCGAATTTGGAGTCGCCACCTAACGAATTAAGGCATGTTAGGGTACCTATATAACCTAACTAAGTCTAACGAAGGTCAACGAGCCAGAGAATTAGGGTAAGGGTTCAAATTACCTTGAGGGGAAGGTGTTAGGCATCCCTCGAGGTCCACAAGTGTGAGTCCCGGCCGTATCTCATGCAATCTATGTGGGGTTACAATTAGCAATCAAAGTCACTTCATTTATTAATTTATTTAATCTTGCTAAGTGATATAGAACAATTAATACTATTTTATTATTTTCATTAATTTGAGCATGCAAGGCTAGGTGATAGCAATAAATAAACAACCAAGTTTTATTTTTATTTAGCATATGAGACTATGTTATAAACAAAATTGGAAAATATTAAGCAATTAATATGTGCGAAAGTAAAGTTTGAAAATTGATGAGTTTTGAATATGAATTTTTTATTTTAAAGGAAATGTTTGTTTCTTTATAGGGATGATGCCACGATATTGTTGATCGCGCTCCTCCACCATAGAAACAATTTTGATTTGAGGTCGGTCTAAAAATAGTTTATGTTATTGAAAATGATTTAAAAGACTTAGTTTGCATATTGGCACATAAACATTTGCATATAAATACACATAAGTTCTTTTGAAATTCATGGGTAGGTGGTACTTCCTGGGACGCGTCGAGTTTAAAAATTGGAACTAGACCTCGTAGTTCCTTTGACTTTCTCACTAACGATATGTTAGGAGATAGTGCTTATAATTTATTTTCAAAATAAACAATGTCAAAATCAATCCAAAGTTTTAAAGGAAGATTGAATAATGACTTTTTAAGAAAATTATATTGCAAGGTTTTGATATGAAATATATTTAAAAGCCAAGTAATTTGCATGAAATGATTTTAATTTAGTGTCATAAAAAAAACATATTGCATCATGAATGCGGAAATCTTCAACAAGACAAATAGGATTACTAATTAAAAAATATTAACTAATTTTAGGGGGAGGGCACAAATATGCACAAACAATTTTTGTTAAAGATTATTTACAAGCCTATAGACATGATTTCTAGGTGTTCAATAAAGGAGTAACACATATATACATGATTTTGTAAATATAAATGATATGAACAAATTAATCCTTATGCATGGTTTCTACATGACAAGACAATGCTAAAAGTTGTAACATTTTAAAACACCTAATCAACCTACTAAATTATTATGATTTGATTTTAACATTCAAAAATCAATGGAATCTAGTTATTATTTTTTAAGACTTATTAACAAAAGCGTCAAGCAAATTGAAAATTTATTAGATTATAACACCTACAAAAAAAATTCTAGGTAGTTAAAGGCAAACCTATAGGCATGATTTCTAAAAAAATTACAATGAACAAGTAGGCATGTAAATCCCCCTCCCCTAGACGATCCCCCAAAAAAATTTATATAAATGATCTTTAGAGTTACAAATGTTACAACATTCGAATAAATAAAATAGGAATATATATATATATATATATATATATATATATATATATATATATACATTTAAATAAACAAATAAATCTTTCTTCAATTAATCTTCAACTTGAACTTCAAGTTTGAAACCTGGACAAATCTGTTAAGATTACATTTTTTATTACTCGAAATCCTTGACAAATAGATGCTCCGCCGGAACTGTTGCCTGCTCCCGCCGATGGTTGCAGCTGCTGGAAATGGATGCTGATGGGTCTTGCCGGCGTCTGCTGGTCGCTGCTGCTACTATCGTGCGCTTCTCCAGGCGTTGCTGCTGCGCAAGCTGTGGGTCGCTGCTCGCCTGAGAAGAGGATAGAAGGAAAGAGAGAAGAGAGGAGAGACGGACGGCGTCGGGGCTGCTGGCTGGCGCAGGGGTTCTCGCCGGCACTGCTGCTGATTCCTCACCGGTCACGACTGCTGATGCTGTCGGAGCTGCTGCCTGCGTCCCTGCCAGAAAAGAGAAAAAATAACGAGGGAGACGGGAGGAGGGAGGTAAGGAGGTCGACGGTGGCTGCTGGTTGTTGTCCTCGCGTGTCTCCAGCGTCGCTTCTCGCTGCACGCTGACCGTCCTTGTCGGCGCCGCTGCCTGGACTGGTCTCCGGTGGCTGGCTGTTGTCGTGCGCCTCTCCAGGCGCTGCTTCTTCGCTAGAACTTGCTGGTGCTGTGCGACGGCTGCTGTTGCGAGGAGAGAGGGAAGAGAGAACAATGAGAGGAAAAGAGAGAGGGGTTGCCGCCTCTGGTGGATGGCGATTCCGCCGGAAATAATGGAGATAGAGGAGATGGGAGGCGGCTGGTTGGGAGGGAGGAGAAAAAAGAGAAGAAGAGGGAGGAGAGGAGAGGGAAGAAGGGAGAAAATTTTTAGGGATTAGGTTATTTTAGTTAGAATAGGTAGATTAAATATGAACCATAGGATTAGTTTAGATGGACGGTTAGGATTTATTTTGAAGATGGACGGATGAGATCAAAAGATCAAGTCCTGAAATTAGATTGGAAAAGATATGGAATGACTAAAATTGCAATTAAATTGGCTAGAATTGAAATAAAATAGTGGCTATGATTGGAATAAAGTTTGAAGTGGAGTGGCTAGAATTGAAAGAAATTATGATAGAATAGGCTAGAATTTAAAATTTAAGGAAAGTGTAGGAATTACTATTTAATTAAAATGCTACATATATATTAAAATATTTTTATATAATTGAAAAATCATTTATTTTTTAAAAACATTTGAAATTCATTAAAAAATATAATAATATTTATAATAATTTTATAAAGTAAACGATACTAAAATATATAATTTTTTGAGAAAAACCGACTAAAACTTCAAAACTTTAAGTAAATTTTAAAATACGTATTTAGTCGAATATAATCCTAAAAATGGTTAAAGGTCGGCCAAAATTGGGTGTCAACAGCTGCCCCTTGGTTGATTGAGAATGAAGTATGAATTGTCAGGCAACCAACATTGACTTAGTAGCCGATTTTGTCCGACCGACAAGAGATGTCAGTTGGATCAATTGAAACGATATAGAGTTGAAAAAGGGTACGACCGAGACTTTGGTTTTAAGTCGCCTACATATCTCTGGTTATACGAGAATCAGGTCGTGTGTAGTTCTAGATCCAAGAGCAAATGAAACTCTTAAAAGTTGAAAGAGCGCTAAGGTATTTGAAAGGCACGATATCGGCTTGATTAGATAAGATTAGAGTAGCGAGAAAAGAGAGATAGAGTGGATAAAAGAGCATGACAGAGAAGCAAGGAGAGCATGATAGAATGAGGTCATCAGCCTTTGAGCACGGTTCAAAGTATGAGTAGCAAAGAATTGATAGGGTCTTTGTTGTGATAGATGATAGCGTGATAACAGTAATCAAGGGCGATCGATCATATCTGCAAATTCTAGATAAAATGTTAGCTTATAAAATAGATAAAGTATGAACAATAATGATGAAATGTGAGTTCTAAATAAATGATAAGAGGTGATAAGAAGCGTATCTGCTTTGAGACGTAGTGCAAGCCTTCATGGTCTTTGACTTCTTTAAGGATTGAAACCCATCTCTGAAGAATAACATCAAACTCCAATAGATTTGGTAGTATAGCGATATAATAATATAAGAAAAAACTCTGGTTGTTAGGAGAGTCTAAACGTCATTTTAAGGCGGACGAGCCTAAGCATCATATTTTAAGGCGGAAAAGCCTAAACATCCTATTGTAAGGAGGAAAAGCCTAAACATCCTATTGTAAGGCAGAAAAGCCTAAACATCCTAGTATAAGGCGAAAGAGCCTAAATGTCGTATTGTAAGGCAGACGAGCCTAAATGTCGTATTGTAAGGCAGACGAGCCTAAATATCATATTGTAAGGCAGACGAGCCTAAACATCCTATTGTAAGGCGGAAGAGCCTAAACATCCTATTGTAAGGCGGAATAGCCTAAATGTCGTATTGTAAGGCAGACGAGCCTAAATGTCGTATTGTAAGGCAGACGAGCCTAAACATCCTATTGTAAGGCGGAAGAGCCTAAACATCCTATTGTAAGGCGGAAGAGCCTAAACGTCGTATTGTAAGGCGGACGAGCCTAAACGTATTATAATAAGGGGGAGAGCTTAAATATATATTTAGTCAGTCGTAGAAGAAAGTTGATAATAGCCTATTCAAAAAAAAATATGAGGATAGTATGACTTACATAGTAGCTCCTAAATATGACAGTACGCTCATATAAGTTATTCCTGCATCCAGTGAAAAATCGTAAATTCAAATGGCGAGAGATGGTCATACCTGTGCTTGTTTTGCCTTAAGAGTTGCATTCCGTTGTGATGAAATTTTTGAGGATTTCTCAAAAATTTCTGCCCCAGTTTAGATTATAAGATACATACTCATTTTTTTTTTAAAAAAAATATCTTTATGAAATTTTTTGAGGTTTCCTCAAAAATTCTGCCCCAGTTTATTAGTAGGGAATTTTGATCCTGCTTCACTCAAAGAAAAAAAAAATTATAAGTCCAAAAGAAAGTGATTGTCTTTTATTTGGACATTAAGGCTCCACTTCGAATTCAAGTGTCAATTATGTTCATGGATTGTCAATTAGTCTAGATTTTAATTTGTAAATGAATGTTTTGAATGACCATGGGAAAGAAAGAAAATTTATTTGATAGAGACCGGACCCATCAAGGGTTGCCTACGTATCCAAAAGGAAATCAGGTCAAACGTAGTTTAGAATTACAAGGAAAAATGAAAGGAATGGGGAAGGCTTTGGGCATAAGGTCTGAGAACAATAAACCAACTTTATTCATAAAAGTCTTGTCCTTATCAATTTCTCTGATGTGATTTACGCTTCCTTGTCAAGTGCCTAACATACAACTTTGTAGGGTCTCCTTGAACGATGAATGTATTTGCCATAGAAGGATTGCAATTGTTGTTTTGTCGTCCTTGTTGCACTATAATTTTTCCTTTTTCAATCATATTCTGAATCTTATTTCTCAATGCTGCACATTCTTCGGTGTCATGACCTTGAATGTTTGAATGATAGGCACAATTTTTTGATAGATCAAAGTTTGAAGTAGAGTGCTTGGGAATCCATCCATTTATTGGTCTTAGAAGTCCTTTAGCCCATAATCTCTGGAAAATATCGGTCAAAGTTTCCCTTAAAGGAGTGAAGACACGAGGTTTCCTCACCTTATGTTGAGATACCTGAGGGTTGGAAGGCTCAAGAATAGCATGAATTTGCTCAATATTCTGATTTATTTGTTTTGGAGGTATATAGGTAGATGCATCTTCGTTCCTTTCATCTAATGAGTCTTTCAGGACTTGAAAAGATTTTTGTGTATCATCAATTCTTCCAGACTGAATGCCATATTCTAACTCTTTTCCAATTCGAAATAGACTGTCGAAACTTTGAATACCAGCAAAGAATAGGGTTTTGTAGTATATACCCTCAAGTGATCTGATGAGAGTTTGGACCAACTCCTCTTCATGCGGTAAGTGATGTATCTTGGAGGCTTCCATTCTCCATCGTATGACATATTCCTCAAAAGATTCATGACTTAATTTCTTCAATTTGATTAAATTTAACATTGTAGGGTCAACCTTTTTATTAAACTTATATTGTTCCACAAAGTCTCGAGCCATGTCTTCCCATGCGAGCCATTGTCAAAGTCTTGTTTGACGTACCAAGTGAAGGCTATTCCTGATAAGCTTTGAATAAATAACCTTATTAGGAGAGGTTCATTGTTTTCTAAGCCAACTAGCCTGCTGCAAAAATCTTTGAGATGTGCTATTGGATCCCCACGTCCGTCGAACATGTTGAATTTTGGAATTTTAAATCCTGACGGCAATTCAACTCCTGGGTGTAAACATAAATTTTTATACCTTAGGCCAGGAGTTGGTATTGAATTTAATCCTCCATTCACCTTTTTCTCCAAGTCATGTATTTTTCGCTGCAGTGCATCTAGCTTAGACTTCTCTATTTTGTCACATAATCCCTCATATTGTGAAGCATCAAAGTTGAGGCGTGTTGGAGACCTTTGTTGAGAGAGGGTGTGAGTAGGAATTGGATGAGGAGAGATAGTCCAAAAGGTACTTTGTGTTGGACGAGAATATGGGTGATTTTTTTCGAAGGTTGAACATATTTGTTATATTGCAGAATCTTAGTCGAGCCAATTATCCAAATACTAGACAACCTTTAGTCAAAGAAGTAAACCAAACACAAAACCGAGTTATTATATGGTGAGCCAAAATTATAATATCAAATGAATGACACAATAAACTCAAAGTGGGACAATTATAACAGTTAATAGAATAAGGTCACATAATTGATTCAAGTTATAGTTTGCCAATTTGAAGTTTAGAGTCAAAGAAAGATTTTAACTCCATTTGACATAATGACTTGATTTAAAATATGATGATCAAATTGACACATAAATATGCAATTTGTCTAAAGGATGTTGGGGCCCTTTAGACAATAAGGTGGCTAATAATTATATGGATTGACGCCAAGGGTCAAACCACCTAGGGTTTATGCAGCATGTATGACCTAACAAAGACTTCTAAGAGTTGTCTTGATGCGGACTTGAAAGGGATTCTATGCGAGAGGCTCGTGGTTTCGCGGTAGTAAAACTATCCGTTACCTCCACGCATATGCCGACTCTCTATAATGAGTATTTGAATAGAATTGGAGTAGTTGTGAGAGGTGCAAAGGCACAACATCACGAAAAATAGAAAAAAAAAAGAGAGGGTCCCAATTGGGGGAAATATGAGCGGAATGCCAATTATCAAAGCAATAAACACTTAGCATTTAAATTGGATAGTGGTAACATATAAGTATTTTATAAAACAATAAATAAATAAGCATAAATAAATAAAAGGAATTTAAACATATAAAGGTGTAAAAATAAAATTCACGCAAATAAGGAAAGAGGATAGGGGATTAAATGTAGTAAACAAATAAGGGAAACGGGGGAATGTGAAACATGGTAATGAACAAATAAGAATGGAGAAAAGGGGTGGAACATGAAAAGAACATAGTAAACAAGGCAACAAAATGATAGCTAAATATGATGAACACCTAGCAAATAATGAAATAAGTAATATAAAGTAAACCCCACATAAATAAGCATGAAACACGTAATGGTAAGAACCTAATATCCCAAGCAGAGTCTCCATTATGTCGAGCCCCATTTTCGCAGAAAACGGGTTTTGTGCACGACCTAACAACTCTTTTGGGATTTCGAATTTGGAGTCGCCACCTAACAAATTAAGGCGCGTTAGGGCACCTATATAATTTAACTAAGTCTAACTAAGGTCAACGAGCCAGAGAATTAGGCTAAGGGTTCAAATTACCTCGAGGGGAAGGTGTTAGGCATCTCTCGAGGTCCACAAGTGTGGGTCCCGGCCGTATCTCATGCAATCTATGTGGGGTTACAATTAGCAATCAAAGTCACTTCATTTATTAATTTATTTAATCTTGCTAAGTGATATAGAACAATTAATACTATTTTATTATTTTCATTAATTTGAGCATGCAAGGCTAGGTGATAGCAATAAATAAACAACCAAGTTTTATTTTTATTTAGCATATGAGACTATGTTATAAAACAAATTGGCAAATATTAAGCAATTAATATGTGAGAAAGTAAAGTTTGAAAACTGATGAGTTTTGAATATGAATTTTTTATTTTAAAGGAAATGTTTGTTTCTTTATAGGGATGATGCCACGATATTGTTGATCGCGCTCCTCCACCATAGAAACAATTTTGATTTGAGGTCGGTCTAAAAATAGTTTATGTTTTTGAAAATGATTTAAAAGATTTAGTTTGCATATAGGCACATAAACATTTGCATATAAATACACATAATTTCTTTTGAAATTCATGGGTAGGTGGTACTTCCGGGGACGCGTCGGGTTTAAAAATTGGAACTAGACCTCGTAGTTCCTTTGACTTTCCCACTAACGATATGTTAGGAGATAGTTCTTATAATTTATTTTCAAAATAAACAATGTCAAAATCAATCCAAAGTTTTAAAGGAAGATTGAATAATGACTTTTTAAGAAAATTATATTGCAAGGTTTTGATATGAAATATATATAAAAGCCAAGTAATTTGCATGAAATAATTCTAATTTAGTATCATAAAAAAAACATATTGCATCATGAATGCAGAAATCTTCAAGAAGACAAATAGGATTACTAATTAAAAAATATTAACTAATTTTAGGGGAGGGCACAAATATGCACAAACAATTTTTGTTAAAGATTATTTACAAGCCTATAGACATGATTTCTAGGTTTTCAAAAAAGGAGTAACACATATATACATGATTTTGTAAATATAAATGATATGAACAAATTAATCCTTATGCATGGTTTCTACATGACAAGACAATGCTGAAAGTTGTAACATTTTAAAACACCTAATCAACCTACTAAATTATTATGATTTGATTTTAACATTAAAAAATTAATGGAATCTAGTTATTATTTTTTAAGACTTATTAACAAAAGCGTCAAGCAAATTGAAAATTGATTAGATTATAACACCTACAAACAAAATTCTAGGTGGTTAAAGGCAAACCTATAGGCATGATTTCTAAAAAAATTACAATGAACAAGTAGGAATGTAAATCCCCCTCCCCTAGACGATCCCCCAAATAAATTTATATAAATGATCTTTAGAGTTACAAATGTTACAACATTCGAATGAATAAAATAGGAATATATATATATATATATATATATATATATATATATATATATATTATGTATATATATATATATATATATATATATATGTATGTATATATATATATATATATATATATATATATATATATATATATATATATATATATATATATATCTATATATATATATATATATATATATATATATATATATATATATATATATATATATATATACATTCAATTAATCTTCAACTTGAACTTCAAGTTTGAAACCTGGACAAATCTGTTAAGATCAAATTTTTAATAACTCGAAATCCTTGACAAATAGATGCTCCGCCAGAACTGTTGCCTGCTCCCGCCGATGGTTGCAGCTGCTGGAAATGGATGCTGATGGGTCTTGCCGGCGTCTGCTGGTCGCTGCTGCTACTATCGTTCGCCTCTCCAGGCGCTGCTGCTGCGCAGGCTGTGGGTCGCTGCTCGCCTGAGAAGAGGAGAGAAGGAAAGAGAGAAGAGAGGAGAGACGGACGGCGTCGGGGCTGCGGGCTGGAGCAGGGGTTCTCGCCGGCACTGCTGCTGACTCCTCGCCGGTCACGGCTGCTGATGCTGTCGGAGTTGCTGCCTGCGTCCCTGCCAGAAAAGAGAAAAAATAACGAGGGAGACGGGAGGAGGGAGGCAAGGAGGTCGCCGGTGGCTGCTGGTTGTTGTCCTCGCGTGTCTCCAGCGTCGCTTCTCGCTGGACGCTGAACGTCCTTGTCGGCGCCACTGCCTGGACTGGTCTCCGGTGGCTGGTTGTTGTCGTGCGCCTCTCCAGGCGCTGCTTCTTCGCTAGAACTTGCTGGTGCTGTGCGACGGCTGCTGTTGCGAGGAGAGAGGGAAGAGAGAACAATGAGAGGAAAAGAGAGAGGGGTTGCCGCCTCTGGTGGATGGCGATTCCGCCGGAAATAATGGAGATAGAGGAGATGGGAGGCGGCTGATGGAGAGGGAGGAGAAAAAGGAGAAGAAGAGGGAGGAGAGGAGAGGGAAGAAGGGAGAAATTTTTTAGGGATTAGGTTATTTTAGTTAGAATAGGTAGATTAAATATGAACCATAGGATTAGTTTAGATGGACGGTTAGGATTTATTTTGAAGATGGACGGATGAGATCAAAAGATCAAGTCTTGAAATTAGATTGGAAAAGATATGGAATGACTAAAATTGCAATTAAATTGGCTAGAATTGAAATAAAATAGTGGCTATGATTGGAATAAAGTTTGAAGTGGAGTGACTAGAATTGAAAGAAATTATGATAGAATAGGCTAGAATTTAAAATTTAAGGAAAGTGTAGGAATTACTATTTAATTAAAATGCTACATATATATTAAAATATTTTTATATAATTGAAAAACCATTTATTTTTTAAAAACATTTGAAATTCATTAAAAAATATAATAATATATATAATAATTTTATAAAGTAAACGATACTAAAATATATAATTTTTTGAGAAAAATCGACTAAAACTTCAAAACTTTAAGTAAATTTTAAAATACGTATTTAGTAGAATATAATCCTAAAAATGGTTAAAGGTCGATCAAAATTGGGTGTCAACAATTTCTACAGAGCCTATGGTTAGTTTTAATATAATGAAGAGGAGACTATGATTTCCAAGAGAGCTTTTTAAAAGCTTAGTTTTGAGCACTAATCTCTAACCACAAAATCAGTATGTCTTTAAATATAAAAGCCAGTAAATTTTTGGGAGTAGTATTAAGCACCGATATGAGGGAGAGTTCAGATAACTCTTATAACCCCCATAAACCATGTAGCCACCATGGGTAGAAAACGGTCATAGTTTTTAGATGACTCCTTTTCACAGTTTACTAGTGGATCCACTAGGCAGTTTAGCTCCTATACCTTTGGTCGGGTATAGGATGCCCTAGTAGCGTGCGGTACAACACTGTATCATCATTGTTGCTCTAAGTGACGGTTGTCGGTTAGAAAATCTCCCACAAGTTAATGTAATTTTATATACATTGGTTATTGCATTTTATACACAAAAATATTGTATTTTATATACGTCTCAAACGTTATTGTGTACATGTATATATATATATATATATATTCAGAGGTTTAAGCATGTTTTCAGTCAATATTTCTTTATATTGCACTCATTTTGACTGCGTATATCGAATAAGAGCTAGTACATCATGAGTTGAGCAGAGCCAAGGTAAGTATTCATTCTTACTACCTTTCAAGCCTGTGTTTTTGTAGCTTTCCAACTCGCATACTCGTACATTCAATGTAATGATGCCACTTGGCCTGCATCTTTTTATGATGCAGAAGCAGGTAGCCAGGATCAGCACACGACATTTCGCTGATCCAGTTTGAGTTCAAGAGTCAGTGGTGATCCTCCTTGCATTCCGGAGGACATCCATTTCTTTTGCTTTTAATAGTTTAGTTTTAGGATGTTGTGGGGGCCTGTCCCAACATCCCTGTTCAATTAGTTTAGAGGCTTCATAGGCACTAGTGTTTTACTTTAGAATTTATTGTTTCTTGTTGAAGCTTGAGTGTTGGCATGGCCAGATATTATAAGAAGTACTTTCCTTTAAACATGTCTTATTTCTTGTTTAAGTTGAGTTTAGTGTTTCGCTGAGTTAAGTAAGTCAGCCCAAGGGTTCGCTTGAGGGCCAGCAATGATCTTTGAGTGTTATTCCCGCACAGGGTCGAGGCTCGGGGCGTGACAATAATAAAAATAATGATAACAACCCTAACATTAACATTAATAATAAGACTACTACTAATAAATAATATAAAATTATGTCAGCAAAAGAAAACCAACACTATAAATAATTTAAACAACCCATAATAGATGATATAAAATTTTATACTGATAAATAATATAAAATTATGTCAGCAAAAGAAAACCAACAATATAAATAATTTAAACAACCCATAATAGATGACTAAAGAAATACAATAAACAATAAATAAATAACCCAAATATAGAACGATTAACACAAATGTAACTATAATCAATAAAACTTAATATAAAGTACCTAGATTTTACTTAAAAATTACTATAGTCATTAGAAATAAACTCAAAACAAGCCAATAATTAGTAAGAAACAGAGCAAAAATAATTAAAATTGAAGAACTAAGGTCATCCATTCAACAATAATGATATAAAACCACGTAAAATAAAGTTACAAGAGTAAAAATTTCATCGAAAATGAGAATGGAAGTTGTTGGGCAGATCTGGTTCGCCGTTATTGAGCTTAACTCTGGTGTTGTGGTTGGACACTAGCTGGTCTGAAACTACGATGTTTGGTTTTAGTATTAAGTCAGTTCTCCATGTAGCAAAAACAGGGGTGACCATTGGCTCATTAGAGATCATTGATATCGAGCGAAAACACCTGAAAACAAAAGAAAAATATGAAAGGGGAAGAGGGGAAGGGAAAGCTGGTTTGCGTTTAGCTCTTGTTTGTTGATACTGTGTTGATATCTTTGGAGAAATGATGGATCGCGTTGAAAAAAGTTGCAGTGTTTTGGGGTCTGAAAAAAATGGAGAAAGGGGGAGGCACTGGTGTATGTTCAGATGGATATGATTGCTGTTGGAAAATAGAAGTGAGGGAAAAGTCGAGGGTTCGTTGGTAGTGGTGGAGTGGTGGAGCTCCGGTGAGCTCACCGAAAAAATAATAAAGAATGAAAGCCCCCTCTTGTATGAATAAACAATATGAAAATTCTTATCTATAAAATTATCCACCACCCTTTGACCTAATTAGCAAACTATTGTTTAAATAGAAAACAGAAAACTACCAATAGTACAATACCTCTATTTTAAAACTGTGGGCCAAAACCACCGGTTTATAAAATACATGTGTATGAATTCTTTTTCATATCGGAATGAATTTCCGAACTGTGCAAAATATCAAAATCAATATTAAAAAATGTAGCATATAAAATGAATATAAAAAAATTGCTACGAATGTAACCACCGTCATGTAAAAAATGCAATTTAACAAAAATAAAGATTTTATATAAATGAAAAAATATTTGAATGAATTCAACAGGTTGTGACAAAATAACATAAGCAGAATTAACTGACAAAAATCTTAATATTTTGAGAATAAGAATAATTATTAACAAATTGCATTAAAATTGTAAGTAATGTAGTTTGAAATGTTGAAAAATAAAATATTTAAAAAGTATTGACTTTAAAATATCGAACCAAAATTTGGTGTTAACAACTTGCCGTTTCTGTTTGATTAGGATTGACGAAACAGATCATGGTCAAACAAAGTTGACGAACTCAAATTTGATTTGATAAACTTTGAACAAGCCAAAAAGAAACGTTAGTAGTGGTGGGATATATATTATTAACCATATGTTAAGACATAATATTTATTATAGAATAAATATCTATTTAGTTTTAATAGACCAGACATTCGTTTATGTTGTCTATTTACTTATATCATAGATAATTTAGTGTGTAGAGTTTTAGCTCATACACAAAATATTAAATCATCAGTTCTTATAAGTATTAAGTTTTTTATTTACAATTTAGGACAAAAATCGGACATTCCATTGGGTAGTATTTTAGCACAAGATTAGATGTAATTTATCTTGATTATGGGAACGGTATTGTTCCAACATTTTGTGTTAGTATATTTTTTATGTATTGAACGGGGCTGACTAGAGATAGTTATTTTAGACAAACAGACAAAAACATATTCTCTGAACTATTAAATGTATTTATATTCTTAATTATGATATAACTATTATGATATGTACATATTAATTATCTTTTTGATTTATTAAAAGGTGAGATTTTGAGATGGGTCGTTACGCTTTGTATGTTGGATGACAATAATATATATCGGTGAAATAATAAGTTAGTTGATGGAATCTATGTCCCATTATAGATATTGACTGTTATACCTTTTTGAGAAACTCATAAGTTTTCATCGTGTCAAACCTTGAAAGTGGATTTATGAATCCGACACATGAAATAAGTTGAACAGTGTTATCAAGGAAATTAATAATAAAGTTAAATTCGTCAGTAATTTAATTCATTAATTAGTATATGAAAACATGGGGAATTACATAAGTGTTTAATGAAAGATTACGAAATATAATAGAGGAGTGCAATTACGATTTTTAATGGAATAAATTGTAATTTATTATGGTAAGAATAATTCAAATTAATTATTTTAAATTATTTCTATAATAGGAAGCCTCGGTAGTTAATTATGTGGTCCCTTAGTGTCCATAATTAACTAGAAATCAAGATCCTAACTCTAAAGGGAAAAGGGGAGAGGCGTTAGTTTTCTTATAGAAAGAAAACCAGCGTGTGTTTTTCGGTCAAAGAAAAAAAACGTGAATTTTATTCTCCTCTTTGGATTGGTAAGAAATATTTATAATTAGGGATTCTTATTACCCTAGAAAGATGAATAGTTTTCTATATTGATACTTGCCTATTCAAGTATTGAGAGAGTTCAGATGTGAACTTGGGATTACTCTAGAAGGCCATAGTTGTTGTTGTAGTGACCCTTTTTGTATTTTTAGTGTTTTATCTTTTGTGCATCGTTTAGAGTGTTCCTATAGCAATCCCAAGTCATTTATGACTTGCTAGGACTGACATATCTGTCACCTGGTCGTTCGTTTGGTTATTGTGTGAGCTTTCGTATTTTTGGAGCTTATGAACCTTGAACAGTCATTTTCGATCAAAAGTTCAAGAAGATTACATCAGAATCCAATTCTGACGATTCTATTAGTTCTGGAAGGGTCATTTTAGGCTGGTAGCATTGTCGACATGACTCCCAAAGTTTTCAGTGTGAGTTGGTGTGATTAGGCGTTTTAACTTTAAGTTATAGGCTAAGTTTGACTTTAGTCAACATTCTGAGTAAACGCGCTCGGATGAGAATTCCGTCAGCGCAGCTACCTTTGAAATGTCGAGTTTGGTCTAGTTTGACCCTTCTTTCGGGTTCTGAGGTTTTTGATATTTTTTCGAGTCCTTTTGTGGTGTTTGACTTAAATGGCCAATGGAAGTGGGACCCAAATTTTATCGAGATGACCTCTGATGAAAATTTCGACTGCGCCATTGACTTTGGAATGTCGACTTTGGTAGGATGGCATATCTGTTTTATTTTTATCAGGTTCCGAATGGATTCCGAGCTCCCGTTCGGAAAATTTAAAGGTATTAGACATAGCTGAAATCTGGTGCAACCCTTTAACGACCAGAATTTGGGGATTTAACGACCAGATTTTTGGTTTTATTGGCGACCAGCTTCATACTTATAAAAGCCCAATTTTCAGCATTTGTGTTTTACTTTAAAATTTCGATATTTTGAGCTATTGAACTCCAAATTGGGAGATTCAAAAGGCTAAGTTGTGAGATTTTTCGAGGTCAACGCATTGGTGAGCTTGGTATATAATTTTGAGACCCTATTTGAGGAAACTTTTGTGTTTTAACTGCTGTCATAGCTCATTTTCGAGCTCAACTTTTGGGAAATATTTAGAAGGCGATTTCTTGGCCATTTTAGGTAGAAATTTAGTAATTGAAGACCCTATATTGTGGGGGTTTTCGTGAGGATCGTCGTGGTCTGATTGGTTTTGGTTGTTTAACCTTTATTTTTTGGTGAATTCTTGTAAATAGTTGCTGCCATTGTTGCTAATTTTTAGCGTAGAATTTGGATTTTTGGTTGCATGTTCATGTTGGGACAGTCTTGAGTCATGAATTGTGTTCCATTATGGTACACAAGTTTCAAGAGTTGTTTAGGACTTTTATTTGGGATTAATTCTAGATTTCTCAACGCGGATCCCACTTTTTCCATTTTGACCGCGAAATTGATATGTCTCCATTTCTTGCGATTTTAGTGTTTAAATGACCGTTATAACGTTGTGACTCTATTTTTGATAGTGTATCAACGTTTCGAGCCTTTTAGAAAGTAAAAGATTTGGGGAAGTAATTTTTGGAGCTCGCGTGATCTGCGTTCAGGTAGGTTATAGTTTCCCTTCTTAGATTGAACTTGAACATGTGAATGAATGTTCATTAGTTGGGATTTGGGTTGGGTAGTCATTGGATCATGCATAGGTGTTAAAAATCATATTTTCAACCTTTTTCTGAGAATTATCGGTAACTGTGAGCATGTTTATTTTTATTAATTGACCTTCTTTGCTATATGGATTACTTGTGTGTTTGAATAATGCTTATCAAAAGTATGTTGGGCCTTAATTTAGGTTTGACTAGGGTTTTCCTTAGAAATGCATGATTCAAAGTTGGTAGGACTTAGTTTAGCCCCGACGTCGCTCGGCTGGCTTAAATCCTTATAGACTGATGTAGCAGACTTGAGTATGGTAGTTTGGTATTTAGCTAGACGATGAGCTCGCTCCTGCGATAGTTACACTTATTTCTTCGATGTTACGGCTTCTCGAGTTACGGTAGTGACAATGAATTCCACTTTGCAATTCAAAGTTGAGTTTCGATTCGACTTTAAGGACTTACATTGATTAGCTAAGTCTGGATGGTGTTCCAAGGGCATAATAATTATGGATAGATAAAGACTCTTTTAGCAGCTATATCGACATCTTTGTCGGGTATCCGGATTTAAGGTCCGGCCTCGACCATCCACATACTTATGTAGATCATCCAGTTAGAGGTCCGGTCTCAAGTATGTATAGCATTCGGTTAAAGGTCCGGCATTAGTTACTTATATTCTGCAATTGGCTACTTGTGTAATTCTCGTGAGCGTCCAATTCAAGGCCCGGCCTCCATACCGTCAGATTCTACTATTTGGTTCGGTGTTCTTTAGCCTCGAGTTTTGTTCTCCTTAAGTTAAAGTTATTTTGTGCACTCGTCTGGCTTATGGGGGTTCGTTCGGGTTTTTATTTAAACTTGCACACGAGTGAACCTTCTGGGCTTATGGTAGGTCCTGTTAGGTGTAGTTAACTTATTTATATTAGTTTAGTTAGATCTTTATACACTCGTGTGCATAACTGTGTTACTTAGCCTTCCGTTCTTGACCTCTAGTTATGTGATTCCGTCTTTTCATATTGCTTTACTTTTCTATTTCATTCGGCCTATGATGCCGACTGGGTACCTGTTATTTGGAACTCATGCTACGCTCTTCATCTATTTTTGTGATGCAGGTCCGAGAACTAGTAGTCAGTGTTGATCTAGTTTGGAGCATTTCTGGTCTGGATACAGGGGTGAGCACACGACGTTTTGTACTATTTCAATCTCCATATTTTTATATAAAGACTTGTCTTTTACTTTTTGAGACAGTCTAGTTTCGGTGGTCCACTGTTTGGACTTGTACTCGTTTTTTTGGTAGCTCTATATTACTGACTTCCAGGCTTTGGGAGGGATCCATAATTGTATTTATGTTTTGGTTTGCTTATGTTGTTATAGTAATTTTGCTTAGTCTTGTTTAGTTTCTACCCTCACACCCATTACGTGTTGTTCTGGGTTACGGTTTGGCTTACCTACTGGTGGATTATAGTATGTGCCTTTATGGGTTGAGAAATTGGGTCGTGATAAGTTGGTATCAGACCCCAGGTTCAAAGGTCTCACTTTTACAGAGCTAACGCGTAGCAGAGTCCTGCGGATCGGTGCGGGATGTCCGTAACTTATCTTCTGGAGGCTACATGATGTGTTTCGGAAGATATCCATTTTGTTTGAAATTTGTGCCACGTGTGTCTTGTTTGTTTCTTAAATTCTCAGTTGTTTCACTCTATTACAGGATGGCTCGCACGTGAGGCGGTGCATTTGGGGGAGATCCACCTGGAGCCTCAGCTTGGGGTAGACGTCGACCTCGAGGTTGAGGTAGGGCCGCAGCACCGACCCGGGATAAGGAGGAGGAGCCTCATGCAGCGCATGTACCGCCACAGCCAGTGGGGCCGGGGCCATCCCAGCCACCACCCACACCATTTGCACCACCTGATCTTCATTCCCTCTTGACTCAGATATTAGCAGCTATTGGGGATATGCGATAGGCACCAGCCCCAGCAGTACCAATACCACCACCAGCACCAGTGCTGCAAGTTCAGCCGCCACGAGTTCATGTGGCCGCCCCACAAGACATAGAGGTTAGAGAGATGCAACTACGCGATTAGAAGATGCTTGGGGTATTTCAGAGGTTGGCACCGCCTATATTCTCAGGGGCGATTGGAGAGGACGCTCACGAGTTCCAGCTCACTTGCCAGGAGCAGTTACAGTCATTAGGCCTTTTAGAGTCGAGAGGAGCTGACTTTACCGCTCATCAGTTCCCTGGGCCAGCCAGGCAGTGGTGGTGCACGTATCGAGAGTGGATGCTAGTTGTATCTCCTCCTATATCTTGGAGTGAGTTCTCAGAGGCATTCTTGGCCCAGTTCATGCCACGGGGTATCAGATATAGGCTTCATGATTAGTTCTTTAGATTGGAGCAAGGCTCTATGACCGTTTCAAAGTATGAGGCGAGGTTCCGTGAGTTGTCTCGCCATGCTACTATGATCCTGCTCATAGAGGGAGAGGGAGTTCGTTGTTTTGTACGTGGGTTGCGATACCGTTTGAAGTTTGACACAGAGCATATGGTTTCAGTTGGCCATTCTTTCTTCATGTGGTCGATCATGCTCGATCCATGGAACATATTCATCGTGAGGCCCAAGGGGGCAGCGATAAGAGGGCACACTACTAGGGCAGCTGTAACGAGTCGCAGACTAGGGGGAGGGACTCATATGATAGGGCCCGTTAGAGGTTCCAGTTGGGTCAGACCAGGCGGCCTGTTCAGGCGGCATTACCTATTTTCGAGGGAGGCCAATATCAACAGAGGTCCTAGTACAGGCCAGAATTTGAGGGGATCGGATTCCTTTCCTTCATGCTGCGGTCGGGTTACTATAGGGCGTTCAACTTTGGGGTGTTATGATTGTGGTGCTTTTGACCATTGGTCTATAGAATGCCCCCGGCGAGGTCAGGGGGCATTATACCAGCTCCACCTACATCTAGACCAGTTTCAGCCATGTCTTCTTCGGCTAGAGGATGTGGTCAGGTTCAGGACCGTCGAGAGAGTCGACAGGGTACCAGGGGTGGAGCTCGGGGAGGCAGGTCAGGTGGTAGACCGGGTGCACCAGGCAGAGGTGCTTATGGCCATTTCCTCGGCAAGTGTGGCGGCTGAGGCATCTGACGATGTCATCTCAGGTACGCTCTTCTTATGCCATCAGCCTGCTACAACATTTTTTTATCCAGGGTGCGCATACTCGTATGTATCTATTTATTTTCTCCCTGATTGGGTATGAGGTACGAATCTTTGGCAGAGCCGGTTCATATTTCGACCTCGGTAGGTGATTTCTTAATAGTGGATCAAGTATTGCGATCTTTCTTAGTGACTATCTAGGGTTATGATAATAGAGCTGATCTTATTATGCTAGATACGATTGATTTTGATGTTATTTTGGGCATGACTGGTTATACCCATATCATGTGGTCTTGGATTGCTATGCCAAGACCGTTACCTTATCCATGCCTGATGTTCCCCCGGTGTTATGGCAGGATGCTTATAGTCACACACCGACGGAGATCATCTCGTTTATTCGGGCTAGGCGGTTGGTTGCTTCTAGGTGTTTAGCTTACTTGTCCCAAATCAGAGATGTGAGTAGGGAGGGCCCTTCAGTTGACTCAATTCCTGTGGTTAGAGAGTATGCGGATGTGTTCCCTTTAGATCTACATGGCCTACCCCAGAGCATGACATTGATTTTTCTATAGATTTTGAGCCGTGAACCCGTCCTATTTCTATTCCGCCTTATCGGATGGCCTCTGCAGAGCTCAGAGAGCTCAGTGTTTAGTTAAAGGACCTTTTAGGAAAGGGGTTAATTCGTCCGAGTGTGTCTCCTTGGGGTGCTCCTATTTTGTTTGTGAAAAAGAAGGATGGGACATTGAGGATGTGCATTGACTACAGGCAGCTGAACAAGGTGACGTGAAGAACCGTTACCCTATGCCTCGTATATACTTATCAGCTTCAGGGTGCCGCCGTATTTTCTAAGATTGATTTGAGGTCCGGGTACCATCAATTGAAGATTAGAGCAGCAGACATCCCTAAGACTGCATTTAAGACTCGTTACGACCATTATGACTTCCTTGTGATGTCTTTTGGGTTGACTAATGCCCCATCCGCCTTTATGAACTTGATGACACGTGTGTTCAGTACATACCTTGATTCATTTGTTTTTATCTTCATTAGTGAAATATTGGCATACTCGCGGAGCCGGAGTGAGCATGAGCAGCATCTGAGGAAAGTGCTCCAGACTTTGAGAGATCATCAGCTTTATGCCTAGTTCTCAAAATTTGAGTTTTGGCGTGCGTCTATAGCATTCTTGGGGAACGTGGTGTCCAAAGAGGGTATTAGGGTAGATCCGACGAAGATTGAAGCTATTCGTGATTGGGACAGACCCATCTCTGTTACTGAGGTTCATAGTTATGTCGGGTTAGCGAGTTACTACAGGCGTTTTGTTGAGGGCTTTTCTACTATTGCAGCTCCTTTGACTCGGTTAACTCGCCACGATATTCCCTTTGTGTTGTCCGAGGAGTGTGAGATGAGCTTTCTGAAGCTCAAGGAGTTGCTTACTAGCGCTCCTATATTGACTCTCCGATTGAGGGCGAGGGTTTCACGATTTATTGTGACGCGTCTAGTGTTGGTTTGGGTTGTGTATTGATGCAGCAGGGCCGGGTTATTGCGTATGCGTCGAGGCTGCTTAAGGTCCATGAGCTCACCTACCCCACCCATGACTTGGAGTTGGCGGCGAAAGTTTTTGCGCTTAAGATTTGGAGGCACTACTTGTATGGAGTTCGATGTAAGATCTTACTTACCACAAGAGTCTTCAGTACATCATGTGACCTAGGGACCTTAATTCGAGACAACATCGTTGGATTGAACTCCTGAAGGATTATGATCTCTCTATTCTCAATCATCCGGGCAAGGCGAACGTGGTAGTGGACGCCTTGAGCCGGAAGTAAGTGAGTATGGGTAGTCTAGCCTTCTTATCTGTGGGTGAAATACGCTTGGCTTTGGAAATTCAGTTATACCCAATAGCATGGTTCGATTAGATATCTCAGATTCTAGACGCGTCTTGGCTTCTATGAGAGTTCAGTCTTCTTTGTATGATAGGATCCGTGGTTGTCAGTTTGAGGATAAGGCCTTGGGGTCCCTTAGAGATCGAGTGTTAGCAGGTAATGGTGATCAGGCTACCTTAGATCCTGATGGATTGTTGAGACTCTCAGGTCGCATCTGTGTCCCGAGAGTTGGAGATTTGATATAGTTGATACTTTCTGAGGCTCATGAGTCTATATATTCTATCCATCCGGGTACAGCGAAGATGTATCGTGATTTGAGACAACATTACTGGTGGAGTGGCATGAGATGAGATATTGCTGACTTTGTTTCTCGTTGCTATGCTGCCAGCAGGTAAAGGCTGAGCATTTGAAGCGTGGTGGTGAATTTCTGGGATTACCCATTCCGCAGTGGAAGTGGGACTTTATTACTATGGATTTTGTGGCTGCTCTACCGCGAAATTCTAGAGGAGTTGATAGTATTTGGGTGATCGATGATCGATTGACCAAGTCAGCACATTTCCTTCCCGTTCAGTCTTCATTCAGTGCCGAGAGGTTGGATCGTATTTACATTTGGGAGGTGGTTCGACTTCATGGGGTGCCAGTTTCTATTATATCAGATCGGGGTTCTCAGTTCACATCTAAATTTTGGAGGACCTTTCAGGATGAGTTGGGCACCCTGGTTGACCTGAGCATAGCTTTCCACCCGCAGACTGATGGCCATTCAGAGTGCACTATTCAAGTCCTTGAAGACATGCTACGGGCTTGTGTTTTGGAGTTCGGTGGTCAATGGGACCAGTTCTTGCCTTTGGCGGAATTTGCGTATAACAACAACTACTATTCTAGCATTCAGATGGCCCCGTTTGAGGCCTTGTATGGTAGGAGTTTTCGCTCTCCAATGGGTTGGTTCGAGTCTACAGAGCCTAGGCCGCGAGGTACAAGTTTTATTCAAGAGGATTTGGAGTAGGTGAGAGTGATTCAGGATAGACTCAGGACAGCTCAGAGTAGGCACGAGAGTTATGCGAATTGAAGGCGTCGACCTTTGAGATTCTCTGTTGGTGATTGGGTATTTCTCCGTGTGTCGCCCACGAAGGGTGTGATGAGATTTGGGAGGCAGGGTAAGCTTAGCCCCATGTACATTGGGCCTTTTGAGATACTTCAGACAGTTGGGGAGGTTGCTTATGAGTTGGCACTACCTCCAACATTTTCAGCCATCCACCCAGTTTTCCATGTCGGGGGTCTACGCCGATATATTCTTGATGAGTCCCATGTGCTCCAGTATGATGCAGTTGAGTTTTATGATCGTTTGACATTTGTAGAAGAGCCAGTAGCCATCCTAGCAAGAGATGTGAGAAAATTGCGCTCGAGAGCCATTCCTATTGTTAACGTCCATTGGAGGCATCGTTCAGTCGAGGAGGCTACTTGGGAGACCGAGCAGGAGATGCGAGAGCAGTTTCCCGGTTTGTTTGAGCCTTCAGGTACTTCTTCACCCTTACTTTCGTGGACGAAGTTCTTTTTAGTAGTGGATATTGTAATGACCCTTCTTGTCATTTTTAGTGTTTTATCTTCTATGCATCGTTTAAAGCGTTCCTATAGCAATCCTAAGTCATTTATCTTGCTAAGGCGTGACAGATCGGTCACCTGGTCGTTCGTTTGGTTATAGTGTGAGCTTTTGTATTTTTGGAGCTTATGAACCTTAAACAATTATTTTCAATCAAAAGTTCAAGAAGATGACATCAGAATCAAATTCTGACGATTCCATCAGTTTCGAAAGGGTCATTTTAGGCTAGTAGCATTGTCGACATGACTCCCAAAGTTTTCAGTGTGAGTTGGTGTGATTAGGCATTTTAACTTTAAGTTAAAGGCTAAGTTTCACTGTAGTCAACATTCTGAGTAAACGCGCTCGGATGAGAATTCCTTCAGCGCGGCTAGCTCCGAAATGTCGAGTTTGGTCTAGTTTGACCCTTCTTTCGGGTTCAGAGGTTTTTGATATTTTCCGAGCCCTTTTGTGGTTTTTGACTTAAAATGGCGAATGGAAGTGGGACCCACATTTTATCAAGATGAACTCTGATGAAAATTTCGATTGTGCCATTGAGTTCGGAATGTCGACTTTGGTAGGGTAGCATATCTGTTTTATTTTTATCAGGTTCCGAATGGATTCCGAGAACCCGTCGGAGACTTTAAAGAAATTAGACAAAGCTGAAATCTGGTGCAGCCCTTTAACGACCAGAATATGGGGTTTTAACAATCAGATTTTTGGGTTTATTAGCGACCAGCTTCATCCTTATAAAAACCAAATTTTTAGCCTTTGTGTTTTACTTTAAAATTTTGATATTTTGAGCTATAGAACTCCAAATTGGGCGATTTATAAGGCTAAGTTGTGAGATTTTTTGAGGGCAACGCATTGGTGAGCTTGGAATCTGATTTGGAGACCCAATTTGATGTAAATTTTGTGTTTTAACTGCTGTCGTAGCTCATTTTTGAGCTCAACTTTTGGGAAAGTTTTAGAAGGTGATTTCTTGGTAATTTTAGGTCAAAATCTAGTTATTGAAGATCCTATATTGTGGGGGTTTTCATGAGGATCGTCGTGGTGTGATTGGTTTTGGCTGTTGGACCTTCATTTTTGGTAAATTCTTGTAAATAGCTGATGCCATTGTTGCTGATTTTTGACGTAGAATTTGAGTCCTGAATTGTGTTCCATTCTTGTACACAAGTTCCGAGAGTTGTTTAGGACTTTTATTTGGGTTTAATTTTAGATTTCTCAATGCGGATTCCATTTTTTCCATTTTGACCGCGAAATCGACTTTTCTCCGTTTCTTGCAATTTTAGTGTTTAAATGACCGTAATAAAGTTGTGACTCTATTTTTGATAGTGTATCAACGTTTCGAGCCTTTTAGAAATTAAAAGATCCGGGGAAGTAATTGTTGGAGCGCACATGATGTGTGTTCAGGTAGGTTACGGTTTCCCTTCTTAGATTGAACTCGAACATGTGAATGCATGTTGATTAGTAGGGATTTGGGTTGGGTAGTTATTGGATCATGCATAGGTGTTAAAAATCATATTTTCGTCCTTTTGTGAGAATTATGGGTAACTGTGAGCATGTTTATTTTTATTGATTGACCTTCTTTGCTATATGGATTACTTGTGTGATTGAATGCTGGTTATCAAAAGTATGTTGGGCCTTAGTTTAGGTTTGACAAGGATTTGCCTTAGAAATGCATGATTCCAAGTTGGTAGGACTTAGTTTAGCCCCGAGTCACTCAGCCGGCTTAAATCCTTTTAGACTGATGTAGAAGACTTAAGTCTGATAGTTTGCTATATATCTAGACGATGAGCTCGGTCCAGCGATAGTTACTCTTGTTTTTTCAATGTTACGGTTTCTCGAGTTACGTCAGTGACAATGAATTCTGCTTTGCAATTCAAAGTTGAGTTTCGGATCGACTTTAAGGACTTACACTGATTAGCTAAGTCTAGATGGTGTTCCACGGGCATTTATGGTTATGGATAGATAAAGACTCTTTCAGTATCTATATCGACATCTTTGTCGGGTATCGAGATTTAACGTCCGGCCTCGCCCATCCACATATTTATGTAGAGAAACCGGTTAGAGGTGTTGTCTCAAGTATATAGAGCATCCAGTTAAAGGTCCGGCCTCAGTGAAAGTACAATTATGTAATCTTTGCAGAAAGGTTTAGGTTCCAAGGTGAATTTGAGCACTACTTTTCGTCCTCACACGGATAGACCAAAATAACATACTATCAAGACCTCTAATGATATGTTGATATCTTGTGTGATCGACTTCAAAGGAAATTGGTATGATCACCTACCTCTCATTGAGTTCGCTTACACCAACAATTATCATTCGAGCATCCAAATGGCTCTATATGAAGCTTTTTATGGGAGAAGTTGTAGATATCCTATTGTGTGGTTTGAAGTTGGCAAAGCAGGGTTGATAGGACAAAATTTAGTTCACCAAGCTATGGAAAATGTGAAAGTGATTCAAAAAAGGTTGAATAATGCACTAAGTCGCCAAAAGTCCTACACAGATGTTAGAAGAAGGCCATTAGAGTTTAAGGTAGATGATTGGGTGTATCTTAAGGTTTCACCTATGAAAGCGGTTATGAGGTTAGGTAAGAAAGGGAAACTTAGTCCCCGGTATATTGACCTTATAAAATCTCCAGGAGAGTGGGCAATGTGGCTAATGAGTTAGAGCTACCCCAAGATTTACAAGCGGTTCATCCAGTGTTCCATATTTCTATGTTGCAGAAGTGTCTGGGTGATCCTTCATTGATAATACCAATCGACAATGTTAGGATTAACGATAACTTGTCCTATGAAGAAGTTCCAGTTCAGATTTTGGATTATGAGGTGCGTAAGTTGACGACAAAGGAAGTTACTTCAGTTAGATCCTTATGAGGAACCAATTTGCTAAAGAAGTAATTTGGGAAGATGAGGAGGATATGAAGAAGAGACATCCAGATTCCTCCGAATCCCGAGTGAATGCCGGTCAAGGTACCAGATTCTTTTCTTAGTACTTTATAATATTATGCATACACATGTTATTACTTGCTTTTGTGGTTGAGTGCTGAAATGATATTACCATCCTTATCTTAGAAAAGAAATTCTCATTTGAGGATGAATGTTCTCAAGGGGGAGATATTGTAACATCTCGGATTCTAGATAAACTAAGGTTAAGCTAAGAATTTTGAAATAAGTAAGGAAATCTGGAAAAAAATTCCAAAATTTAAAAGTGAGTTTTGGTCATTTTCAAACGACCATAACTTCTAGCTCAGGAAGAATTTGGGTGAGTACTTTACATGGATGGAAAGATCGTTAAAATTTATTTCCAAAGACACAAAGTTTGTGAATTTTCGAGGTTGTATAATTTAGAAATGATCTTCAGAAGATGGGCTATTAAGTAGGAAAAGTTCCAAAACTGGATTTTAAAAGGATGTTTTGGTCTTTTCTTTAAGTCAATTAACTATTTTGTTTTCAAGTAATATTTTGGGGGTATAAAGTGATCCCATTAAGTTTACGCAAGAAAATAGACTAGGGTTTTGAAAGCAAGGATAAAAGAGGAAAAGGAAGAAGAAGAAGACGTAAGAACCCCTAGTTAAGCTTCGTGGATTTTCGTCGGAGGTGATCCCTAACAAGGTATGTGGTATCTTTAGGACTGTTTTCTGGTCTAAATCATTGGGTAATAAGTTAATTAGATCCTAAGTGTTTGGGTTTGGATCCATTGGAGTTTGGAAAGGTGTAGAGATGAAAAACGAAGAAAAACGTCGGAAAACCCGTTGGGGATGTTGGGGCACTGCACCTCCAAAGCCCCTTAGGATAGAGTGTATCCGTCAGGCTCTAGAATTTCGCGCCTGAGCTCCGTCCGCCAGGCTGTGGCATTCCATGCCTCTCAGAGCGCCAGGACCTCCTGGAGAGCCCGTTCTTTCCCTATCTTTTCGTACCAGTTCCTAAGTGATGTACCCCTCATTCATAGTTGTTTCCAACACTCTAAGGTACATATAAATACTATGAAATCATCCATAAACATAAGATTATGATCCTTGAATCCATAGTTCAAGTCATTGAAAGTTAAGATCAAAGTCAAAGAAGTTAAGAGCCAATTCTAGAAGTTAAGAAGCAAGTAAAATTAAAGTTATAAGTTCTCTAAAGTCTTTCACAAATGTTTTCACTTTGTTATAAATAATTAGAGTCCAAAGTCAAGTAAAGAGTTGATTTCATATCTCAAAAAGCTATAAGTGAACTAAGTGTTTCCTAAGAGATAAAGTTTCAAGTTAAGTAAACAGCAAGAGTTGAGTTCATTTCTCAAAACATATAAGGGAACTAAGTATTTTACAAATTTTTCCATTTGAGTAAAGAGAGGAACTAGAAATTCCAAAAGAGTTTTGAACAAAAAGGGGAACATTGATTTCTAAAAGGAGCTTTTTTAAGGCTAATAGGTTCATTAAATTATCTCAACCCAAAGGAAGGAAGTTCTATTAAAAGTATGAGCTACAATACATTTTTAGGGAGTAGTATTGAGCAACGATGTGGAGATAAGAGTTCATATTAACTCAACTCTCCATGTAAACTATGTAGCAAACATGGGAATTGACGTGTCATACTTTTTAGATGATCACGTAAGGAGAGTTAGTGGATCCACTACGTTCAGTAAGGTCCTATATCGATGGCAAGGTGTAGGATGATCATCTTGCAACGTGAGGTAACACATTGTATACTCCCTTAGGCTCATAGTGATAGTTGTCAGTTAGAGAAACTCCCACAGAGGCGACATTACTTTCTTACAAACATAAAGTTTAGTTTGTTATTGCATTTCCTTTAGCGAACTAAGTTATTTTCACTGTTTTATGAGATACACACACACATATATACATATATATATATATATATATATATATATATATATATATATATATATATATATATATATATATATATATATATATATATATATATATATATATATATATATATATATATATATATATATATATATATATATATATATATACTCTTGATTGAAGTAGAGTCAAGGTAAGTTGATTTAATCCCCTTAAGCTTAAGTCGTTGTTTAGATCTCAAAATCGCAGACTCGTACATTCAATGTATTGATGTCAGTTGGGCTGTATTGTTTCATGATGTAGACGCAGGTACCCAGGATAAGCGTGCAGCTCTTCCTTGATTCCAGATTGAGCTTCAGAGTTGTGGTGAGCCTCCTTGCATTCTGGGGGACATCCTTTATTTTCATTTCTCAATTAGCTTAGATTTTAGGATGTTGTGGGGTCTGTCCCAACATCCCTCTCTTGACATTTTAGAGGCTTCGTAGACTTTAGTATTTCTTTTTGGAATTGTTTTCAGTTAATAAGACTCGATTGTCATTTTGGGAAAAGTTATAACGTGACATATTTCTATTTTATTATGTTTTACTTTTGTCAAAGTTAAGGTTTGTCTTCAGCTGATTTAAGTAGACAAGCCAGGTGTTCGCTTGAGGGCCAGCAATGGTCTTCGAGTGCCGGTCCTGCCCAGGGTGTAGGCTCGGGGCATCACAATAATAATTTTTAATAATACTATTAATATGTTTAATTTTTGTCAATGTTGAATATTTTATCCTTGTGGAGTGTGATGCGATAATTTTTTAAAGAAAAAGAAAGAGTGTATTACATACACCTGATACGAGTGGTGTAAAAGAGAGAGATGTGTTTCTCACACAAAAAATTGATAGTTTAGGTATGAAATTCACTATATATATATATATATATATATAAATATATATAAAATTTTCTAAAGTAAAAGAGAGAGTGTATTACATACACCTTACACCATGATACGAGTGGCGTAAAAGAGAGAGATGTGTTTCTCACACAAAAATTTGATAGTTCAAGTATGAAATTCACTATATATATATATATATATATATATATATATATATATATTATATATATATATATATATATATATATATATATATATATATATATATATATATGTATACACACACACACACACATATATATATATATATATATATATATATATGTATACACACACACACACACACACACACACACACACACAGACACACACATACATACATCATACATGTGATTTAGATTGTTTTATATGTGTATGTCATTTGAGTTAAGTATACTCTTGAGTTAAGCAGAGTCAAGGCAAGTTGATCTAATCCCCCTAAGCTTAAGTCGTTGTTTAGCTCTCCAACTTACATACTCGTACATGCTATGTACTGCTGTCAGTTGGCCTACATCGTTTCATGATGCAGACACAGGTACCCAGGATCAGCACGCAACTCTTCCATGATTCCAGATTGAGCTTCAGAGTTGCAGTGAGCCTCCTTGCATTCTGGGGGATGTACTTCTTTTTCATTTCTGAATCATCTTAGCTTTTAGGATGTTCTAGGGTTTGTCCCAACATCCCTCTATAGACAGTTTAGAGGCTTAGTAGATAATAGTATTTCGGTTTGGGATCGTTTTCACATATTAAGACTCTATTACCATTTTTACAAAAGTTATGACGTGACGTATTTCTCTTTTATTATATTTTTACTCGCGTCAAAGTTAAGTTTTGTCTTCCGCTGATTTAAGTAGCCAGGTTAGGTGTTCGCATGAGAGCCAACAATGGTCTTTGAGTATCGGTCCCGCCCAGGGGTAGGCTCGGGGCGTGACAATAATAATTTTTAATAATACTAATAATTTGTTTAATTTTTGTCATTGTTGAATATTTTATCCATGTGGAGTGCGATACGATAACTTTCTAAGATAAAAGAGAGAGTGTATTACATACACCATGATCGGAGTGGTATAAAAGAGAGAGATGTGTTTCTCTCACAAAAAATTGATAATTTAGGTATGCAATTCACCTTCTCAATGTAATGAATGGTTTCCATCGTAATAGAAAACTCAATGGGGAGAACTTTTGGGTCCGGAAACTTTTTCCTAACATCTGGAAATTTCCCAACCTGGTCGAGATTTGGACGACATCGGCGGACGTAAGCTCTAGAGAAATATTATTGAAGTTAGGCGGGTTGTTTATGATTTTGATTTAATGAATAGATAGATAAGACGTTAAGGAATCCGTATGACTTTACGAAATTGTATTTGGATAAATAGATCACCAAGAATCGACCTTAGCGTGAAAGGTATTTTCTGAGTGTCATTAAATGAAGGTGAGTTATGAAGTGAAATTTTTTAAATTGTTAAAGGAACTATTTGTTTCGTTTATGTAGCCTTGTCATCGGCTTTCTCTGCTCTGGTAGAGACACTACAGAGGGATTTGGGCGTTGTGCTGGCTCGATGGGACTAAAAGTCGTTAATAGCTCACTATTTCGGGAATGGCGCTCTGGCGAACGTTCTATTTGCATTGGCAGAATGAGTTCCACTGTGATGGACCAGACGCGACTCAATATCGTTAATAAACCCCTAAACAACTTTATTTTTTAGTTTTCAACTTTTAGAGCTAAAGAATGAACCCATGTGATTCTTACTCGTTGGTCACTATTTTGAATTGTAATATCTCGTAACTCGTAGTAGCCTAGAATAAGCTAAGAAATTAAATTTTTTCAAATGCTCATAACTTCTAGCTCATGATGATCTAGAATCAGTTCTTTATATGTTTGGGAAGCCCGCTAAGTTTGCACGATTACGATATGTATGAGGGAGATATGCTTTTCAGAAGTTTGGTTATTGAAGTAAGGAAAGTCAAATCCCAATTTAACAAAGGGTGAACTAGTCTTTTTACACGTTTATTTCCTAATTCGTTTTAAGGGTTTAATAGGGGTAAAATTATGTTTTAGTTCAGATTAGAAAAGTTCTTCCATGTTTAGGGTTTGGGGGAAAAGAAAAGAGAAGAAGGACAAGGGAGGAAGATCAAGATTTCGCCAAGAACACCACGGATTTGCGAGTGGAAATTGTCGGGGGTGATCCCTATTAAGGTATGTGACCTCTTTTGTTTTGGTTTAGTTCATCTGCACACATCAATCTTGTTTCAGTTCAGAAGTTTTAGAATTTCACTTCATGATTAGAAGTGAATTCTTGATATTCTCGTCAAATCCCTTTTTGGTTGAGTTGAATTTATACCCATTGATGTTGATTAGTAGTTTCCGATGTTGTTTTGGGTTTAGATCTGATGGATATTGAAGGTAATTATTATCCTAGGTGTTTGAGGATGAAGCCATGGAGGTTTAGGCGATTTGGAACTACAAAACGAGTTGAAAAAATCGTTAAACACACCAGGGCAATGCCAGGGGCGTCGCGCTTGGAGTGCGCCAAAAGAGATCCTCAGTAAACTAGGGACTTGCCCGGCGCGCCACCTGTGCGCCATAACCAGGCCTCAGTCAATTGAGGCTGGCGGGGTGCACCACCAGTGCGCCTCGATCGGTGTTTTTCACCTAGTTTTTATAATTTAACCCTTTTAAGTTCTTCTAAGGTATATTTACACCATAAATAATTACATCAAATGATTTCTTAACACCTAGAAATCACAAAAGAACACAAATCCAAACCTTGAATCCATAATCCTATTGATGGAAAGATAAGATCAAAGTCAAATAAGTTAAGAGTTAAATTTAGAAGTTCAGAAGCAAGTCAAAGTAAAGTTCTCAAAGGTTTCCAAGAGTCTTAACTAAATGTTTTAATTTCTTCATAAAGCTCAAGTTTCAAACTCAGAGTAAAGATTAGAAAGTTGAAATTTTTCCTTCAAATAAATCTAAGAGAACTAAGTATTCCCTAAGAGTTGATTAAGACTCAAGTTTTTAAGTCAAGAAAAGAGTAAAGAGCTGAATTCATTTCTCAAGTGTTATAAGGGAACTAAGTATTCTCTGCAACTTAATAAATGTTTCCACATTTAATTTAAGAAGAAACTGAGATTTCCAAAGAGCCTCCCGTCTAGTTTTTAGAAAAGAATAGCTTTCTAAATGAAGTAAGTAGGGATGTGAGATTTCCAAGATAGACTTTGAGCTATGTTTTGAGCGCTGATCTAAAATCACAGAAGTAAGTATGTTTTACAAACATTAGAGCTAATATAATGAAATTTTTGTAAGTAGTATTGATTACCGATATGGGAGAGAGTTCATATAACTCACAACCCCTATAAACCATGTAGCCACCATGGGTAAAAAAGAATCATAGTTTTTAGATGATTCCTCTAGTTCTTTTTTCTTACCATAGACTAGTGGATCCATAAGGCAGTTCAGGCTCTATATCGATGGAAAAGTATAGGACGACTCTGGTAGCGTGAGGCAAAATATTGTATCATCACTCTAGTTCTTAAGTGATGCTTATCGGTTATAGAAACTTCTGCAGAAGTTAAATATACTTATATACATCTGCTTAATTGTATTTTACATACATCACTGTATATATATTCAGAATTTACAATATTTTTCAACAAACTTTTTTTTATATTACACTTGTGTTGAATTGCTTTATATTGAAATCAGTCAGTCATGTTGAGTTTAGTTGAGCCACGTAAGTTCTTCAATTTCTTTCAAACTCTTTCTAGCATATGTTGTTTAGCATTCCAACTCGCATACTCGTGCATTCAATGTACTGATGTAAGTTGGTCTGCGTCGTCTTATGATGCAGAGACACGTACTCAGGATCAACATCCAATGCCTCGTTGATCCATCTTGAGCACTCAGAGTCAGTGGTGAGCCTCCTTGCATTCTGGAGGACTCTTTTCGTTGCTTTCTAGTCTTTTCATTTATAGAATATTGTGAGGTTTTCCCTAACATTCATCTAGTATTATAAAGAATTCATAGACAGATAGTCAGTAAGATAGTTTAGATTTGAGTCTTCGTTTATTTACATTTCAGATGTTTTGTTATGAGATAAGTGTCATTTTGGCCAAGACAATTATTTTAAGTATATTTTATGAACATGTTTTCCCGTTTATGTTGAGTAAAGTCTTATGTTGAGTTAAGTAAGTCAGTTCAAGAGTCTGCTCAAGGTCAACAATGGTCATTAGGTGTCGGATACCCCACGGTATAGGCTCGGGTATGACATTAAGGCTAAAGGTAAGCTTTCCATACCTGAAATCCAGTTTTCGATCCTTAAAACGCAATAGGATGGGTTAATATTGATGGGAAAGAGTTAGATATCAGAATTCATGGTGGAAACAACCCTACTCAAATCAAGGGATGATCTAGGGTTTGTTAGTAGCGTTTGTAATTCGGATAATTATTGACTCCTACATTATATTGATTGTTTATTGACCACGAACAAGCAAAATGAATCCGGTTTCAAACTTGTTTTAAGGTCGGTGATGGCTGTGATTCTATGATTGTATAATATATGTTTTTTCTTGCTTCATTATGATACATGTATGTCTGTGAATGTTGCATGATTGATTACACTAATTGTAAAAAATGTATCAACACTTGATTATATTGCATGAATCACTTCTTGATTGTATGACTATTGAGAATAAACTTGTGAATGTGATTGTGATGTTATGATGATGGATCGAATTTCCATATTATGCATAACTAACTAGATCAATTTCCATGTTCTGACATAAAAATAAGATCGGATTGTCACATTCTAGCTAGCTAACTTGAATCGGTTATCACGTTTCGGTGCACTAACAATTTGAATTGGCGTTCCATAAGAGGATCAACTACTTGTGATAAAATTTATAATGTTAAGCATGCATTAATCAATATCAATATTGTTATATTCGATATATTGCATGGATATAATGTTGTGATGACTTGCTTATGTTACATTTGTGGAATAGCCGTGTGATCCTACAAGTATATAGTGGTTGTGTACTGATTCTGTACTTTCTCTTTTTTTTTGAGTACGGGGAACCTTCTGGCCGTTATTGGCAGACCTCGCATATAAGATTTGTGATTGTGTTCAAATTCAAGGGTGACCTACCATCATCCGAGTTGCTTTGTATTCTCTTTGAGTCTTTGTCCACGTTCTAAGACTTACACAAATTCTTAGTAAGAGTTCATTAGTTAGGATTATGACCTTTCTTATTTAGACATTGTCTCATTACTTATATGTTTTGTTACATCGTTACTTATATGTTTTGTAATATTGACTTTCAGGTTCTAGGGTTTTTTTCCCACATTATTAGTTAGTTCTTTAGAATAGTGCTGGAGTTTTCTGAGAGCTTCATTAATTTAGTTATTTAACCTGCTTCCTTAGTTTAAATTCTTTAGCCCACTGAAGGGTTTAGTGTGGATGCCACTCACGATAGTATGGGTCGTGACACTCATTAGTTTAGTTATGAAACTAAAGAAAATGTATAGTTTAGGTGCGTTTTTGAAACTTATCTCTATATTTCAACATTAGTAAATTTCTTAACTATTAATTTTCCTTATACTTCTTATCATCTATTTTAGGCTCCTTAATTATTAAATTCTCTAAAAACTTCATACCATAAGTATTAGGGCTATTTAGCTATTAATTTTCTCAATACTTCGTATCATATATTTTAGAACTACTTCATAAATAATTTTCTTAAATACTTTTTACCATATATTTTAGGACTACTTAATTATTAAGTTTTCTAATATTATTACAATATATTTTTTGCATTTCTCTTTCCATACATTTTGGCACTCCTTAATTTCTTATTTCTCCTAATACTACTTACCATATATTTTATGTTCTTTAGTTATTAATAGTTCTAATATTTCTTTCCTTTTTTAAAAAAGTTAAAAATATATTTTTTCAATATATTTTAAGGTTTCTTAGTTATTAATTGTTTTAATATATCTTGACTGGGAATTTCCATATTATTCATAAAAATAAAAAAATACAATATAAGAATGTGAAAAATCAACAATTTTATGAAATTACACTAAAATGTAGAAATTAGTAAGACAAAATAACACTTACCATATATTTTATGCTCTTTAGTAATTAATTTCTTGCCATTTTTATAAAAGAAAATAAAGATATATATTTTTTGTCATATATTTTAAGGTTCCTTAGTTATTAATTGTTCTAATATTTCTTACCCTATATTTTGAAGAGTCTTAGTTATTGAGTGTTCTAATATCTCTTAGAATAGTGTGTGCTTTTGCCCTATCTATAACACATATACATCATCATTCTTGATTTTGAATCTAACTAATGACTGAGAAAATTTGATATTCTTCATAAAAATTAAAAATACAATATAAAAATGTGAAAACAACAACTTTATAAAAGCATACTAAAATGTAGAAATTAGTAAAACATGATATCGTAACAAAAGCATTTAGGAAGAACAAAATAGTTGAAAATATAATAAAAAATATTAATTATTCTTATAAATTTATCCTCACTTAGATGACCAGCTTTTCAATCAATACTCATAAAATTTTCAACCTTTGAAATGAGTAATATTTGGGAGGCTTCTAAGTCATCATCTTTATATGTAAGATTTGTCTCAATATTATCATATTCATTTGAGGAAGTTTCTTCATCCTCATCATTCTGAAAACGCAATTGTGCCGCCATATTATTATCTTTTCTTCATAGAGGGGTGTGATAAAGTTTCAAAAATGATAAGGCGTACGACATTCACATACCCAGTGACCTTTCATATCATATCGATGACGAATATAGATTCTATCATAATGACGATAATCATTTTGTCCCATACCCCGTCCTCATTCACGTCCAAGATTCGGATAATTATTTTTTCTTGATTCACACTAATTATGTGCTGCTACAACACTTTCTTCATCGAATGGAGCAAAAAAAGTAGGACGAGCTTCATGATTTTTCATCAATAAAGTATTATTCTGCTCAGCCATAAGTAGCTGACATGTAGTTAATTCATAATATTTTTTAAACCCTTTTCATTGCATTATTGTTGTGATAACAAATTTGAATTGTGAAAGTGGAAAAGTTTTCTCAAATAAGTCATTATCAGTGATGGTATCTCCAAATAATATTAATGTGGAACTTACTTTATGAAAAGCAGAATTATACCTATAGAGTTTAAAAATCTTGAATTCAAAGGTTTATGCACTCATCTCGAGCTTTTGGTAGCACCGTAAGTTTTAGGTGGTCATATCGATCCTTCAAATTAATACATATTTCAAGAGGGTCAATTATTAAGTTTTTAATTCCTCATGGAGTTGATGTAGGGAAAAACATCATGGGTCTTCGCTTTACATGATAATTCATTTTCTTGTTTAATAGTATCACCAAGAATTTCAGCGTCATGGTGAATTTTAGCATCAAGGACGCATGAAAAATAATTTTTTCGATAATATCAAGTGATACAAACTTAAGACTTGATAAGTTTGACTTGATGAACACCAGAAGAAGATAGATGAGTTAGAAGTAATTAATTGGCGTGTAATAAAATAATTACTTATAAAAATATCAAAAAGAGAGATACGAATTTAAGTAAATAAATCAGTAATATCGAAATATACAATTAAAATTACGATTTTTGAAATACATAAATAAGTTCAGCAATATACAAATACACAAGGAAAATTTCTATTGCAAGGTACATAAAAATTAGATGTAATAATAACATACATAAATGAAAATTTGAGAAGCATATATTGCAAGATGTTAAAGAAAAAATTATGATAAAATTATTATTTATACATTCATATATAAGAAAAGTTGAAAGAAAATGATATGCATATTCAAATTAATATAACTCAGTAAATAATAATAGAGTTAGATATATCCAATAAAGAGCAAAAGGTTAATTTAACTAAAAAACTTTAATAAGTAAAGAACAAAAATGTAACTAGAAATATATGTTATGAAATATTAGTTAAACAAAAAAAAAATAAGAAAAGGAAGAATAGAAGAAAGGGAGAAAGTGACGGAAAATAATGGTCTTCTTTACTATTTTTTGTGTGTGTACGTCTATGCCCCTTTGATGGGAAAACACATCCTTGAAGATGTCAGCCTTTTATGGATATATATATATATATATATATATATATATATATATATATATATATATATATATATATATATATATATATATATATATATATATATATATATATATATATAAGGCTTCTTAATTAGGTTATTAATTGTTTTAATATTTCTCGCCATATTTTTTAACAATCCTTGGTTATTAATTATTCTAGATCTTTCTCTTACTATATTTTATGTTGACTCCTTTATACCAATGGAATATATCAAAATCTCTTGATCATTTAAACAAAATCATATTAAATGAATTATTTTTTATTACTTATCTTATCAAACACTTTCAAACTTATTTCAAGTTATTTTAATAGTTATTAAACATTTTTAAAATTAAAAATTTATTCAATAATAAATTTGTCCAACTTTAATCTAATTCAAACTGTCGGTAAGACTCTGTAAGTTCTAGAAACATGTGTTTAATGGTGTGAGCTCTCTTCCAACAAGGAAAGTAAACTTGCACAACCCCTATAAAGAAAACCCACAAGAAGCAGAGGAGAACCAAAACAAACAATTTCATTTCACTAAAAACAAATATGAGCGAAGTTAGAAAATATGAATATTTGTGCCTCAGTTTTAACAATTATGGACTTCTATCGGATGTCGCTGCTAAAATCTATGATGAATTTTAGGCGGAGGAGAACAATAGCAAAGAAGACTTTGAATTCTCGTTAGTCTCTGAAATTTCAGATAACTCAATTGCGAAATGCATCTATGACACTCCGACTAAATTCCAGCAGCCAATTTTCCCTCTTTTCAATCGGGATCTATTGTTAATCGATTTGTATTTGAATGATGTTGATAAATCAGCTATGCTAAAGAAATTGTATCTAGAAAAAAATAAAACATTGGAGGAGACGATTCCTGTCGGAAGTTACTGTATGAGGAAACCGAAGATAAGCGAGCCATCAATAAGAAAATTGAACAAGGGTAAATCAACTAGATTTGGGCCGAGGATCCGAGGAGTAGTAGTGAAGGGAAGGAAAAGGAAAATTTTGTATTTCTTACAAGAAAAGAAAAATCAAAAAACTCCAATGAGGTTGTGAAGACGGCCGGGAAATTATTGAAGGAGACGAAAAACAATAGAGGAGAGAAGGGTTTACCGGTGGCTGCGGAAAGCACTCATAGAATTTTTTGCTATCTGTATGAGTAGAAGTTATCGTCAATTCTAACATGCAAATGCAAATGCTTCTAGCAAAGTGTAGAGTTTGAGTTTTTTACATGCAAATGCTTCTAGTATACATTATTACAGTTGGATTTTTTGTCTTTTAGTATACGATTTTATCACCAACCATTTCTACATGGATGTTGCTTTTTTACTTTCGAATTCTAAAATTAAAAACATTTTAACTACTCCCTCTCTCTATCAAGATGTTGGATTATGACAATAGTTTTTATTTTATTTAAATTTTTACTATAAATTGAGATATGAAAAATTGAAGTTATTCATGAAATTAAATTTATATACTTAAAAAGTATGATAAGTTACCCTCTCCTAGTTGTTTTTTAACTCATGCTAATATTTTAAGATGTTATCTTTTATCATATATATTGATATGAAAAAAATTATAATTTTTATTTTTCTATATAGCTTTTGATTGTTTAATTTTATTATAAAATATTATAGAGGTAGAGCACAAGCGTTGAATTATTGAGTTTCCACATCAAGATGATATTTTAATTGTAGAGTATGAGGTTATATATAATGTCTCATCTAGGCATACTCTCATGATACGTCCCATGGAGACTGAGACAATGACTAAGTTTGTTGAAAATTCTTTTAATTCATACAAGAGTTTCTCAAATTACCGCTTCTAGTGTTCCATTTTGAAAAGTCATAGATGTAGTCAAAGAGTTGGAGATTATTAAATGTGAGGGATTTGAACAACATGAGGACAAGAGGGACAATTATTTAGGTGATTTGGGTAGTGCTCCTCCTATGAATTGAGGGTAGTTAAGGAGAGGTTATCACTCTTAGCCCAAAAGACTCTTCATGTTGTGATACCAGTGTCCGGGATGATTATATTGGGCATAGTTATTCTAGTTTGATAGTTACTTCACATGGTTCAGCTTCTAGCTAGGCCTATAGGTTATGGAGGGCATTCTAATCATTTAAGTTTCTCGCATCAGCCTATGTCTCATATTTACCTTAGTATCTTTATTTAGTTTTTTCTTAAAGTCATGTTTCATTCAATTAACATAAATTAATTTGTTTTGATTAATTAATTTGACCAATAGATATGAATCATCTTCTTAGTTTTTCTATCTTGGTCAAACATGCATTTTCTAGGCTAATAACTTTCAAAGAGTGAAATAAGAAGAATAAAGTCATTTATGCATTGATTTTGAAAAATAACGAATAACGAGTATTAAAGAACATTGATTTTTAAGAAAGACAACATTTAAAACAGAAGAATGGAGTATTTTGTTAATTCATTTTACCAAATATTTCAAGAGGATATGTGTCAAAATCAGACTTAAACTACCCCTTTTTTTTTAATTTCATACCTAAACTATTGAGTGTGTGAGTTACATACTAAAACCATCAATTTTTAGTTTAAGAAACACTCACTAAAGGTGTGTGTAATGCACTCTCTCTTTTATTTGAAAAAATCTTGACATATATCATATCACATTGAAAAAATATTCCACCATGACAAAAAATTTAAAAATAAACTATTAATATTAATTAAATATTAAAGTATTACTATCAATATAATTATTTGAAAAATATTTCTTTTATAATTTTTTTTTAAAAAAAATCATACTTCACCCCCCCCCCATATTAAAGATAGTGGAGAAAGATTTTTTTACTATGTTATCCAGAATGCGATGCCAAGGCACTCATCGCCCCCCCCCCCCCAAAAAAAATGATATTATTTTATTTTTAATAAATAAAAAAATCCACCACATACTATTTAACTCTCCGTTCCTAATTTTTATTTTATTTTTACATTTTTTTAATTTTGTGTTAGATATGCACGTACATATAGTTTTAGAAAAAAATTCTACTAGTATACCGAATATAACCTAAATAAGTAAGATATTAAAAAAATCTTGCGGTTGTAGTAAAAAAAATATTTTTGATTTGTATATATCTAAGACAAAATGAACAAAAAAATGAAAGCGGATGGTTAGGTGGGGTAGATAGAATTATTTTATAATAAATAAAATAATATTTAAATTAGTTGGGGGGGGGGGGATGAAGTAAAAAAAAAATACAAGAAGGAGGAGGGGTAGAAAATTATTTTACATTTTATTTTATTAAAGAAAATTAACTTTTTTGGATAATGATTTTTAATAATACTAATAATTTCTTTAATTTTTGTCAATGTTGAATATTTTATCCATGTAGAATGTGATTCTACAATTTTTTAAAATAAAAGAGAGAGTGTATTACACAAACCATGATCAGAGTGGTATAAAAGAGAGATGTGTTTCTGACACAAAAAAATGATAGTGTAGGTATGAATTTACCTTCTCAATGTAATGAACAGGTTCCGTCGTAATAAAAAATTCAATGGGGAGAAATGTTGGGTCCAGAAACTTTTTAGTAAAATTTAGAAATTTCCCAACCTAGTCCTGATTTGGACGAAATCGGCACACTTAAATTCTAGAGAAATCTTATAGCAATCAGGTGGAAAGTTTATGATTTTTATTTAATGCATAGATATATAACGTGTTAAGGAATCCTTATGACTTTACAAAATTGTATTTGGGTAAATAAATCTCTGCGAATCAGCCTTAGCTTGAAACGTATTTTCTGAGTGTTGTTAGTTGAAGCTGTGTTATGAAGTGGGATTTTTTGAAATGTTGAAGTAACTCTCTGTTTCATTTATGTGTCTTTGGTGCCAAATTTTGGTGCTCTGGCAGAGCCATCACGGCAAGATTTGGGCGTTGTGACAGGCTCGATGGGACTAAAGACTTTAATAGCTCACTGGTTCGTGAATGCTGCTCTGGCGAGCGTTCTGTCCACTCTAGCGCCACCATCGTGGCGGGATGAGTGACGCTGTGATGGGTCAGGCATGAATCAATGTCGTTAATAAACCCTAAATGACCTTATTTGTCACTTTTCAACTTTTACAGCTAAAGAACGAATGACATGTGATTTTTACTCGTTTTTCACCAATCTTAAGGCTAAAGATAAGTTTTTCATTCCCTAAATGCATTTTTTGTTATGTTAAGTGCAATAAAATGGGTTAATATTGATGGAAAAGGGATTGATTTCAGAATTTATGGTGGAAACAACCTTAATCGGATCATGGGATGATCTAGGGATTCTTAGTAGTATTAGTGATCCGGATAATTAGAGATTATCTATTGACTCTTATATTATCTTGATTGTTTGTAGACCACAAACAAGCGGAACAATTTGGAAAGTGAAGAATCAAGTTTCTTGGGGTTCAAGTTTGTTCGAGCTAGCTGATGGTTGTGATTCTATGATTGTGCCATATATGTTTGTTCTTGCTTTATTATTATGCATGTATGTATGCGAATCTTGCATGTTGATCACATTAATTGTAGATGAGTATGAGCACATGATTATATGACATGAATCACTTCTTGATTATATGATTATTGAGAATATACTTGTGAATGTTATTGTGGTGTGCTGATAGATCAGATTGTCCTATTCTAGCACAACTAACTGGGACGGTTGCTACGTTTCGACATAAAAATGGGATCAAATTGCTACATTTGACAAGCTAACTTGGATCGGGTAACACGTTCCGGTGTGCTAACAGTTTGAGTTTGGTTTCCATGAGAGGATCAACTACTTGTGATAAAATGAATAATGTTAAACATGCATTAATCAAAATGGTTGTATTTGATATGTTGCATGGTTATAATGTTGGGATGGCTTGCTTATGTTACACTAACCGAATAATCGTACGATCATGCCTGTACATAGTGATTGTGTACTGATTCTGTACATGGTCTTATTTTTTATAAGTACAGGGCATCTTTTGGTGGCTATACGCAAACCTCACATAAAAATTTGTGATTGTGTTCAAATCCAAGGGTGACCTAGCATCTTCCGGGCTGCTTTGGATTTTCTTTGAGTCTCTTTCCACATTCAAGACTTAGACTAGTTCTTAGTAAGAGTTCATTAGTTAGGAATATTTCCTTTCTTATTTAAACGTTGTTATGTTGCTTAGATGTTTTGTTACATTGACTTTCAGGTTCTAAGTTAAATCTTCTTCATTTTAGTTAGTTCTTTAGAATATTGCTGAAGTTTTAGAAGAACTTTATTAATTTAGTTATTTAACCTGCTTCAGTAGTTTAAATGCTTTAATTTTTTTAGTTTTGGTTATCCCACCACAGGATTTAGTGTGGGTTCCACTTGGTATCATATATTTTTAGAACTACCTCATTATTAGTTTTCTTAAATACTTTTAACCATATATTTTAGGACTACTTAATCATTAAGTTTTATAATATTCTTACCACATGATTTCTGTATTTCTCTTGCCATACATTTTGGTACTCCTTAATTTCTTATTTCTCCTAATACTACTTGCCATATATTCTATGTTCTTTAGTTATTAATAGTTCTAATATTTTTTTGCCATTTTTTGAAAAGTTAAAAATATAAATTTTTTGCCATATATTTTTATGTTTATTAGTTATTAATTGTTCTAATATTTCATTACTAGGAATTTCCATATTCTACATAAAGATAAAAATAAAAAAAATATAAGAATGTGAAAGACAAACAACTTTAGGTAATCGTACTAAAATGTAGTAATTAGTAAGACAAATACCACTTACCATATATTTTATGTTCTTTAGTTTATAATAATATTAATACTTCTTTTCATTTTTAGAAAAATTAAAGATATATATTTTTTGCCATATATTTTAAGGTTCCTTAGTTATTAGTTGTTCTAATATATCTTGCCTTGTATTTTGTAGCATCTTAGTTATTAATTGTTCTAATATCTTTTAGAATAGTGTGTGTTGTAGCACTATCTAAAAGACATATGTAGCATCACGCTTGATTTTGAATCTAACTAATGACTGGAAAATTTTCAAATTCTTCATAACAATAAAAAATAGTTGCAAACATAATAGAAAAATAACAATTATTCTTATAAATTTATCCTCACTTAGATGACGAGTTCCTCAAACAATACTCTCATAAAAATATTCATCTTTGAAATAAGTAATATTAGGGAGGCTTCAAAGTCATCAACTATAATTTATATGTAAAATTTGTCTCAATATTATCGTATTTATTTGAGGGAGTTTCTTCATCCACATAATTCTTAAAAGACAAGTGTGCCGCCATATTATTATCTTTTGTTTTGAGAGAGGCTTGATATAGTTTCACAAAATGATCAGGAGTACGACATTCACGTGCCCAGTGACCTTTTATACCATATCGGTGATAAATACACATTCTACCGTAATAAAGATAACTATTTCATCCTATACTACGTCCTCATTCACGTCAATGATCGGAATAATTATTTTGTATTGATTCACACTGATTATGTGCGTCTACAACATTTGCTTCAGCGAATGGAGTAGAAAAAGTAGGACGAGCTTCATGATTTTTCATCAATAAAGTAATATTCTAATCAACCATAAGTAGCTGACATGTAATTAATTCAGAATATATCTTAAACTCCTTTTCATTGTATTGTTGTTGTGATAACAAATTTGAATTGTGAAAAGTTGAAAAGTATTCTCAACCAAGTCATTATTACTGATAGTATCTCTACATAATATTAATATGTAACTTTATAAATAGAAGAATTATACTCTGTTAGAATTTTAAAATCTTGTAATCGAAGATTTATCCACTCATATCAAGCTTTTGGTAACACCGTAAGTCTTAGATGGTCATATCGATCCTTCAAATTAGTCCATATTTAAAAAGGATTTTTCACAGTTTAATATTTAGTTTTAGTCCCTCATAGAGAATATGTCGGCGAAAAATAGCAGGATTACACTATGTTAAAATTTTAAAAAAGTTGAAATCTAATATTTATCCCCTCATATCGAGCTTTTGGTAACACCGTGTATTTTAGGCGGTCATATCGATCCTTCAAATTAATCCATATTTCAAGAGGATCTTTCATAGTTAAATATTCAGTTTTAGTCCCTAATGACCTTCACTTTATCTTGACTTGATACTTTATTATTTTGTTTAATAATATCACCAAGACTTTTAGTGTCATGGTAATTTTCAACATCAAAGACGCAAAATAAATATATTTTTCGATAATATCAAGTGCCACAAACAAGCCCTGGTAAGTTTGACTTGATTAACACTATTAAAAAGAGATGAGTTAGAAGTAATAAATTTAATTAATACTAGATTTCTCAAGCAGTTTAGTTGGAAGAAAATTGTATGCATAGTAAAACTAATGTAACTCGCTAAATAATAATAGAGTTTGATATACCTAATGAAAATCTCCAAGTTGGTTTAACTAGAAAAGATTAATAATAAAGAAGAACTAACATGTAATTGAAAATATATAAGGTATATGTTTATGATACCTGAAATATTAAATTTTGTGGCGATACGAAATATTAGCTAAATAAAAAAAAGGAGAAAAGGAAGAATAGAAGAAAGGGAGAAAGTGACGGAATATATAGAGAACTAGGAAGAACTTGCCCGTACAAAAGCACCTGCCTAATAGCATAAGTTAATACTATTTTATCTCATTTAATTGATTCTTATAAAAAAAATGCAGAAAACACTTTGATACATGTAAACATCTAATCAGATGATCATCACATGATGAAATTATAAGAAGACGACATAATAGATTTTTTACATCCAATCAACACAAGGGTACATCAATTTGATGAGGAACAATTTTAACATCTTGCAAAAGAAGAAGTCATTGCGAGGAAAACAAATGAACATAAAAAATAATTCAATAGTAAGAAAGTAAAATAATACAAGCAAAGTAGAATAGACTAACAAACTAATAATCTATTTGGTCTATATACTCATGAATGAAAATATTAGTGTCAGGTGAAAAACCATAACAAATCATAACGACACGCTTTTCCAGCATAGTAAAAGGGGATAGAGTAGTTCAATAAAATGTTGCAGTTTTCCTGAGCATTTCTAAGTTTTTCCTACGTTTCCACAAAATCAGTTGACAGATCATTTCTCTAAGAACTGGTCCAGTCTTACTATTTACATGAGATTTCACTATGTTTCCACAAAATCAATTGACAGATCATTTGTCTAAGAACCAATCCAGTCTTACTATTTACATGAGATTGTTGTTCATTTTGTATTCCAAAGACATTTAGAACAAAACTTTGAAGAACTTGATAAGACACAACATAGTTTAAGAACATTTCACATCTATAAAATTAAAACTAGTAGAGAAACTAAATCAGAAATAGATTAGAAAAATATACAAAATATTTTTCTTTAAGAAGAATTGTTTTCAATTTGTTTTAAAAGAATCTTACTGATTCCAACAAACTTTAAAGAACATGAAGTTACCTAAGTTTAATAAACCAGTGAATAACAAAAGACCAAAAATTAATTCATAAATCTTAAATCTGTAATACATACCAGAATTTGGAAAAACAGAAAGAAGATGAAGCCAACTGAATGCACAGTGTCCCCTTTAGAAAATTATTTTCCTCTAGTATCCAAGGTTTGATTTGGAATATGTCCTCCAAGGATAAAATGATCTCTATTACCAGTGAATTGATACACAAAGCGCTGGTGTTAGTGAGCAACTCAACGATTCTAAATCACACTTAGAATACTAGAATTGTAGTAGTAGAAGTCAAAAAAAAATTAAAACGAGAGGAAATCCCTCAATTTATAAAAATAAAGGTTAGTGCGAAAAGATTCTTATTGTGCCTGTCCGGAAAGGTCACAAACCTTTGGAAAAGTCATCATCTTTCAGAATGGTCGTCACCTTTCATAAAAGTCACAACTTTTCATAAAATTCGAAACCTTTCATGAAAGTGGAAACTCTTCATAAAAGTCGTAACTGTTCATTTTCCGTTCGCACCTTTAAAAACAAAGAAATCCCCGCATGAATGGGTAATGACTCCAAGACAAAAAAATGGACAAGTATCTGTACTTTACAAACAAGAATTAGTTGCATCTAGATAAGTAGGTAACCCCTTGGACTTTCCATAGTGAACATATGTCAGATATAATCGGTCAATTGGCAGATGCGATATCTTTAAACCGTAGATATTTTGTGTATACCTAGACAACCATATGTCACACAATTAACCATTTACCGTTAATGGTTCTTATGGTTCTGTTGGTTTCAGCCATGATCACCTCCTGCTTTCATGAGTGTATAGATAATTGGATTTTGACAATAATTCTCTTTGAAGCGTGTTACACTTCACACTCACATAGGTGATTTTAACCGTGTTATAGTGTAGATACACTATTTTATCAACTTTGCCAAACTTAGAAAATCATTAAAATAATTAAGTTTTATTAACTCATTAACAAGCTTTAATGTTGTATCCTTGTTCCTGAGCATTGTTTTCATCAGGAGAATGGATTGAGTTGGTTGACAATGCTAAACCGTTATTCACGAGAATGGATTGAGTTGGTTGACAATGCTAAACCGTTATTCACAACTTAGTTTTTATCCTTGAATCTAAGTCTTGGGATCTCCAATCTGCTAGATAGAGTTACCACCATGATGACTTGTCCTAAGACTTAAATCCATTCCCTTAGATTATCTTTTAACTTTCTCTCTAGTTAGGCATTTTGTAAGTGGATCTGACACATTTTCGTTTGACTTTACATAGTAAATTCTGAAAATTCCACTAGAGAGTAGTTTTCTAACGGTATCATCTCTAAATCCTATATGATGAAACTTTCCGTTATACATCATGCTCCATGGCCTAGATATTGCATGTTGATTATCAAAGTGTATGCATACTAATGACAATGGTTTGGGCCAAAATAAATATCTATCAAGAAATTTCGAAGACTTTCAACTTATTCACCGACTATATATTGAGCACCTAGCTTAAGGATCATTGTAGAGCTAGCGATACATGTCTCTTTTGAAATATTTCCAAGAGACTGCTTCTCTATCAATATTATATATATATATGCAATCATGAATTTTACTTCATTTGTACGATTATCCAATTTGCATCACTATATCCTTTCAGTATTGCTGGATATTGTTATAATGCAAGGCATAGTCTTAAGTATTTTTTTAAATACTCCAAAACTCTATTTATTTCCATCTAATGAGTTTGATTGGGATCACTTGTGAACCGACTTAGTTTTTTAATAGCAAATGCTATATCAGATCGCGCATACTTCATGATATACGTCATGCATCCCAATCCTGTAGCACAAGAGTCACTTTCGCTTTCACTCTTTCGAAATGCAAAACTCACATTTATTGGAGACTTGACGATATTGAAATCCAAATATTTGAACTAGTCAAGTACCTTTTCAATGCAATGAGACCATGAAAACTCTAAACATTATGGAGTTCTAAGGATTCTTATACCTAAGATCGCATCAACAACTCCAAGATTTTTCATTCCAGACTTGGTTTCTAGCATACTTTTAGTAGAATTTATGTCATTAGTGTTTTTATTGATGATCATCATATCACCAATATATAAACAAACATTACCTTTGTGATTTTAATGTGAAAACATATATCCCTTTCGTCATTCTCAAATCCATTTGTCAACATGGTTTGCTCAAATTTCTTATGTCATTGCTTGGATGCTTGTTTTAGTCCATACTGTGACTTAACAAGTTCGCACACTTTCTTTTATTTATCCAGAACCACAAAACTCTCGGATTGTTCTATGTAAATTTCTTCCTCCAATTCTACATTTAAGAAAGCTTTTTTCATTCATTTGATGAATTTGGAGGTCATATACCACAACTAATAATTTTAGCATCTGAATGGATGTAGTTTTAGTTACAAACGAGTATATATATATCGACAAGATCAAAACCTTTTTGCTTTATATTTGTCAATAGTTCCATCAAGTGTTATTTTCCTTCTAAATATTCACTTTGAACCCAAAGGTTTATTTTCTAGAAGATCAATTAACTTCCAATTAATATGGTTGCTCAAGATTGCATCAATCTCACTACTGACACCATCTTTCCAAACGATAAGTCTACACAAGACACAAGAAATGTTACAAAATCATATTCGAAGGAAGTAAATATCCTTTGACATTTATTACGCCTATGAATCACTTTATTATGTACATTATCCTTTTTCCTTTCCTAGGAAAGCCTAATTTTTACAGTCCACAGTCACATGTCCTATTTTAATTCTTTTAGAAATAGAAACTTGGACTTTGGCTAGACACCCCCTCACTCTGAAATATTTCAAGTTGGATTTACTTCCTTTCTATTTCTCTGATGAAATAGATTTTGTCCTGAACAAATAAAATTGCTTTCTTTATGAAAAGACAAAAATTTTTGTTGTTCCCTTTTATAGTAAGGATAGTTCCTCCACAAAAGTTTTGTGGTAATCCAAGCTTATAAATAATGCCTTCATCATTTATTTTAATATTCAATTTTTCATTAGATTGGGATGAATAGGGCAACAAATTGAAGTATAATTTCACTTTTCACACACATTTCTGCAGAATGAGATTTATACTCTCCATCCCTATCACTTCTTATCTTTTTCCCAACTGATAATAAACTTCAATATTATATTGTCTAGACGTTTCTACAGTTTCATCCTTGCAGTTCAGCAAATAGACATAGTCGTTTCAAATGCAATTGTCAATAAAAGTAACAGATACTTTTACCCACCACGAGATGGTATTGACTTCATATCACAAATGTCAGTGTACATCAATTATAAGGGATTAAAATTCCTTCCAAAAAATTAATAAGAATGCTTAGCATACTTAAATTACACACAAACTTGACATTTTTATTTATTGCTCTCAAAGTTAGACAAAACTTCTAAGTTTATCAGTTTTTCTTACAGGGTTCTCTTGTAATTGACATATCCCAAGTGCTCATGTCACAAACTCTAACTCGAGCAAGTAAGAACAAATAAATTATTGAGTTTAAAAGTTCTTCGGGAGGTATTCTTTTTCTCAAATTTTTTGTTTCAACTTCTTACAATTTGTGTCATACAAACAATGTTTAGAGTCAACACCTTGTAAAATGTCCTTTTCATAAGGACATTTTGTAACACTCAACTTTTACAATACAAACAAACACTTATATATATATATATATATATATATATATATATATATATATATATATATATATATATATATATATATTAACTGATATGTTTTATTGACTACAATTACAATACCACAGGACACAAACAAAAGAACTATAAGTAACACTGGTACAAGGAAATACACTTGAAATTCTGAAAGGAGAAGCTTAGAATAGGGTTGAGAAGATAGAAGAAGAGGGATAGAACTTTCAGAATCATAATTAACTGCCTACACTTTCCTACAAACATTTTCACACTTTTATACAACTTCCATAGATAATCGTCGCTTGGCACATGTGACTTTCTTCCTGCAAAAAAGTAACTATGCAACCTTTTTGGTGGAATTACACGTCTAGTACTTCGACGTCGCTTATCAATGTGAATATCACTAGTCTTGTCCTCCTTATCATTCATAGTAGCAAATGTCTCCATTGAGTTCACAACATTATTCCTGCGCTGAAAATCGACCTTGTCCTCAAGGTTGAAGTCATCTATCTCAGTCTGTTCAGGACAATCTTGGAATTGCAATTGTGTTACCTGTTGGATAGGCTCCCCCAAGCAACACTTAAGTACTGAAACATGAAACATAGGATGTGTCTTTGCCTCAACAAGCAATTCCAATTTTTATGACACCTCCCCGTTTGATGACCTTGAAAGTACCAAATTATCGTCATCCAAGCTATGCCCTTTTTTGCATCCATATAGAAAGTTGTCTATACGGTTTTGAAAGAGTTGGTTTTGGTTCTTGTGGAATCAAACTAAATGGAAGATGAATTAATATGAATATTTGGTAGGAAGATAATTAGTAGGAAATAAAAGTCAAAGATTGTATCTTGGTAGGTGAAAGTTAGGCAAACCATAAAATGGTTTGGTATCTTAACCTTGACAATTTTGACACATAGCGATGTCATGGATGACATCAATAGGATGAATTTATTCCTATAAATAGGTAGCTCTTAATTCATTTTCAAATCATCCTTTCACTTGCCTTCTCATCTTCTAAGGCATTGTGTTCTCTCTCTTGTAGTATTTCACTTATATTCTTTGTATAGTGAAATAAATATTGGTGCAGTTGTTCTTTGGTGGACGTAGGATCATTTTGATCCGAACCACATTAAATATTGTTGTTCTTCCTTGTTCTTTAGTTTCATGTTTCCTCTAACAATTGGTATCAGAGCAAGGTTCTGTCTGAGTATGCTCTGTGGTTGCAGCACAGTCTGAACTTCCACATCAGAAAAGGATTACTTTGGTTTTCTGTAGTTCCATATACATTGTAGTAGAAAAGGAACAACAAATAAAAAAAATGAGTTCCATGAAGTTTGAAATTGATAGATTTAGTTGGCGCAACAACTTCAATATCTGGAAAATCCAGATGATAGCGTTACTGCGGAAGGAAGATTCAATCCATGCTATTGACGGAAAGTACCCCGATAAGATATCAGATTCCGACAAGGAAAAGATTGAAGGAGATGCATTGAGTGCAATCCAACTGTCCCTTGCACCTAACGTACTTTGTGAAGTGAGTACAAGTACCGAAGAGACGGCCAAAGAGTTATGGGAAAAGCTGGAAGGGCTTTACCAGGACCAGTCAGTGACAACAAGGATGTTGTTACAACGCCGTCTTCATACATTTAAGATGGATTCAGGTACTTTGTTGCAAGACCATCTAGATGCGTTCAATAAACTTGTGATGGACTTACAAACTGCTGGAATTAAAAAGGACGAGGAGACACTTGCATGTTCTTTACTATTTTCATTGACTTCAAAATATCGTGATATTGAGAATTCAATGATGTATAACAAACAACCTATTAAACTTGAGCAAGTGCGGCAAGCACTAAACTCTTGTGATGTGCGGATGCATTTTGAAGGAGACAAAAGTGATGAAGCTAGTGGACTCTTTGTAAGAGGTCGTACTAGCCAAAAGGGAAGGAGCAAATCGAAGTACAGATCAAAGTCTCGTGTGAACAAAAAGAATGCGGAGTGTTGGGGTTGTCACAAGAAGGGGCACTTTGAACGAGATTGCCCTATGTCGAAGTCCAAAGAAAAGGCGAGTGCATCCATTGTTGAGAAAGTACATGATAATGATGATGATTATGTACAAACAACATCATGCAATAATGGAGTCTATGACAACAAATGGATCTTAGACTCTGGTTGTACTCTGCATATGACATTCCGAAAAGATTGGTTCAGCAGCTATAAAACAAGCAGAGGAACTGTATTAATGGGCAATAATGCAACTTGTAAAATAGTTGGCATTGGTTCAGTTCATGTTCGCTGCCATGATGGAATCATGAGGACTATTACAGAAGTCCGTCATGTTCCTGATCTAAAGAAGAATTTGATCTCCCTGGGTACTTTAGATAAACAAGGCTATAAGTACATGAGTGAAGGAGGAACTATGAAAGTGACTAAAGGGTCTTTAGTCATGTTAAAGGCCAAGCTTGAGGATGGCCTCTACACACTTGCGGTAAGCACCATTATTGGCTCTGTAAATGCATCTACAGTGCAGTTATCTAATGATGACAAGGCAAAATTATGGCACATGAGACTAGGCCATATGAGCGCACGAGGATTGGAGATGTTGAGAAACCGCAACCTTTTGAATGGTGAGAAGATCAGCACACTTGAATTTTGTGAGCACTGCGTCTTAGGGAAGCAGAAAAAGGTCAGCTTCAGCACTGGCAGGCACAAGACAGGAGGGGTGCTAGACTACATCCAATCAGATTTATGGGGTCCCTCTAAGCTTCCATCAAAGGGAGGAAAGAGGTATCTTCTCACATTCATTGATGATTTTTCACGAAAGGTTTGGGTGCGTTTCCTGAAGACAAAAGGTGATGCTTTTGAAGCATTTAAAGAGTGGAAGATTTTGGTTGAAAGTCAAATTGAGAGGAAAATCAAGTATCTTCGCACGGACAATGGCTTGGAGTTTTGCAGTGAAGAGTTCAATGATTTCTGCAAGGTTCATGGGATCGCAAGGCATAACACGGTCAGGCACACACCACAGCAGAATGGAGTTGCCAAGAGAATGAACAGAACTCTTCTTGGGAAGGCTCGTTGTATGCTCTTACAAGCTAAGATGTCCAAAGTATTTTGGGCTGAAGCAGTTCATACTGCTTCTCATATTGTCAATCGGTCTCCAACATCAGCGATTGACTTTAAGACTCCGAATGAGGTCTGGTCAGGTGAACCCTCTAACTATTCATACTTGCGAATATTTGGGTGTCCAACTTATTATCATGTTAATGAAGGTAAGCTTGAACCAAGAGCTAAAAAGGCCATATTCGTAGGGTATGTTGATGGAGTAAAAGGGTACAAACTATGGTGTTTGTCTTTACTCAAATTTGTAGTTAGTAGAGATGTTACCTTTGATGAATCCTCTATACTTGATCCTCGTAAAGTTTCTATGGAGTTATCTAGAAACGAGAACAACGAGCAGGTGGAGCTACCGGTGGAGCTTACCAAGAAACGTGATCAAGAGACTCAAAGTGATGAGTCAAAAGATGCAGAAGAACTTGCTTCCAATGAACCATACACAATTGCGAAGGGAAGGGACAAAAGACGGATACGGAAACCGGAAGGTCTTATAGAGCAAGAAAATCTGATTGCACAAGCGTTTGTAGCTGCAGAAGAAGAGATTAAGGATCCCGAGCCCTCTTCGTATATTGAAGCAACTTCTTGCAAACATGCTGCACAATGGCAGTTGGCCATGATGGAAGAGATGGAGTCTCTTCACAGAAACGAGACATGGGTCTTAGTTAAAAGGCCAAAGGGGTTAAGGACAGTTGGATGCAAATGGGTCTACAGAAAGAAAGAAGGTATTCCAGAAGTGGAAACTGCTAGGTTCAAGGCGAGATTGGTTGCAAAGGGTTTCAGTCAGAAGGAGGTAATTGACTACAATGAGATCTTTTCTCCAGTCGTGAAACATAGCTCAATTCGCGTGCTGCTAGCATTGGTTGCACAATTTGATTTAGAGCTTCAACAGCTTGATGTCAAAACTGCTTTTTTACATGGTGATCTAGAAGAGACAATCTATATGGATCAGCCTGAAGGTTTCCTAGCTGAAGGAAAAGAAGACCATGTATGCCAACTGAAGAAGTCTTTGTATGGTTTGAAGCAATCCCCTAGACAGTGGTACAAGAGGTTTGATGCATTCATGACTACACATGGATTTTCGAGGAGTGCATTTGATAGTTGTGTGTATCACAAGAAGATGTCTGGTAACTCTATGATTTATCTTTTGTTGTATGTTGATGATATGCTTATTGTTGCTAACAAAATCACAGAGATAAATATTTTGAAGAAACTGTTGAGCAAGGAATTTGACATGAAGGATCTAGGAGTTGCAAAGAAAATCCTTGGAATGAAAATTTCAAGAGAAAATGGTGTTGTACATCTTTCTCAGAAGAGGTACATCCGAAAAGTTCTTGAAAGATTCAATATGGATATGAGCAAGCCTGTAAGTACACCTTTAGCTTCTCATTTCAAGCTTTCAGAGTTACAAATGCCTCAATCTATGGATGAGGTGGAGCATATGTCAAAGGTTCCTTATTCGAGTGCAGTTGGTAGCATTATGTATGCTATGGTATGCACACGTCCAGGTATTGCCCAATCTGTAAGTGTAGTAAGCAAGTACATGGCAAATCCAGGAAAAAGGCATTGGGAAGCTGTCAAGTGGATATTGAGATATCTCAAAGGAGCTCCTGATGTTGGCCTAACCTTTCGAAAAAGTGAAGGTATTTCAATTCTCGGTTATGTTGATTCTGACTATGCGGGGGATCTTGATCGAAGGAGGTCCACAACTGGATACATCTTTACTCTCGTTGGCAGTGCCGTTAGTTGGAAATCGACTTTACAGTCGATTGTCGCTTTGTCTACAACAGAGGCAGAATATATGGCAGCAACGGAGGCAGTGAAAGAAGCTATCTGGTTGAAAGGTTTGGTGGCAGAATTGAGTTCAGCTCAGCTTAAATCAATTCTAAAATGTGATAGTTAAAGTGCTATTCATTTGATTAAAAATCAAAGATTTCATGAGCGCACCAAACACATTGATGTCAGATTTCATTTTATTCGAGATGTCGTAGAAAAGGGAGCTATCAAGGTTGAGAAGGTTATCACAGACGATAACGCTGCAGACATGTTGACCAAAATAGTCCCGCTTGCCAAGCTTGCACACTGCAAGGACTTGGCGGGAGTATGCATCAATTGATGCAACTCTAAGAGAACAACTGCTAGGTGGAGCTGGTATGTTCAACAAAGGTTTGATTCTTCTTGTTTCTTACAATGGGATTGCCCAGTAAGCTTAGAAGTTTTGGCCGGAGTTGTTTATACGCATGCTTGGAACACAAACCAAGGTGGAGATTGAAAGAGTTGGTTTTGGTTCTTGTGGAATCAAACTAAATGGAAGATGAATTAATATGAATATTTGGTAGGAAGATAATTAGTAGGAAATACAAGTCAAAGATTGTATCTTGGTAGGTGAAAGTTAGGCAAACCATAAAATGGTTTGCTATCTTAACCTTGACAATTTTGACACATAGCGATGTCATGGATGACATCAATAGGATAAATTTATTCCTATAAATAGGTAGCTCTTAATTCATTTTCAAATCATCCTTTCACTTGCCTTCTCATCTTCTAAGGCATTGTGTTCTCTCTCTTCTAGTATTTCACTTATATTCTTTGTATAGTGAAATAAATATTGGTGCAATTGTTCTTTGGTGGGCGTAGGATCATTTTGATCCGAACCACGTTAAATATTGTTGTTCTTCCTTGTTCTTTAGTTTCACGTTTCCTCTAACAGGTTTCAATTTTATGAAAACCCAATCACCCACTATAAACACTAAATGTGTACGATGTTTATGTGCAAATGTCTTCATCTTGGTTGAGCTTTGAGCAAATTATTTTTCAACAACGCAAAAACTACATCACGCTGAATAAAGTAGGCCTCCACCAATTCACTTGCAGTTCTCCCCAACATATATCCAGCAATAGTTGGGGGTTCTCTTACGTACAACGCTTTAAACAGTGTCATTCCAGCTGATGTTTCGTACGAAGTATTGTACCAGAATTCAGCCCAAGGCAGCATGGTTACCCACTTGGTTGGAGCATCAGCTACCTAACAACGAAGGTATTGTACAATACACTTATTTAGAGCTTCGCATTGTCCATCAATATGGGAATGATATGCAGTACTCATAACCAATGTGGAACCTTGTAAATGATTTATTTCTTGCCAAAAAGAATGGAGGAATCATGGGTCACGATCAGTGACAATAGTGTGAGGAGGGCCGTGAAGATGAATTACACCTACTACAAATGCTTCAGCTACAAGTTGAGTAGAGAATGCGGATGGTAAGGGAATAAAATGACCATATTTGGTCAGACGATCCACCACGGTAAGGATAGTAGTTTCCCATTTGGAACTTGGAAGGCAAGTGTTCAAATCTATTGCGACATCTTCAAAGACTTGATTTGGCATAGGAAGAGGCTGCAGTAAACCTGCTTGATGCAAGTTTGTATCTTTCATCCGTTGACATATCTGATAAGTTGTAACAAATGATTTCACATCATAGCGCATCTGTCGCCAATAAAAAATTTAAGCCAATCGATGGTATGTTGTCGTTCCAGCATGTCCTCCTTTATTCGTGTCTTGGAATTCAAACATTAGCTTGTGTCATAATAGTGCATCTGATGGTATTACAAGCCTGCCTTTATAAAATACCAACCAATTCTTGAATTGAAAATCCATGTCAGTGTCCACATCTTTTTGTAGAGCTTGATGAATAGCCAATAGTTCTGGATGTCATTCATTCAAGGATTTCAATTCTTGTTCTAGATTAAAGGTCCTGGCAGAAATGCCCATAAGAGACGCATTTGAATTACGAGATAGGGCATCAGAGGCTGAATTTTGTTTCCCAGGCCTGTATATAATGTGAAAATCATAACCCACTAGTTTAGTGAGCAATTTTTGTTGCTCAGGAGTTTGGATGGTTTGATTTGTGAGGTTATTGAAAGACTGTTGATCTGGTAATATTGTAAGCCTTCTACCAAGAACATATTTCCTGCATTTACTCACAGCTTGAGTAATGGCAAACATCTTACGATGATATGTTGAAGTTCGTTGCATCCTTGCACTAAAATATGTGATCGGTGCCCTTTTTGAGATAGAATGGCACAAATTCCTTTCCGTGAAGCATCTGTCTCCACTTTGAATTCTTGATTGAAATTTGGTAATGCCAATACTGAATTTGTACACAATTTAGTCTTCAAAGTTTCAAATGCAATTTGAGCTTTTGGTATCCATTGAAAGACCTCTTTCTTTAGAAAATCAGTAATTGTACTTTCTATGGAAGCATAATGGTGGATAAATTGTCGGTAGTAGCCTACAAGGCCGAGAAAACTGTGCACTTCTTTTACTGTATGAGGTGGTGCCTGTTGCTGGCTGGATTCCACTTTTCCTGGATCAACAGATAATTCTTGAGATGAGATAATATGTCCCAAAAGTCCACTGATTATGTCCCAAAAGTCCACTGATTCATGTCCAAATAAGCATTTGGGCCATTTGGCCACAAACTTATCGACGGAATAATTGAAGAACCGAGAACAAATGTTCTAAATGATCATTCCAAGAAGGACTATATATCAAAATGTCATCAAGGAATACCAGGAAATATCGACGCAAATAAGGTCTAAATATCTTATTCATAGTTGCTTGAAATGTAGATGGTGTGTTTGTAAGGCCAAATGGCATGACGAGAAATTCATAATGTCCATTATGAGTGCGAAATGCAGTCTTAAGGACATCCTCCGGACGGACCATGATTTGATAATATCCCTACAATATATCCAACTTGGCGAGCATCATCCAATTCATTAAAAAGTTTGTCAATTGTAGGAATTGGAAATCTATCACGAATTGTGATTGCATTTAATGCATAATAGTCAACACGAAACCTCCATGTGCCATCTTTTTTTTGAACCAGCAATATTGGAGAGGAAAATGGACTAGTACATGCTCTGATTGTTCCTTCTTTTAGCATTTCAGATACTAACTGCTCCATAAACTACTTTTGAAAATAAGGATATCGATATGGTTTCACATTAACTGGTCCTGCACCTGGAACTAGATGAATTGCATGGTCCTGACTTCGTGATGGAGGCACCTAGAGGTTTTTGAAATTGATAGAATGTATGCCTTCACTTAACAAGTAATGGACCAGGTCCCTTACTATACTTCAGAAAATTTCCAGAAAATTAAATGCAGTAAAATCAACACAATGATTTTACGTGGAAACCTCCTTGCTTAAGGGAGTAAAACCACGACCTGTTCCACAGGATTTTCAATCGTTTTCACTAATCTTCAAAAGCAAAAGTAAAACACGATTATACCAAAACGTAAGAATGAGTTATCAGTCTTACCGTTGAACAATAGTCCTCTATTGCTCAACAAGCCTAAGTAGAAAACAATCTACCCACTAAGCTATCCCCCTTGGACAACCTAGACTTCAACACAACACACCAAGTCCTTTAAAGATTTAGGAGTGGTTTACAATATAAGAACAAGAGAATAAATTCCTAAACAACTAGACGAAATGCTCCAGATGTTGCTGTTGTTTTGGAATGATTCTGCCTTTGCTTTCTATTAGCATTTGCAAGAGTTCTTGAAAAGTGTTTATCAAGTTGCAAAAACTAAGGAAAAGTGTTTAGGAAAGTGCCTTTTATATGGGCAAGTCACTTTCCTAAAATTCTTTGCCATTGGCTGGAAAGGTCACACTTTCTGACGCCATCGGGAAGTGTGCACCTACTTTCTGCACCATTTCCAGCTGGCAGTTGACTGGCTCGTCATCATGAGAGCCTGGTACCTCTACTAGGTCCCTGAATTTGTTTCATCTGCAATACTTCGAACAATACACCTGCAATACTCAAATAGAAAACTCGGTACCTTTATGAGGTCCCTAAGTTTGTCAAATCATCAAAACTACAAATAACATTTTCCCCCTTTTTGATGATGACAAACAATGATATGATCTGAAATCTTCACCAAAATCGTTCCCCCTGACTGTGTATTCCCCCTTACTGTATATTCCCCCTTAAAGTATATTCCCCCTTAAAGTATGTTCCCCCTTACTTATTTAGCTATTTACAGTTTACTTCCCCCTTTTGGCATCATAAAAAAGATATGCAGTACACCATTGAGTCAACATAAATACTGAACAAGATCAGAGCTAATTAGCAATCAAACAGTAGAGGAAAAGCATTCACAAAAGAACATAGGAAGAACAGCAAAGGAATAAAGTAACCAACATGCCATTATAACATAAATACATTAAAAGCAAACTAAAAATCCATTAACACGAGGATTAGCCACACAACAAAAAAAAAACACAGGGAAGGATTGATTGACAGTTTAGGAAGAGGGGGAGTTTTGGACAGGGAGTGGATAACAAGAGTGAGTCGTGCATTGGCAGCATCATTATCCTTGATGGCCTTTTCTAGCAGGGAAGTTATCTTCACCTTCAACTCATTGTTCTCTTTCTCCAGGGCTTGTACAACTGAAGAACCAGGTCCCTCACTCTGTGCAGTAAGCAGTTCTGCTTTGAGTACAGCAATTTCAGTCTCTTTACTACTCAACCGCACAGTGAGTTCTTCATTCTCATGTTTGAGCTGATCCAGGTCCTCAAGAAGTTATTCCATTTTGCTTTTTGGTAAGCCTCTGCCTTCAATACACTCACATTCAACCAAGGTGTGCTCAGAGATGGTTTGTTTAACTTTCCCCACCTTTCCAATACCAAGAGGAATCTAAAAGTGCTTGAATACTTTAGTGAGAAAGTATCCATACCCCATTCCATGTACTCCTTTCCTCTCGATAACTGTTTTGTGAATGTGTTCAATCATAAGACCAGGAAGGCTCAGAGCCGCAAAGCTGCACAGCATCTCCATGACGTACAAGTCAGCAGCAGTAGCAAGTGTTCTCTTTTCAGTGCGAGGGAGAACCACCTTGTTGACGAACTCGAAGACCAGCTGATACTCACTCTTCATAATTTTCTTATAGATCCCAGCAACCTTGGTTGTGGGAGTCTTTGAAATCAGAGACGCAAATTCTGAAGAGCAAGTTTTCTCCTGCACGGACCGGGTCCCCTTAGTAGGCACTCTGAGGATTTTGCCCAACACCTCCTCATTCAAAGAAATGGCAACATTGTTCACACGTGTGAGGAGACTCCCATCCTCCAGAAATTGAACATTGTAATAGAATTCACGAACCTCTTCTTCATGGAGGATGGGGGATTTCTTGTTGAACAGGTGCAGCCAAGACTGGATCTCCACCATGTCATGCAGAGAGTCCATGCCTGGAAGAGTGATAATCCCCATATCAAACACTCTTCCAGCAAGAACTGCTTGGTTCCTCAGACTGTCAACTACTTCCTGGATGTTGACATTCTCAACTTTCCTGGCTTGAGAACCAGGTTCCTGTGTCCTCTTCCTCTTCCTATCAGTTTTCTTCCCTTTTGACTGTGACTTTTCAACCTTCTTTGTAACCCTTTCCCTTTTCTTTTCTGACTTCTTCTTGTTATTTTTCTTTTCAACCTCTTCTCCAGACAACTCAACCAATTTTTCTTTAGGTATCTTAAAATTTGATACCTTGAAAGTTCGTGCACTTCTGACTGCAGCAGCAGATCGTGCACTTGCCTTCAAGGCATCCCCCATCAATTTTTGTGCAGCAGACCTTGTATTAGGTCTTCTCTTAGGAGCCTCCTCTACAACCTTTTCCTTCCCCTTTCTACTCTCCACCTTCCATTTTAATGGTTCTTCCTCACTTGCAGATTCAGATGACGAGGAAGAAGAGTACCGCCCTAAATCTGGGGTTTTATCAAAAATGGGTTGAGAAGGCCTTACCTCTTCTCTTTCCAGGGCATCCGTGTGTTCTGTTCTGGCCTCTTCTCTCATCATTGCCAGGCTCTCGATCACGAGTTCCTCACTCGCTGCCAGGATATTTGACTCTGAAGCCCTGTGTTTTGGTAGATCTCCCTCAAACATGTTGTCAGGCAACATGTCTTCACATGTACCAGGTACTGTAGAAGTGTTTAGATCGATGGAGAAGAAGGGGTTATCTGGAGTATTTTGTGGAGGACTGGGTGGGGGAGGAATGCTGGCTTGAGCAGGGGTTGGAGAATAAAATGCAAGAGGCGCAATTTCACTAAGTACTTCCAGCATTTGCTTGGAGGAAGATGAAGAAGAAGACATATTTGTGATACTGGAAGGGGTCGTTGAAGAACAAGAAGAAGATGAAGGTAGATTTGCCTTTGAATGTGAGAGGCCTTTGTGATAAATGAGAGAGATAAAGTTAAGAGACGGATGAGAGTTTCAAGAAGAGAAGACCCCTTTTTAAAAGAAGTGAAAAGGTGCCAGGTCCTTGATTAGATGCGTCGTTTGAGAGAGAAACGATCGGACTGATCGGTCAGAGTAACCGATGACTGACACGTGGCATTTTCAACGGTCAAATTTTTTTGTTTAAATTTAATGTAAAAATGCTAACCTGGACAGGTACCAGGTACCATGATAGAGTTTAATTTCATTCCTTAATTGTTCTAGCCTCTTCTTTTGCTGAGCAGGTCCCTATTGAGAGTATACCTACGAAAGGTACAAAAAAATGATCTTGAACAAATATTTAACATTAACACAAAGGATACCTGCACAACAATTCTAACCATCAAGGGAGTTCTACTGTTGGAAGCTAAAAACATCACTTGGAGATCAACATCCCCAACTTCAGCCGATTTCTCTCAAATTGGTCCTTGCTGAGAGCCTTGGTGAAGATGTCTGCAATCAGTTCCTCCGTTGGACAGTATGTGAGCACAATATTTCCCTTCTCAACATGATCTCTCAAAAAATGATGTCTAACATCAATGTGCTTTGTTCTCTTATGATGAACTGGGTTTTTTCCCATACTCACAGCACTAGTGTTGTCACACATTAGAGGAATTGCTTTGATGTGAATCCCAAAATCATCCAAGTGTTGCCTGATCCATAGCTATTGAGAACAACAGGCTGCAGCAGCTACGTATTCAGCTTCAGCCGTTGAAAGAGCCACAGAGTTCTGCTTCTTAGTACCCCAAGAGATAAGTGATGATCCAAGGAAATGAGCCATTCTAGAGGTGCTTTTCCTGTCAACTTGATAACCTGCAAAAGTGTCACCTGCAGGATAAAAGAGAACCAGGTCCCCTGTTTTCTTCAGGTATCTAAGAATGCGTTTTGCAGCCTTCAGGTGTGAATCACGAGGACATGCTTGAAACCTGGCACACATTCCAACACTGTAAACAATATCAGGCCTGCTAGCAGTCAGATATAGCAAGGAGCCAATGATTCCTCTGTACATTGTTTGATTCACAAGGGGATCAGATTCTTCTACTGTCATCTTGGAATTTGTTCCCATAGGAGTGTCAATAGGCTTAGAATCAAACATGTTGAATTTCTTCAGCAGCTCTTTGATGTACTTATCCTGGCATATTGAAATTCCATTTGATGATTGCTTGATTTGCAGCCCTAGGAAGAATGTCAACTCACCCATCATGCTCATTTCAAACTCCCTTCCCATCAGTGATGAGAATTCTTCACAGAGGTGTTCTGAAGTAGCTCCAAAAATTATGCCATCCACAGAAACTTGAATGATAAGTAATTCTTGTTCTCTTTTTAATAAGAACAAAGTATTGTCTATCTTGCCTCTTTTGAAACCATTCTTCAGCAGAATCTTTGACAACCTTTCATACCATGCTCTTGGAGCTTGTTTCAGACCATATAGTGCCTTATTCAATCTGAACACATGATTTGGTAGCTCTGCATCTTCAAAACCAGGAGGTTGCTTGACATATACCTCTTCCTTGAGATCTCCGTTAAGAAATGCACTCTTCACATCCATTTGATACAGCTTGAATCCCATAAAGGCAGCAAAAGCTATTAAGATTCTAATAGCTTCCATTCTGGCAACAGGTGCAAAAGTCTCATCATAGTCAATTCCTTCTTCTTGATTGTATCCTTGCACCACCAGCCTGGATTTATTTCTAGTAATAGCTCCACTTTCATCAAGTTTGTTTCTGAATACCCACCTGGTTCCTATTATTGTTCTGCCTTCAGGTCGAGGAACCAGGTACCATACCTTACTTCTTTCAAACTGATGAAGTTCTTCTTGCATAGAATTGATCCAGTCTGCATCACCTAATGCTTCTTTAACGTTCTTAGGCTCAATGGATGATATGAATGCTGAGAATGCAACTAGATTTCTTGTTTTTGATCTAGTTTGAATTCTAGAATTCAAGGGAGAAATGAGATTATCAAGAGGATGTGATGAACTATGCTTCCATCCTGACCTTGCAGCAGACTGATTTGGCAGACCATCATGATCTTCTTCATCAGGAGTGACATCATCTTCTGGGGAGTCTGATGTACTCTGGCTGGAGTTTTGAGTAGTACCAGGTACCCTATCATCCTGTTCAACCTCAACATCCTCTTCAGGTAGACTGTGATTCTGATCATCACAATCATTTTTCAGTTGTTGATCTGCATCAGTTTCAGCACCTTCAATCTTCTTGGATGTTAGCATTTTTAACACATCATCATCATCATTTGATCCATCATTCTTCAAGCTTCCATTTTCATCAAAAACAACATGAATGCTTTCTTCAATGCATTGTGTTCGCTTGTTGAATATCCTGTAGGCTTTGCTGGATGAAGAATATCCAACAAATACTCCTTCATCACTTCTGGGATCAAATTTTCCCAGATCATCCTTCCCATTGTTTAGCACAAAACATCTGCATCCAAAGGCTCTACGGTAATTCAGCATTGGCTTCTTATTGTTGAGCAGTTCGTATGGAGTTTTATTCAGCACAGCTCTTATTAGACACCTGTTGGTAACATGACATGCTGTGTTAACAGCTTCAGCCCAGAAACTTTGAGGAAGATTTGATTCAATAATCATAGTTCTGGCAATATTCACCAAGGTTCTGTTCTTTCTCTCCACTACTCCATTTTGTTGAGGAGTTCTTGGAGCAGAGAAGTTGTGGCTTGTACCATTTTCCATACAGAATCTATCGAGAGTTGAGTTTGCAAACTCTGTCCCATGATCAGATCTAATGCTGCACACAACTTGATTCAATTTGATTTGAATCATTTTGAAGAATACCACCAGCTCATCAGCTGTATCTGCCTTTCATCTCAAAAATCTCGTCCAGGTATATCTTGAATAGTCATCAACAATCACCAAAATGTACTTCTTGCCATTTCTGCTTTGAACCTTCAAAGGTCCACAAAGATCCATTTGAAGCAGCTCTAAGGTTCTTGATGATATTACCTGATTCTTGGGCTTGAATGATGATCTGATCTGCTTTCCTTTAACACAAGCTTCACATATTTTATTTTCAGCAAACTTCATCTTGGGCAACCCTCGGACCAGGTCCTTTGAAATCAATTTATTCAATAAAGATGAACTCACATGTCCCAGCCTACGATGCCAGAGATCAGCATTTTCATTTTGAGCACTGAGACATGTTAAGTCATCTCCATGAGAGATTTCCAAGTTTGCCACATACATATTTTTACTTCTGTGTGCAGTGAGAATTACCTTGTTTGTAGTTAAACTCACCACAGTGCATTTCTCAGAAGTAAACTTGACCTCATTTCCTTTATCAAAAATTTGTGACACACATAACAAGCTGTACTTCAACCCATCCACATGGTAAACATTGTCAATTGAATCTTCAACAGATCTTCCTACTTTCCCAACTCCCAAAATGTAACCCTTCTTGCCATCACCAAATGAGACACCTCCTCCTTGGAGAGTCTTGAGTGAGAGGAAGTTCTTTACATCACCAGCCATATGTTTAGAGCAGCCACTATCCATATACCAACATTGACTGCTGCTCCTCTCACTCACCTGCACCAGAAATCACTTGTTAAGCTTGGGAACCCATTTCAGCTTGAGTTCCCAGTAGGCAGACAAAAGAGTGATCAGATTGTACTTGGTCCAATATGGTAGACTTTGAATCTTTCTAACAAAAGACCTAGGAGCGGGAACAAATTTTTTCTTTGAAAATCTGTGAGTTCAAACAGGTTCTGTAGGACCAGGTCTCTCATTTGGTACATTTTGTTTTTCAGCATAATTAGAGTATCTTTCACACGAGTTCCTCCAGCTAACACACTCATTCTTCAAATGTCCATTCTTACCATAATGCAGACACAACAAATTATCAGACACAAACACATACTTACTGTGAGGATTATAAGGAGGACTTATGTTCAGACTTCCTAGTCCTTTCTTATTGAAATTACTCTGATTTGTCACATTTGACAGTAACTTTGAGGATTTAGTCCACTTAAGAGATTTTTCAAGTTCCTCTTTAAGTTTCACAACATCCTGTTCTAATTTGTTATTCTTTTCAAGTGACAATCTGAGATTTGTCTCAGAGTTTTTCAATTTTTCCTCAATTTCAGCTTGCAAACTATTTGGCTCTCCATTCAGTTTTTCAGCTTCTTCAGTAAACTGACACAACTGATGCTTAAGTTCAGAATTATTTGACTCTAGAGACACCATTCTTGCCATTGTCTCTTCAAATTGAACTTTGTTTTCAGTTAAAATTTCAAGTTCAGCATTCATGGCATCTCTTTCAGATGTTAGCTCTATCACAGAATCTAGCATGACTTTTGACAAGGTTCTTAATTTCTTAAGAGAATATTTATCCAAGTCAATTTTCATGTCAAGAAGAGTTACCTGATTGTCCTCTTCTTCATTTTCTGTCTGTGCCATGAGAGCAAACATTGAAGACAGTTTCCTCCTCATGCACAGCAACCATAGACACATCTTTTGGCTCATCAGGATCTTCTGAATCACTTGAAGAATCCCCCCATGCAGCAAGAGCCCTTTTTAAAACCATATCAGCAGCAGCTTTACGATCTTTGTTTACAAGTACCAGGTCCCTTCTATTTTCTTTGTCACCCCTGTGTTTTTGATGTTCCTTATTTTCAGTCTTGAGCAAAGGACACTCTCTGATGAAGTGCCCAGATTTTCCACACTTGTAGCAAGTATCACCTTGAGCAGCATTTCGAGTCCCATTAGTTCCATTTTTATACATTTCGTTTTTTCTCACAACCTTTTGAAATCTACTGATGAGATATGCCATATCATCATCATCACTTGAATCTTCTTCTGATTTATACTTCAACATCAGAGACTTGTCCTTCTTTGCTTCCCTTTTTGACAAATCATAGCTTCGATTCATCTCGTGTGTTTTAAGATTTCCAATCAAAGCATCCATGGTCAGCACTTTCAAATCCTTGGCTTCTGTAATGGCATCAACTTTGCTCTCCCAAGACTTTGGAAGAATTCAAAGCACTTTCCTGACTTGTTTGGTCATGCTTATGGGTTCACCCAGACTTCGCAGCTCATTTGTAATGGAAGAAAACTTGGTGAACATCTCATGTATTGTTTCTCCTTCCTTCATTTTGAAGTTCTCATATCGTGAAGTGAGCATGTCAATCTTAGATTCTTTGACTTGTTCAATTCCTTCATGTGCAGTCAACAAGCTATCCCAAATCTCTTTAGCAGACTCACAGGCTGACACTCTGTTGTACTCATCAGGTCCTATCCCACAGACCAAAAGAGTTTTAGCTCTGAAACCCTTTTCAATCTTTTTCCTGTCAGCATCATCATATTTCTGCCTGGGCTTTGGAACAGTAATGGTCTTTTCTCCATCCTTTTCTTCCATCATGGGAACAAAGGGTCCATCTAGTATAATGTCCCATAGCTCGCTATCTTCAGCCATAAGGTAATCGTGCATCCTAACTTTCCACCAACTGTAGAAATGTCCATTGAAACGAGGAGGTCTGTGTGACGACTGACCTTCTTCGAGGTTAAGTGGAGTTGCCATTCTTAGAACAAAATCACTTCCTTGGTGTTAACCAAATAGGTAGTGTCCGCTCTGATACCACTTGATAGAATGTATGCCTTCACTTAACAAGTAATGGACCAGGTCCCTTACTATACTTCAGAAAATTTCCAGAAAATTAAATGCAGTAAAATCAACACAATGATTTTACGTGGAAACCTCCTTGCTTAAGGGAGTAAAACCACGACCTGTTCCACAGGATTTTCAATCGTTTTCACTAATCTTCAAAAGCAAAAGTAAAACACGATTACACCAAAACGTAAGAATGAGTTATCAGTCTTACCGTTGAACAATAGTCCTCTATTGCTCAACAAGCCTAAGTAGAAAACAATCTACCCACTAAGCTATCCCCCTTGAACAACCTAGACTTCAACACAACACACCAAGTCCTTTATATATTTAGGAGTGGTTTACAATATAAGAACAAGAGAATAAATTCCTAAACAACTAGACGAAATGCTCCAGATGTTGCTGTTGTTTTGGAATGATTCTGCCTTTGGTTTCTATTAGCCTTTGCAAGAGTTCTTGAAAAGTGTTTATCAAGTTGCAAAAACTAAAGAAAAGTGTTTAGGAAAGTGCCTTTTATATGGGCAAGTCACTTTCCTAAACTTCTTTGCCATTGGCTGGAAAGGTCACACTTTCTGACGCCATCGGGAAGTGTGCACCTACTTTCTGCACCATTTCCAGCTGGCAGTTGACTGGCTCGTCATCATGAGAGCCTGGTACCTCTACTAGGTCCCTGAGCTTGTTTCATCTGCAATACTTCGAACAATACACCTGCAATACTCAAATAGAAAACCCGGTACCTTTATGAGGTCCCCTAAGTTTGTCAAATCATCAAAACTACAAATAACAGAAATACATCTTCATATGTATTGAGAACCATTGCCAATTCAGGGGGGAGAGTATATACCAATTATTGATGAAAATAGGAGGAAATAGCGTTTGTAGCAACCATTCTTCTCAGACTAGGTAATTGCACCGATTTCATATCAGTGGGTGCATCTACATTTCACGAGATCTTAGAACCATTCAGATCATTAAGGACGGGACCCAAAGTTCTGAGCCACATAACACCGAGTACTATATTAGCACCATGAAGGTATGAAATGTATAATTTTCCTCTATTTTATTGCCCTATATGATTATTGATATTTTTTTAGCCACTCTCCCACATCGTAGTCATTGTCCACTTCCTACCACCACCGAAAAACTTGGTGTTGGTTCTGTATCCAACTGAAGAAAGTTTGCTATTCTTGCCAGAATAAAATTATGTGTACTAGCATTATCCACAAGCACTTGTACCGGTGAACCATTAACTTGACCAGTAAATTGGAGAGTAGTGGAAGAATTTCTTCCAGATAAAGCATGATATGAAATAGCTTATTGTTCTTGAACCTCCAAATATAGTAATTTCTCTGGTAAGACATCATCTGATACAAATTGATCTGGTAAGGTCATTTCAGCCTCAGACTCTTCAGACAACAGTAGAAGTTAGGGAAGTGACTTACATTTGTGACCAGGAGAGTATTTTTCATCACAAGAATAACAAAGACCACACTCATGTTGACTTTGTAACTCTGTGGGGTAAAGGCGTCTCATGGGTGGACGATATGAGGCGGTTTGGGCAACTGAAGCTATCTGATTTGAGATAGAGGGCTTTGAGACTATATAAGGATGAGTGGAAATTAGCAGAAGTGATGGAGCCTTACTGAAAGCAGGTTTGAAGGAGCCTCATTCATGTTGCATATTTTTCTCGTATAAATGATATAAACGTATAGCTTCATTTAATTTTGTGGGCTCATGAATTAAAACAACCATTTTTATAGCACGTCTCAGTCTAGAAGTAAGCAAATGTGCTAATACCTGATCAGTAAAAAAAATGTGCTAATACCTGATCTGGAAAATGTATGTCTTATTAGAAATCGTTTCAAAATGACTCTGGTATTCAGCCACTGTAGTGGTCTGCCAAAGTTTAGCAAATCGACCCTCTGGTGCCTCTAGATCTCATTTCTGAAATTGGACCAGTAGTTTCTCAATGAAATGCTCACAATTAACTATTTGTATATTGCGAAATAACCATTTGTACCATTCCAATGTATCACCATCCAAGTAGAACAATGCTAGTGTTAACTTATAATCCTCCATGATTCCATAAAATTCAAAGTAGCGCTCTGCTTGAAAGACCCATAACTCAGAATTCACTCCATGGAATCCTCCTAATTCAAGCGAAGCAGGTTTATGAAGCAAAGTAGGAGGTGTCTGTGTATGTCCTCCACAAACTTCACTAGTTTGACGTGGTGGTGATGTTGCCACTGCAGGAGTACTATTCTGAGAAACTAGTGCCATCACATGACCAACCACTTCTTTCAACATAGATTGAATTTCAGAGATGTCACTCAAGAATGATTCTTTCACCACCCATATTTAGTCTTCGAGGAACTTGAGGTTTTGGTCCTCTTCCATTAGAGACCTTTGGATGATGTAACACTCTCAACTTTTACAATACAAAAAAAATAGTTATATATATGTGTATATATACATATATATATATACTGATATGTTTTACGAACTACAATTACAATACCACAGGACACAAACAAAGGAACTGTCAGTAACACTAATACAAGGAAATACACTTAAAATTTTGAAACAATACGACTAGAATGGAGTTGAGAAGATACAAACAAACGTTTTCACACTTTACACAACTTCCGTAAATAATAGTCGCTTTAACCGTCGCTTGGCACATGTGAGTTTCTTCCTTTCCAAAAGTAACTGTTCAACCTTTTAGGTGGAATTACACTTCTAGTACTACGACGTCGTTTGTCAATGTGAATGTCACTAGTCTTATCCTCCTTATCATTCATAGTAGCAAATGTCTTTATTGAGTTCACAACACATTTCCGTAACAATCAATTTGATTTTTAAAGAACTAACTATGAACATGTTTTATCGGGTCCAATAAAGGTGATATAGTTTAAAATGACTATTCACCAATATTCATGTCTATGAAAATATTTTTATTATAATAAACATATATTTTCATGAAAAATTACAACAAGGACACTTTTTCATAAAAGAAGACAATTAGTTTGACCAAGTATATATACAATTTGGTAGTTTCATACTACTCACATCATATACTAGTAATAGAGAAACTCAACAACCACAATATCAAATATACTCCAATAATTTTGTGGGTCTAACATAATACAAAAGTATCATTGAATTTCGTATCTTTTGCTCCAAAATTAAATTAGAAACCAAGTCTAATTTTATATTTATCAAAGAAAAGAACCCCCACATTTTAAATGTGATCTCAAAAATTTTATTCCAAGTATTTGAAAAATGATTTTTCCACATGGTTTCCCAAACTATCAAAGTGTCATTGGCAGTATGAAATATGTTTTGAAACTATTATTCTATGAAATAATCATAGAGTTTCAATTCTCTTTGACAATGTTTACACAATGTCAAAGTTCATTCCGTAGAATCAAAACTTACCAACTTTGAGTAACTGGTCTTTTTCCTCTATCACGAATAGACATACCACTTAGTGTTTAGAATGTTTCTATATAACAGTAAAATTTATAGAAAATCAAAAGTACACCACAGACATAGTCTAATTTATTCATAGTAGAAAACTACAAAAGTTTTTATCCACTACAATCTGACATAATTAAATTCACAAGGAGTACACAACTAAAAATAAAAAACTTTTAGTCTCCAAATAGAATTTAACATATTCTTTATTACATAGAAATATTTTCTTATCAAATAGTCTTCTAACTATAACATTCTGACATATTATTTTATCAAACAAAACTATTCATCTCTCATTTTTGCAAACTAAAGAATTTTAAAGGCAACATATGGTTTGTAGATCTTTTTCGAAAAATATACATGATAAATAATCAAAGATAATAACTCTTAAAAACTATTTTTCTCCGTAGAAAAAATAATAAGAAGGTAACCTGATAATCATTAATCGGAATAACACAAATTTTTCTTTTAAATTCTAACTTCGACCTAGCTAAACAATGTAACGAATTATGGAGAAGTAATTGTTGGGTATGTTGCAAGAATTGATGGGAAAGAGATTCAAAAACAAAAGAGAGGAACTTGAAAAGTCGAGAACTTGAAAAGTCATCTTATGCTTTAATGAAATATGCATTTGTCCCTCATCGGTGGTGGAAAGTAAAATAGGAGAATTTAAATATAGAAACAATCCTATTAATTATTAAAAGGGTTGGAAAGAGGGACTCCCCTCGCGCCGTCATCGTCGCTCGCTCGGCTCGGCTTTGAATTTGGTAAATGATCGATTAAATATTTAATTATTTATTTAATTAATAAAATTAAAAGGCAAAAAATGTTTTCAATTAATTAGTTGACGTTTAAAGTTAAAATATTTTACCGAAATGTTTTAATTTTTTAGTTGATTATCCCAACCCAACTCAGATCAGCGTGCAACCCGTTTTATTTTAAGTTTCCTGTTTTATTTAAAATTCCCGCCATGACAATTCTGAAAGGTTGCAACTTTCAGGAAAAAATCAATACCACTTGAAAGATTGTAAACTTTCATTCATGGTCGTGTGGATTCAGAAAGGGTTGCAACTTTTCGAAACTTATTTTTCTTGCTTTTAAATACCATTCATTCTTCAGAATATTTCCTTACGAATTTTCTGATTTTGTTCTTCTTCTTCTACACAAACTTTTTTTCGTGTACTTTCTGTTGTTGATTAGTTCGCTAACACCAGAGTTTGGGTATCTAACTCTGGTGATTGAGATCATTTACCCTGGGAGGTTATATTCCAAATCAAACCTCGGATACTAGAGAGGAATAATTTCCTTAAGGGGACACTGTGAGTTCAGTAGACTTGATCTTTTTTCTATTTAAATGTTTTTCTAGATTCTAGTATGTTTTACAGATCTTAGTTATTTATTGTGAATTAAATTTTTGTTCATCTCTTTTACTGGTTTAATTAATTTTAGTTGCTTTGTGTTTGTGGAAAAATTTATTATATTCAGTAATTCTAGTTTTTCTAACACATATTGGAAACAATCTTAAGGAAATTAACTTATGATTATTAATCTGTGTTTCTAGTGGAGATAAAAATCTTCGTGATTTTATACTCCTTAAAGTATGCAATTATAATTTATTGATTACTAAGACTGTATCGACTTTTGTTTATCAGAAATAGAAAACAATAGTGTTACAATGGTTGTTGTTGCACCGACCCAAACTGTTGTACCACAAGCAGAGATACCTGGTAAATTCACTGGTGTGAATTTCAAAGGATGGCAGCAACGGGTATTTTTCTGGCTTATCACTTTTGGTCTGCATAAAATTACAAGTGAAGAAACTCAAGTGCCTGCTGCTGATATGCTAGACAGAGAAAAATTCATGAGAATTGAAGCATGGAAACAGGCAGACTTCCTATGTAAAGGCTGCATTTTGAGTGTTTTAGAGGATGACTTATATAATGTCTATAGTGTAATAACGACTTCAAAAGAGTTGTGGAACACATTTGAGAAGAAATATAAGACAGAAGATGCATGCTTGAAAAAGTTTGTGCTCGCAAAGTTTTTAGACTATAAAATGGTAGATAGTAAAATTGTTAGATCACAAGTGCAAGAACTTCAACTTATTCTCCATGATCTAATTGCTGAAGATATGGTAGTAAATGAAGCTTTTCAAGTGGCTGTAATGATTGAGAAGTTGCCTCTTTCGTGAAATGATTTCAAGAATTATCTAAAGCACAAACGTGAAGAAATTAAGTTTGAAGATCTTGTGATTCCGCTCAAGATTGAGTAAGATAACAAAAATGCCATAAAGAAGTCTCGTAAGAGTTCCACAGTCATCAGAGAATATCGTTGAAGAAGCTCCTACCAAAGACAAAAAAAGAAAGAAGTCCAACGGGCAGAAAAAAGAACAGGCCAAGAAGAAATTCTAAGAAAACTGTTATAAGTGTCGCAAGGCTGGCCATAGGTCTTCTGATTGTTGCGCTCCAATAAAGGAGAAAGTCAAAGTCAAGAAAAAATCGTGGAAAAGATGGAAGATGCAGATGACTTGTATGGAATGAACTCGAAGTGTAATTTAGTTGAAAATCTCAAGGAGTGGTTGCTCGACTCAGGTGCCACTCGACATATTTGCTCTGTGAAAGAACCCTTTGCAACGTACACTCCTGCTGAGTACGATGAAGATTTGTTCATGGGAAACACAACAACAACAAGTATTGCATGAACTGAGAAAATTGTGTTGAAAATGACATCCGACAAGGTGTTGACTTTGAACAATGTTCTGCATGTCCCTACTATTAGGAAGAATTTAGTTTCTGATGCACTACTCGTTAAGAACGAGTTTAAGTTTTTCCTAGTTTGTGATAAAGTTGTAATAAGTAAGAATGAAATATTCATAGGAAAGGGTTACCTCAATGAGAGTCTTTTTAAACTGATGTAATGGTTGTTGACAGTAATAATAAAAATTCTGCTTCTGTTTACTTATTTGGAGTCAAATGATTCATGGCATGTCCGTTTGGGACATGTAAATTACAAACCTTGCGAAAATATATTAATCTAGATGTATTGCCTGATTTTAAATGCGATAAATCGAATTGCGAAATTTGTGTGGAAAGTAAGTTTGTTAAACATCCTTATAAGTCTATTGAAAGAAATTCCAAAACTTTAGACTTAATTCACACAGATATATGCGATATAAAGTTAACACCATCTCGTAGTGGTAAAAAGTATTTTATAACTTTTATTGATGAATGCACTCAATTTTATTATGTGTATTTACTTAATAGCAAGGATGAAGCAATTGATGCATTTAAAAAATACAGAAATGAAGTGGAGAACCAATTGAATCTAAAGATAAAAATGATTCGGAGTGATAGGGGTGGAGAATATGAATCTCCTTTTGCAGAGATATATTTGGAATATGGTAATATTCATCAAACTACTGCACCTTATACACCACAGTCAAATGGTTTGGTGTAACAGAAGAAAATAACATTATAGGAAATGATAAATGCCTTAATGACCAATTCTGGTTCACCACAAAACCTTTTGGGGGAAGTCATCCTTACGGCTAATAAGATACTCAATAAATTATCCCATCGTAAAAAACAATCAATTCCATATGAATTGTGGAAAGAAAGGAAACCCAACTTGAAATATTTCAAAGTGCGGTTAAAATTGGACCCAAAACAGTAAACTATGTATTTATTAGGTATGCTATGAACAGTAAGGCGTGTCAGTTTTTTTTTCACAAATATGATAATCTTGAGATTCAGGTTAATATCATAATTGAGTCATATAATGTAATTTTTTTAAAAAAATATTTATCCTTATAAAACTGAATGTGAGTCGACAAGTAAAAGACATAAACGACCACGAGAGGAATCAATGGAAAATATTTTAACTAGTGAGGATCCTATGCGTAGTACTCGCCAACAATAACCTTCTTCTTTCCGACCAAATTTTGTAGCACTATTGCTTGAAAATGAGCTCAAACATTTAAAGCAACTATGTCTTCGTCTGAGTCAACTTATTGGAAAGAAGCAGTCAATAGTGAGATTGAATCAATTTTAAGTAATCACACTTGGGAATCGATTGATCTTCCTCCATATAATAAACCTTTAGGATCAAAATGGATCTTTAAAAGAAAAATAAAACCTGATGGGACTATTGACAAATATAAGGCTAGACTGGTAGTCAAAGGGTACAGACAAAAGGAAGGTCTAGACTACTTTGACACATACTATCTATTAACCAGGATAACATCATTTTGGATGTTAATAGCACTAGCAGGTGTGCATAATCTTAAAATCCACCAAATGGATGTAAAAACATCTTTCATAAATGGAGAATTGGAGGAAGAAATTTACATCGAACAACTCAAAGGGTTTGTAGTTCCTGATAAAGAGAAGAAAGTGTGCAGACTTGTAAAGTCACTTTATGGACTCAAGCAAGCACACAAACAATAGCATGCTAAATTTGACCAAACAATGTTGACAAATGGATTCAAGATTAACGAATGTGATAAATGTGTTTACATTAAAAATGTTATGAATCATGAAGTCGTTGCTTGTTTGAATGTTGATGACATGTTGATAATGAGTAAAGACATTGACGATATAAATGCTACTAAGCGCATGCAGTCCAGCAAGTTCGATAAGAAGGACTTGGGATTTGCTGATTTGATTTTAGGGGTCAGGATTATCAAAACTCCCCAGGGACTAGCATTATCTCAATCTCATTATATTGAAAGAATATTGGATAAGTTCAAGTACTTGAATTTTAATGTTGTCAAAACTTCAATTGATTTAAGCTGTACATTTAAAAAGAATGAAGGCCAGAGTGACTCTCAATTGAAATATGCTAGAGTATTGGGAAGTTAGATGTATATTATGAATTGTACACGACAAGCTATAGCATGTGCTATTAGTAAACTGAGTTGGTTCACTAGTAATCCAAATCAAACTCATTGGATGGCAATGAAACGTGTGTTGGGTTATCTAAAATATACACAACATTATGCTTCGCAATATAATATATATCATGTTGCGATTGAAGGATATAGTGATGCAAATAGGATCACCGGGTCAATGATGTATAATCCACAAGTGGTTATGTGTTCATACTTGGTGGAGGAGCAGTCTCTTGGAAATCGTCCAAACAGACATGTATTGCTCGCTCCGCAATGGAATATGAATTCATTGCTTTGCATAAGGCTGATCAAGAAGTTGAATGGCTCCAAAATTTCCTAGAAGATATTCTATTCTGGCCCAAACCAGTTGGACGTATTTGCATACATTGCGATAGTCAAGCAACAATAGATAGAATAGGGCACATTATGTACAACGAGAAGTCTCGTCATATACGATGGAGACATAACACCGTAAAACAACTACTCTCTAGTGAAATTATCACAATTGGCTATGTAAAGTCAAGCAATATTCTGTCAGATCCACTAACGAAAGGCCCAGTGAGAGAGGCAGTTGAAAGATTATCTAAGGAAATGATTTTACGGCTTAGGACAAGTCAACATGAAGGTAACTCTATCTAGCAAACTGGAGATTCCAAGAGCTAGATTCAAGGAGAAAAACAAAGTTGTGGTTGATGGTTCGACATTGTCAATAACTCAATCCATTCTCATGATGAAGGCAATGTTTAAGAACAAAGTTAAGACTTTAAGGCTTTTTAAAGAGGTAATAAAGCTTAAAGTTTTTAATAATTTGCTAAGTTTGGTAGATTTGACCAAATACTATATTTATGAGATGACACGGTTGGAAATCACCCATGTGAGTGCGAAGTGGAAGCCGCTTCAAAGAGAATTTTATGTCAAAAATCTATTCTCAATAAACTCATGAAACTAGGAGGTGTTCATGGCTGAAACGAACACAACTGTAAGAACAATAAACAGTAAAGGGTTAATTGTGTGACACATGATTGTCTAGGTATTCACCAATGCTCGACGGTTCAAAGATATCACATCTACCGATCGACCGAGTATATCCGATATATGCTCACTACGGAAAGTCCAAAAGGAAACCTACTTATCCAAATACAATTAATCCTTGCTTGTAGAGTACACAATTGTCCGGGCATTCCTACGTTATAACCATTCCCCATCAATGTGGGGGATAGTTGGGTATGTTGAAAGATTGATGGGAAATAGAGGGGGAAAAAGAAGAGGAACTTGAAAAGTTGAGAATTTGAAAAGTCATCTTATGCTTTAAAGAAAAAGGCATTTGTCCCTCATCGGTGGTGGAAAGTAAAATAGAAAAGTTTAAATATAGGAGCACTCCTATTAGTTATTAAAAGGGTTGGAGAGAGGAACTCCCCTTGCGCCGTCGTTGTCGTCGCTCGGCTTCGGCTTCGGCTTTGGAAAAGGATCGACTGAGAGATTAATTTTTGGACAAAGTTTGTTTTAATTATTTAATTATTTATTTAATTAAATAAATTAAAAGGCCAAAAATGTTTTCAATTAATTAGTTGACATTTTAAGTTAAAAATTTAGCCAAAACTTTTCAAATTTTTAGCTGATTAACCTGACCCGACTCGGATCCGCGCGCAACCCGTTTTATTTGATCTTTGCCGTTTTATTTATAATTCCCGCCATGACTTTTTTGAAAGATAGCAACTTTCAGAAACAGTCAGTACCATTTGAAAGGTTGCAAAATTTCATTAATGGTCGTGTGAATTCTGAAAGGGTTGCAACCTTTCTGAACTTATTCTTCTTGCCTACAAGTACCATTCATTCTTCAGAATATTTTCTTAAAATTTTTCTGAGTTTCTTCTTCTTCTTCTGCATAAACTTTTCTTCGTGTAATTTTTGCTGTGGATTCGTTCGCTGATACCAGAGTTTTTTGTATCAATACTCTAGTGATTGACATCATTTTACACTGGGACGTTATATTCCAAATCAAACCTCGGATATTAGAGAGGAATAATTTCCTTAAGGGGGACATTGTGAGTTCAGTGGACTTGATCTTTATTCTATTTAAAAGTTTTTCCAGATTCTGGTACGCTTTACAGATTTTAGTTTTTTTAGTGTGAATTAAATTTATGTTTATCTCTTTTACTAGTTCAATAAATTTTAGTTACTTCGTGTTTCTGGAAAAGCTTATTATAATTAGTAATTCTGGTTCTTCTAATACAGCTTGAAAACAATAATGCATTTATCTTCTAATTCCATGATCAGATTCTCGAGATTAAAAGAATACAAAAAATACTAATAGTATAATAATTTCCTTAAGATTGTTGTTCATTTTGTATTTCTAAGATACTTAGAACAAAACTTTGAAGAAATTTACAAGACACAACAAATTATAAGAATATTTTCACGTCTAGAAAATTAAAACTAGTAGAGAAACTATATCAGAAATCGATTACAAAAATATACAAAATATTTTCTTAAAGAAGAATTGTTTTAAATTTGTGTTTTAAGAATCTTACTGATTCCAACAAACATTGCAGAAACACGAAGTTACCAAAGTTTAATGAACCAGTGAACAACCGAAGATTGGAAACTAATTCACAAATCTAAAATCTATAACACATATATGAATTTGGAAAAACAGAAAGAAGATCAAGCCTACTGATACACAGTGTCCCCTTAAGGAAATTATTCCCCTCTAGTATCCGATATTTGATTTGGAATATGTCATCCCAGGATAGAATGATCTCAATCATAAGTGTATTGGTACCCAAAACTTTGGTGTCGGCAAGCCACTTAATGGCAGCCAAATATACTTAGAATACTAGAATTAGTATTAGTAGAAGAAGTCAAAAAATTCTCTTTTAATTTTTTTAAATGTAAGTAAATTCCTCAATTTATAGAAAACAAAGGATAGTGCGAAAAGCTTCTTATTGTGCCTTACCCGAAAGGTCACAAACCTTTTAAAAAGTCACAATCTTTCATAAAAGTCACAACTTTTCATAAAAGTCGCAACTTTTCATGAAATTCCCAATTTTTCATAAAAGTTGCAATTGTTCATTTTTCATTCACACCTTTTAAAACCCAACAAAGATTTCACTCATTCTATCATCTCTAAGATTAAGTCATCTCTCACTATTTACATAAGATTTCACGCATTTCATGTTATTTTAAGCCTGAAGTAGTTGTTCCTCCTGTAACTTTTTCTTGATTTATAGTTTTGTCAATGCTTACTACTCTATTACGCTTCCTACTCAACTTTCTATCTTATATAGATCTTTCTCGACTTTTCTTCCTTATCCAATGACGGATTAGCTTTGTCTTTCAGCAAGTCATCTTCCTTAATAGAGGAGTACTGCTTAAGGAGAAATCCACTAATACATGTAAAATTCAAATAAACATCCTATTCCAAAATGCATAAACAATGTTAAATCATGCTAAAATGTCTAAAATACAATCAAAATGTACTATAATCAAATAAACTTTTCTAATGCACTTTTGTAGCTTTGTTCATGCATAAGTAAATACATATTGCGCTACAATTTGGTGCTATAGCAATATGATTGAAGAAAGTAATCACGCCATGATAAAATTAAAATATTAAATGTATTTGCACTCAAGTACATCAACTTGCATAAAAAATATAAAAGAATGGAAACTTGAATGTTTGAAAGTGTGAGTTGCCCGTGTTCCGCAAGGTATTCCAAAAAGACAACAATTTGTCACATGATCTGGAACGGGGGTCATGTTACATGACTCATTTGCTACTACTCTTCAACCTAAGATCAGATTTAGCGATGAATTTAGTCATCTCAAATATCTGACAAAAACGTTTTGAGCTTATGTGTTTATCCTATTGCCAATAAAAGTTTGAGAAAATTTACTTTAATATTAAGTTATGTCATCATGTTTCTCAACATGCTTGGTTCGTATAAGTAAAACTCCAAGACATATCATAATAAAGCTTGGATATTTAAGGTAACTAAGATTATAAAGATAATTTTTAATGATGTGCATATCAAGAACAAGGTGCTTGCATTAAAGCTTCGATAAACATAAGTTTAGAGCTTTACCGATGTTTAAAAAAAGAAGTTCAAAACTTTCAAGTGAATATGTCAAAGAAGCAGTACAAAGGGAAAATAAAGCTAAAGTAAACTATGATGTATAAGAACTAATACCAACTACCAAGTTTTATAACATGACCTTCGTTCTTTTCAAAATTTCTTCAAGGTCCGTCAAAGATTTTACTTAAAGAAGATAGGGAAAGGAAAGTATTTCAATAAAAGTTCAACTCCCCTTACTTTGTGGGGGAGATTTTTCGATTGCCATTGCATATGGACCTAATTGTATAATAAAATATCTCTTGTGAGGCAGGGTATGAATATGTGGACACGAGTATAACGCGTTATATATTGATCAACTAAATCACAATACAAAAAAGTTATAGCTAATATATCTTCGCAATCTTTCTTCAGTGGATCATCCTGAGCTCTGTTAGGAGCTTAGTGATTCAAGATGTTTTTATAATCTCCTCACATGTGCAGGGACCTGGTCCTTTGTAGAGTATAAAACTCGATCCAGTTGTCAAAAGTGCTGGACAGTTGTAAAAGTTGTCTGTGTCATGAAGGTTGGTGAAGCGTAGAGTACTTCACCATTCAGGAATGACTAGTTTGTTTGTTTGATGGATAATAACCTTTCATGTTATATATATATCAAAGTCAACCAACAACATCATTAATTCATTCAAAAAGGAAAATTCTTCAAGCTTCAAGTATAACAAGGGAACCGGTCAAAGTGCATTTATTGCTTTTTGTGTTTGTTGTATTTTGTTTTCTTGTAATTGTTCGTAAATTGTAGGATTCGTTTCACTTTGATAGAAACATTTCAACCTTGGGTGAATCTTTGTAAGGTCCTGTGTTACAGATTACTTTGGATTTTACTTTAAGTCTATATTAATCAGGTAGGATTAGTATAGAAAGAAGTATTTTATTTGCTCATGCTCAGCTAAGTGATAGGGTGTATTACTTATTGTGGAGATTAGTAGGTTAATCTCTTGTTTTGTAATCGACTTTTACTTTTGCTTGTTGAAAAATAGTGAAAGTGGTTTTGAAAAGTAATGTTGAGAATAGGTATGATATTCCTCCCTTGAGAAAGGAGGTATCCACATAAAGTGATTATCATCTTTACTTTATGTAAACTGTTCTTTATTTGCTGTGCAATAGTCTTGTGAGGTCCCGGTCCTATCTATGAAAGTGGACGCATACATTCCAACAGGATGTATCAGAGTTGTCAACTTTTAAATTGGTTAACACCAAATAAGGAAGATCCCGGAGGAATGGCTGATCCACGAATCTTGAGGAAGGACAATTATCTATCATACCACCTCGATTCAATGGACAATATTATGAATGTTGGAAAAATCGAATGCATAACTACATCAATGCAGAAGACTTTGAGTTTTAGGATGTCGTTCTTGATGGACCATACATTCCCTTGAAACAAGTTAAACATGGAGCGGTTACTACTTATGCGGTCAAAACCAGAAAAGAGTACAGTGAAGCTAATAGAAAAAAATGGAAAAGAACTTCAAGGCAAAAAAGATTCTAGTATGAGGCATTTGTATTAATGATTACAATAGAATCTCAGTATGAGAATCTGTAAAGCAAATATGAGATTGTCTTAAAATGCACATGAAGGAACTAAATGGGTGAAGGAGTCAAAGGTTTATATGTTCACTATTTAGTATGAAAACTTTATGATAAAGTACCACCTTTGAGATGAACTCTCGCTTCACTGCCATCACTAATGAGCTCTGAGGCCTTGGAGAACTTATTCCAATGTGTGAGCAAGTGCGTAAAATTCTAAAAGTTCTTCAAAAAGACTTGGGAAAGCGAGGTAGATGCAATTACTAAGGCTAAATATCTTATGACATTGCATATGGATGAGTTAATAGGAAACTTGCAGACATATGAGCTAAATAGGAAGCAGGGAACAACAGGGAAGGAAGGAAAGAAGGAGAAGACCATTGCACTAAAATTATCTCAAAGTGAGATTACTGAGGAGGAGGCTGAGATGGCGTATGTAACAAAGAGGTTTCAAAAGATCATTAAAAAACATGGAGGTTTTCAAAAGAAAGCATTAACCAGAAGAACTACAACGACAAATGATCTATGTCATAAGTTCGGTAAGCTTGGTAAATTTATGAGAGACTGTCCCAGCCAAAAGCAGGAGTCTCATGATGTCAGATATCGCAAGAAGGACCTTGTCCCAGATAACATCTAGAGGAAGGTTCATGTTGATCAGTTAATGAAAAAGGCCTATGCTATCTGGGGAGATGATTCAAGTGAGTCATAGGGAGATGTTGAAGATCATGAGGATGTCTCAATGATGGCTATTGAAGATGATGAGAGTGTCTTCAACTCAATACTCTCCTTTATGGAAAAATTTCATGATGAATAAGACACAGATGAGGTAACTATCTGAACTAGAAAATGATCTTAATAATATTCCAGTTGAAAATTTGAGGAAACTTGTTGCCTTACATCTTGATTATGTGGATGAACGCTCTACTAAAAACTTAATGTTGAATGAAAAATTAAGTTTGTGTGAGAATGAAAATGCAGTCCTTCTAGCTCAAGTTTATGAAATGAGTGCTAGAATAGCGATATTGGGATCAAATAATAGAATTGTTGAAGAAGAGCCTAGCACCTCAGAGAAAAGATAAAAGAAACTTAGTATTTTTTAGAGATGATATAAAGGATAATCTTAAACTTTCTGAATCTAAGTTAGCTAGTTCTATTGAAAAAATTTATCAGCCAAGAAAGGATCTTAGGAGGAACAAAGAAGAGTTAAGTCACTCTCTAAAATGGAGTGACTTTTCCAAAATTCTCTCTAACCAGTCTCACCAAAGTTTCAATATGAAGAAAGGGCTGGGCTGTAGACCAATAGAACCACCATATAATTCTCATAGCAAATAAATGTCTATAAGTGATAATTTTTTATGTACCCATTGTGGACGTAATGGACACTTGAAAGAGAAGTGTGATAAACTCAAGGAGGCTAAAAAAAGGCATGTGAAATTTGTCAGATCTAATAACAATCAAACAAACAAGGAATACAAACCTGGTCCTTGTGCTGAGTTTGTCATACATGATAGAAATGTGTAAAAACACGGATATGACCTGGTACTCGCTACCATTTCAGTACAAACACCTTACCTCCTTGGATATGAAGGTTCTTCTTAAGTCTTTTAACAGTTACTGGGAACTCTATCTGAAGTAGGATCCTAAAACCAACTCCAAAAGAGAGGAAGGAGTTAGTGATGGTTCATGGATAGCGGATGGTCCAGACACATGACAGGTGACACTTCTAACTTCCTCTATTTTCAAGCACACCAACGTGGTGGTGTGTATTTTCATGGTGGAAAGAAAGGGTCTATTCTTGGAATTGGAAGAATAGGAAAGTCTGATAGTAACTCAATAAACAATGTATACTATGTGCAGGAAATTAAGTATAATCTTCTGTGATAACGGAAATGAGGTTAAGTTCATGGCTGACAAGTGCTTAGTCACAAACTGTACTACAAGGAAAGTGGTGATGTGTACTACAAGGATAAAAAACATGTATGTAACTGATCTAGAGTCCATTGAAGGAGATGATCTTTAATGCCTAGTTCTCAAAATGGTGTTGATCTTTGGTAATACTCCTAGGTCATGTAAGTTCTACTTAGCTGAATAAACTTGTTGCATGGGGACCTAATCCGCGAATTACCCAAGCTAAAATTAACAAATGATAGAATCTGCAATACATGTGCAAGGGGAAAACAAACTAAATCATCATTTAATTGTGTGGACCAATCAGAGTGTTGAGAAGAGAGGGTAAGAAATTTGTTCTTGTTGTTTTTGATGCTTTTCCCAGGTATACATGGACCATATTTTTTAGAACAAAGAATGAGACAGCCAGACAACTGATTATCTTCTTCAAAGCCATTCAATCAAAGCTAAACTGCAAGATCGGAAGCATCATATCTGATCATGGTACTGAGTTTGAAAACTCTCAGATTGAAGGATTTTGTGTTGAGCATGGAATAAATCACTACTTTTCAACACCCAAAACTCCCCAGCAAAGTGGAGTGGAAAAGTCAAAAGAATATAATTTTGTGGAGATTATCAGGACCTTGCTGATTGACTCACATCTTGTCATGAATTTCTGGTTGAGGTAGTCAACATAGTATGCTATATGAAAGCAAGTTTATCATAAGATCTCTAATCAAGAAGACCCCTTATGAGTTGTTAAATGATAAAAAAAATCCTTGAATAGTTAATCTCAAACCTTTTGGTTGTAAATGCTTTGCTCTGAACAACGGAAAGGATGATCTAGGAAAGTTTGATGCTAGAAGTGACGAAGGTGACTTCGTGGGATATTTTTTCACAGGCAAGTAGGCATGTCAAGTTATGTGAGCTCAGGACAAAGGGTGATGACATGGACGGTTATAAAGTTGAGGAGCTGACAGCTGATAAAGAAAAGACTCAGGTAGATGAAAAGAATGTTGAACTCACTAAAAGACCTGGTCCTCCTTCCATATCTCAAAAAATGGGATCTGAATCTCCTTCTTTAATTGAAGGTGATTCTAATGCTAACTGATAAGAGGATATAACCAGAAAGTCCAGTTGGAAACATCAATAATCTCATCCGTTGCACAATCTCATCCCCATTAAATTCAGGTATTCTAACTAGATCAAATTTATTAAACCTGGTTGCATATTCGGCGTTTATATCGTCTATTAAACAAAAAAAATATCAAATAAGCTCTGAAAGATCTATACTGGGATGTCTATGCAAGAAGAGGTTTTTCAATTTAAACGAAGTAATGTGTGGAACCTGGTCCCTTGACCAATAGACAAAACTATCATAGGGACTCGAAGGGTATTCATAAAAAATCTTGACGAGACTATTACTAAAATTAAGTCGAGGCTATTGGTGCAAGGGTACAAGCAAAAGGAAGGAATCTACTATGATGCACCTACTTGTACAATAAACTATTGATTGTGAGGTAGGGTATGAATATGTGCACACGAGTATAATGTGTTATATATTGATCAACTAAATCACAATATAAAAAAGTTATATCTAATATATCTTTTCAATTTTCTTCGATGGAGAATCCTGAAGCTCTATTAGGAGCTTAGTTCTTCAAGATATTTTGATGATCTCCTCACAAGTGAAGGGACTTGGTCCTCTAAATAGTATGAAACTCATCCAAGTTGTCAAAATTACTAGACAATTATAGAAGTTGTTTGCATTAGGAAGGTTGGTGAAATGCATAGTACTTTACCAATCAGGAACAACTAGGTTGTTCCTTTGATGGATAAATATCTTTGATGTTACATACATCACACATCAAACATCATTCATTCATTCAAAAAGGTAAAATTCTTCAAGCTTCAAGAATAACAAGTGTACCGGTCGAAGTGCATTTATTGCTTTTTGTGTTTGTTGTATTTTGCTTTTAATTGTTTTTATATTGTAGGATTCGTTTCAACTATGATAGAAATGTTTCAACCTTGGGTGAATATTTGTAAGGGCTTTGTTTATGGGTAACTTAGGTTTTTACTTCAAGTCTATATTAATCAGGTAGTATTAGTATAGAGAGCAGTGTTGTATTTGCTCATGCTCAGCTAAGTTATAGTGTGTATTACTTAGTGTGAATATTAGTAGGTTAATCTCTTGTTTTATAACCGACTTTTACTTTTGCTTATTGAAGAATAGTTAAAGTGGTTTTGAAAAGTCATGTTGACAATAGTTGCGATTTTCCTCCCTTGACAAGGAATTTCCACGTAAAGTGATTGTCATCCTTACTTTTTGTAAGCTCTTCTTTATGAACTGCGGAGTAGTATTGTGAGGACCCGGTCTCGTATAAGTAAGTGGACACATACATTCCAACAAGCTCCAACGAGATAACAACAGAATTCTAATAATAGAGAATGCATCCACAAACATTTCAAAGAATATGAGCTGCATCATTAAAAACTTAAAGAGATCCTTTTCGTCGAGAAAAAATTCATTTATTTAATAGTAAAAAATACACTATTAGTTATCTATCCAATCCTCAGTTGTTCGTCGGAAAAATTGAAGAGTATGGACATGCTCCTTCATTATGATCCCACTTAAATACTTTCCCCGACTTCGAGTGAGAGCAAGTTCAAACCATCACTATAATATTACTATTGATTTTCCAACCCATAAAATATATTACTCAAACATAGCAATAATTTGAATTATAGATGTTAGAAGACTAATCCTACTGTAATTATAAATCTTACAATTGTTTAGCGGCTACGTGTAGGTTCTATTATCAAAGACACTTTGATTCTTTCATAACAATATGCAACACCAAAAATTGAATATTCACTCGAAATTCAAAAGAAAAAATGAAAGCATGAAATAATTTAACATTAGAATAGGAAAAAAACACGTACTTGTTAATTCGCACAAAAACATTTTTTGATGATATAAGAGCAACTGAATTTCTCTAAATGATGAGCCCTGTTCACACAAAACAGATTGGAAAATTATAAGTAACAAAAAATCATGAATGAGTAAAGCTTAAAAATATGAAAAAGTAAGAGTTCCGTAATATTTTTGAGCAACTCGCATGCAACCATTTAAGACATACAATAATGTGTAGTTATCAGGTCCACCTTCAAACCATAACATCAACCATAAAGAAATGAACATGAACAAAAAAATAATCAAACCTTCAATCTAATATTTAAAAGATCTCCAACCACTATCAACTGTGATTATTGCACAAATTAAATACACCAACGATATTTAGATTATGATTAATAAATAGCAAAACACAATCGACAACAACAACACAAACAGAGAAAGAGGTAAAAGACTATAGTAACTTGCCAATATTGTGCATTTGTAATACTATCCTAATAGACTACATTATACCATTAGATTAACAAATGAGTGCACTTGTTATTATTCAAGCTATTAGGGCCATGGAAGAGTAGAAAGCTATAGGTTCTGCAAAAGAAATTTGTGTGTTACGTGTAATTTGTTTGGATGCAGTGATAGGACACGTAGCTTAATACATGTCAACTTTATTGGTTTAAATGACCCAAGTGCCTCATTTTTTAATTTGATGACACTAAGCAAAACATGTTGAAATAGATCTTTTCTACTATAGTAGAAATAAATAGTAATAGTAATAAAATGAAGGAAAATAATAGTCTTCTTTACTCTCTTTTTTGTGTGTAATGGTATTTCCCCTTTAATAGGAAAAATACATCCTTAAAGAATATATATATATATATATATATATATATATATATATATATATATATATATATATATATATATATATATATATATATACACACACTATCTTAAAAGCACGAACTCCCAAACATTAATGTTAAATTAATATAGTACCCCAACCTTAAAACACCCAAGTCATTATATATTATCTATTTAATATTATATTTATATTCAATATATTATATTAAATGCATACCCCTTTTCACATTGATGGATAGTGACTTTTTTGAAAGGTTGTGTCTTTTTTAAGAGTTGTAACTTTTTCGATCAGCTGTGACATTTTCGAAAAGTTTTGAATTTTCATATTGACAGTTTCGCGGTGCATCTTGTTGGAACTCGGATGAATGAAATATTTTGAGCTATGAGCCTCTTCCAGGGTCCTCTTGGAGTCCATCCACCCTAGGTACACACAATCTACCTTAATATTTCAGCACACCATCCACCCATTCTTCAAAAGCCAATACTCTTTGCTTATGGACACTTGCCTTAAGATCAAGCAAAATGGGGTCTTGATCTTGCTTCTCATTCACCTATGACACTAATGATAACTCAGGCCCATTGGTCACCACTATTCCTCTCTATATGGAATCCATAAGTCTGATTCCCAAACTTGCAAGTATGTGCACATCTTTAGCCAACTCCCTCTTTTCTTCTTCGACATAGGCGTTACTACCCATGGACAACATGCTCAAGGCATCAGCAACCACATTAGCCTTACTTGGGTGGTAAAGAATACTCATATCATAATCCTTGAGTAATTCTAACCACCTCCTTCGACTGAGATTTATCTCTTTCTGAGTGAACACATAATGGAGGATCTTGTGATCAGTGAATATGTTAACATGAAAACCATACAAAAAGTGACACCATATCTTCAAAGCAAAAATTATTGCAGCCAATTCCAAGTCATGGGTTGGATAATTATTTTCATGAATCTTCAAATGTCAAGAGGCATAAGCTATAACCTTGATATTCTCAGTCAACTAAAATCCCAAGCAAACTCTTTATGTATCGCAATACACCACAAAAGCTTGAGAACCCTATGGTAAGGTCAAAACCGGAGCGATAGTCAATCTTTTTTTCAATTCCTAAAAACTTTTCTCACAAGCTTCAGACCATTGAAACTTGACTGTCTTCTAAGTTTGCTTGGTCAAAGGAGACGAGATAGAGGAAAACCCTTCAACAACTCTCCTATAATAACCAGTCAAACACAAGAAACTTTGTATCCTGTAGAGACGTGGGTCTAGGACAACTCTAAGATGCTTTTATCTTTTGAGTGTTAACTCCAATCCCATCACCAGAAATAATGTGATTCAAGAATGCCACATACTTAAGCCAAAACTCACACTTGGAGAACTTGGCATATAATTCTTTATCTCTCAAAGTTTGAAGAACTATCCTGAGGTGACTAGCATGATATTCTTCACTCCAACTAGCATGACATTTTTCACTCCTTGAATAAACCAGTATGTCATCAATGAAGACAATGACAGACAAATCCAAATAAGGTTTAATGACTCTGTTCAAAAGATCCACGAATGTTGCAGGTGTATTTGTTTAACCAAAGGACATAACAAGAAAAATTGTAATGCCCATGTCTGGTTCTAGAAATTGTCTTTGGAATATCACAATTCCTAAATTTCAACTAATGGTAACCTGATCTGAGATTAATTTTCGAGAAGCAGGAAACACATGATGTTGGTCAAAAAGATCATATATCCTTTGGAGAGGATATTTCTTCTTGATGGTCACCATATTCAATTGATAGTAGTTTATACACATCCTAAGGGAACCATTTTTCTTACTTACAAACAAGATGGAGCGCCCCAAGGTGAGACACTTGATCGAATCAAACCTTTATCAAACAGATCTTTCAGTGTTTCTTAAACTCCGTTAACTCTATTGGTGTCATTCTGTATGGTGAAATAGAGATAGGACGAGTATCTGGAATGATGTCTATGGAGTAGTCTATCTCTCTTTCAAGAGGGACTCCAGGTAGATCATCAGGAAAAACTTCTAGAAACTCTTTCACAATAGAAATTGACTGAAGGGAAGGTATATCAACACTTGAGTCCTTAACTCGGACTAAATGATAGATACACCCCTTTGAGACTAACTTTCTCGTCTTTAATTACAAAATGAACGACCCTTAGGCTCTGCTGAATTACTAGTCCACTCTATGACTAGATCATTAGGAATTTGGAACTTGACAACTCGAGTTATACAATCTATTGACGCATAACAGGTACCAAGTCAGTCCATAGCTAGTATGACATCAAAATCTGACATATCTAACTCTAATAGATTAGCCATAGTGTTCTTGTGATTGATGGAAACAGGACAATCACGAAAGACTTTTTTTCTCTAGAATAGACTTCCCAACATGTGTAGATACACAAAAGGGTTCACTATGTTTTTCAGGAAGAATCTCAAAGTGATACACAACATAAGGATTTACAAAAGATAAACTTGCTCCGTGTTTGACAAAGTATAAACATCAAAATTAAAGACTTTGATCGTACCTGTGACAACATCTGAAGAATTCTATTGCTCTTGGTGGCTAGTGATTTCATAAAGACGGTTAACCCCTCTGCTAGTAAGAGAAATGGCTCCTCTAGATGCAACCCTATATTGTGGAAGAATTGATGAAGATTGACCTCTATTTCCCGGATTTCCAACCCCTTGCTTATTATTAGGGAACTCTCTCATGAAGTGACCCTCTTGACTAGACTTGAAGCAACCTTTCTGGACATCACAACATCTACCTGGGTGGTTTTACCACACTTAGCACATACAGGAGCCCAACTCCCTCTTTGTGCCACACTACCTTGAGATTGGGCTTGTCTAGCCTTGACATTCTTAGAATTCTGGCCATTATACTCACTTTTGTTTCTGGGCGCAGGTGCACTAGTACATGATGGTGCATGCCTTTTTTGTTTTTAGAATTGTGGTCAATTCTCTCAACCCTTTTGTTGACTAGACTCATTCCCAGTCTTAGCTTTCTTGTTTCTGTACTCTTCTTTGTCCCTCATCTTTTCCACCTCAACTTGTTATACGCACACCATTAATCTCGAAATGTTCATGTCCCCAATAAGCATTACTTTCTGACTCTCTTTTCTTAAAGCACAATGAATACAAAAACAAACAAGTTCATCCTACTCCTCATGTCCTTGACTATCTACGAAGCATAACGAGATATTTGGGTGAATTTCAACCCATATTCATGCACACTGAGTGGGTCCTATTTCAAGGTAAGGAAATCACGTACCTTGGCCTCTTTCTATTCTCAAGGAATGAAACACCTCAAGAAAGCTTCTTCAAAGCAAGTCCAATTCCTATATGGTGCATTTTCATCTCTACCCTCCTTCCTCTGGTCGTACCAAGTCTCAGCCACACTCTTGAGTTGGTATGCAACCAGTTCAACTCTGTTAACACCAAAAACATGCATTACATCAAATACCTTCTTTAACTCTTCTACAAATTTTTTCGGATCCTTGGTAGTGCGCGAAACAGTGAAACTTGGGGGATTCATCCTCAAGAATTCCCGAATCCTTGAAGTGTCATCCCCTTCTTGTCGAGCTCCTCTTTGTTGCCTGACTTGGTTGGTCACGAATTGACTCAACATCCGGATAAACTCACAAAACTCACATTGGTAACCTCCTCTAAAGGTTGCACTGCAGGAGCATTGGGTGAATCTTGTTCCTAAGCTTCTACATTTCTCCTAGCTGGATGAATTTTGTTGCTCTTCATGGAGGCATTGTTATTTGAAATACGCGCAAGCACGAATTAGAGAGAGACTTATTAGAGATAAACTCTCACGCACGAAATGGATTTATAAAAGAAGTGAGAAATTCCTAAATGTTGTAGCCTCCTAATCATAGATGTGGCGCGCTTCACACCGATGATTTAGACCCTACAGAAACGACTCCATTGACTCCCTAGGAATCTTGACCTTTGTGCTCTAATACCAAGTTTTTCATGCCCAGATCCTGCACCCTAGACATGGCCCGCACCCAATGACCATTGTTGGTCTTAAACGGACCCTTGTCCTAGCTTACTTATCTCAGCGGAAGACTTAACTCAACTCAATTATGATATAAGAACATTATTGAAAAAATACTTAAACTTGATTATCTTGGACAAAATTACACTTAAGCCTCAAATAAAATATATGAAATGAAATACATTCAATTGAATTAACTGACTATCCGTCCATGAAGCCTCAACCAATACTAAGATAAATGTTGGGACACACCCAACAACATTTTGAAATTTATACACTGGAAAGCATATAAAAAGGATCCTCCGAAAAATAAGAAGGCTCACCACTGACTCTGAGTGCTCAAACTAGATCAATGATGCGCTGGATGTTGATCCTGGTTACCTTCATCCACATCATAAAACGATGCAGGCCAACTGGAATTAGTATATTGAATGTACGAGTATGTGAGTTTGAGTGCTAAACAACGACTTAATTTTGATGGGAATAAGATGAACTTACATTGGCTCTGCTCAACTAAAGCATTACTTTACTCAATCTATATATATATGTAAAAGTATTATAGTTCTTTGGGAATTTCACTAACAAAAAACTACCACTATGAGCCTAAGTGGTGATACAGCATCTCCGTGCACACTGCCAGAACTTTCCTATACTTTGTCATGACATAAAACATCCTAAACCTAGTGGATCCACTGGCTAAACTTACGTGATCATCTAAAAAGTATTATCCGCTAATGCCCATGATGTATACATAGTTTACATGGATACTTGAATTATGTTTAACTCTCTACCCCACATAGGTGCTCCATACTACTCCCAAAATATACTTTAACCCATACTTTTAAAATAACCTCTTTCCTCATGTTTGGAAATGCTAGTTTCTTCATAACTTAAATGTGAAAACATTTATAGGATTTTAGGGAGTACTTAGTTCCCCTATAGCTTTTGAGAAATGAACTCAGCTTTTACTCTTTGCGTAACTTGAAATTTAACTCTTAGGCAATACATAATCCCCTTATACTTCTTTTTGAAGTAAAGATTTCAACTTTTACTCTTTCTTTAACTCAAAACTTGAGCCTTAAAATGAAGTTAAAATGTTTAAATAAGACTCTTGGATGCTTTAAAAACTTCACTTTATCTTACTCCATTTCCTTAGACTTAAATCTTTAACTTCTTTGACTTTGACCCTAAATTTCCCTGAATTAGTTTATGGTTTACTCCATTGCCTGTATGACGGGTTTACTGACTTTTATTCTATCATTTTCAATTCTAGACCTCCCAAACTTCCATGGATCTACCCCCAAACACTTAAAATAACTAATATACTCAATACCCAATAGTTTAGACTCATAAAACAGCCCGGAAACACAAACTAAACAACTAAGGGTATACTACAAGCCAACCAAAAGGGATTTAACAATTTGTTCATCAAGAAATTCAAGATTTATCATTCAATCTATATGAAACTTGATGAATTAAACACACGCGAAAGATCTCAATTACCTCGATAGGGATCACCCTCGACGAAATCCACACAATTCTTGGCGTTCTTGAAGAATTCTTGATCTTTCTCTTCTTTTTTTTCCCCAAGCCCTAAGCGTTATAAACTTTCCTATAACTGAAATTGGACTTTGTTTTACCCCAAATAAACCCCTGTAACAAATTAGGAAATATTAGGGTGAAAAGACTACTTTACCCTTACTAAAATCCGGAATGGACTTTTCTCTGTCTAACAACCCAACTAACGAAAGAAATATCTCCCTCATATGACATCAAAAATGTGCAAACTCAGCGTCGTTGGAAATATCTTTCCAAGGGCTTTCTGATTATATAAACATCTCACCCTAACTCCTCTTGATATGTGAGTTGTGGATGTTTGAAAATGACCAAAAACATCACTTTTACACTTGCGAAATATTCTAAATTTCCCTATTTATTTCCAAACATGATTATTCTTTGTTTCTTAGCTCATTATTAGTTATTTGAAGTTACGAGATGTCACAGTTTGGAGACCTATTAATTTAACATATGTATTCTCGTAACATAATACCATAGAATCTACAACGTAGTCGTTTAAAGACTTTTGTTTATGGAGAGATTTTCTCTACGCTTTTTTTGTGTGTTTTTATCAGTTTTTTTTTTAAAAAAAAATATATGAAGGATTGTTCAATATTGATGATACATTTTTTAATTCATATAAATATATTTTTATATTTATGACAAGGGTTGTTCATGGTTATGGTTAACAACCAAATCAAATCAAATTTCGAATCGAACCAATTAAAAATTCTGATATTTGGTTTAGTTTAGTTAGTTTTGATTTTTCAATTTTGAAAACCGATACTATTTGGTTTGGTTTTTGTTTGACTAAAAAACAACCGCAAAAATAACCTAACTGGACTGATAAACTAGAATAAATTTTATAATTATGTTCATAATTAGTTTAAAATATTTTGTTAAATATTAATTAAGGGTTCATTTAATTAACTTAAATCTTTAATTTTATCATTTTCTCAAGCTCAACACTTTATCCCAAGTATAACAATCTCAAATCCAAGTCCATCAAAATCCATTTTTGTCTTTACCTGTTGTACTTCACATAAAATAATCACACTTTCTCTTAATTGAATCACATTGTCTGTGTAATAATAACTCTAATATTGCTTAATTGTTTGGCTAGACTCACATTAGCTTTTTTGTAGATTGTTCATGTACTTGGTGTTTGTGTCTATCGAGGTACGCACGTCCTCAAAAATATTATTACTTTCAAACCAAAATGAACCAAAACCAACAATAACCAAATAGATGGTTATTTTTTTCGTTTAGTTTGGTTTGGTTTTAGAAATTTATAAAACTAACTAGATTAGTTTTGTTATAATTTTAGTCAATAATCGGACCACAAACACCCCTATTTATGACCAAGGGTAAAGGAAGAAATAGTAAATAAATTAATTTTATTTTAATTAATGAGAAGTATTGTGGATGTCAATTTTTAATAAGAATAATAAACAGCGAGAAATAAAATTTTACTTCAAAAAAGAATATGTGACTGCAATATAAGTTAAAATTAATAAATAGGGTTGAAAGTAGTGGTGTATACTATTTAGATTAAATTGAAAAACCAAACCAAATCAAATCGAATTCTAATTGGATTGATTTTTTGGATTTTTTGTTTGGTTTTGAATTTATAATTTACTTTGTTTGATTTTCTAGCTTGGTTTCGGATTTAGAAAAATGAAAATTGAAAAACCAATATATATAATATATTTTTTTCAAGTTGTAAATATAACTTTGTTATGTTTCTAATTACCGACATACCCGATTAACCAAATTGTAAAACTCAAACCATAAAGACAATAACTAATCCAAACCCAACTTGTTTTGGTTTGGATTGAGTTACACTTTTTTAAAACAAATAAAAAAAAAATTCAATATGAATAGTACAAAATCAAACCAAAAAATCGAATACACACCCCTAATTAAAAGCAAGTAAAATAGTGTGATCACAATTTTTTTCTAATTAGGAGCTAATAATACAAGAATATAAAAATTATATTCAAGATTGAAAGTAAAAAATATAGTACCGATAGTTAATATCAAGATTCAAAGATCAAGAGAGAGATATTGACTAGAAGCAAAAAAATATTGTTCCCTCTTGTTCTCTCGTGCAAGAGTTTACTTGTCTTTTTTTTTTTGGAAACTTCTAAAGAAGGTCGGTCTAAATTCTATTGATAGCCTATTCTAAATTGCACTTGAGTACTATCATGTTATCATACATCAATACAAGTTTAGAGGTTGTTAATGATATTTAAGTTAGCATCGTACTTTATGCCTTGGACAAAATTGAGAATTTAGTTTGAAGGTCAATCAACGTAGTAACATTATTCCAGTCCTGAGCGAAAAAGGTAAAAATATTGAGCAATATTTTTAAAAAGATAACAGAAATTGAGGATCAAATCAACCGATAATATTTGTATGAAAGGATGGATGTCATTAAGTGGTATGTTGTAAGGATCATGTTGATATAGTCTTATAAAGTTCATGTCAAAATGAGCATTACAAGGCTCATGCTGATATCAGGCTTACAACATTAAAAAAAATATTAATTTTTTTTAAAAAAAAATATTAATGTTTCTTCTCTATTATTTATTCGATTTTGAAAAAAAGCACATTTTTTTTAAAGAAAAGATTAATATTTCTTCTCCATTATTTATTTGATTTTATTGTTCATGTGTTTAAATAGTTAAGAACCTTACAAGGTTATCTCAACATAAGCCTTATGCTCAATTTTTTTGGATTCTTAAAAGAATTTGTTCAATTTTTTGCCCTTTTGGCTGTGAAATCCACATTATCCTATTTTACTTGGTGAAAGTAACGTGGGTGTGTAGTGATAGAGAAACGAGTCTAATGAATAATATTATAGGTGGTTTACTAAATACTATAAAAGAGAGTAATTTTATGTTAAAAAAAGTGTTCTTTTAATCGGTAGAGTTTGAACTCTGTAACTAGTAAGTAGTTATTTGAGTCATGCATTAATTGAATTATCTATCATGGAGAAAATAAATTAAGAGTTATATTGTTGAATCGATAAAAGTTATAACAATTTGAATCACCTTCATTGAAAGTATATTAATAAAATCACTGTATACTTTTAAGGCAATTTTTTTAAAAAATCTGCTCATCAAACTCATAATCAAACTCATTTTGACTGAAAGTATATATACTACTAAAATCAATTTTTATATCTGAACTAAAACTGAAAACTAGTGGAGCATATGTATATTGATTTTGTGAATACGTTGAGTACAAGCATATATTTCTTGAAAAAATGATACAATGTATCTAGTTGATAAGTAACCAATCAACTCATACTCTTTTTTTACAAATATTTAGAAAGTTTTTCCTCTTTGATAGGAGAAAACTCAAAATAAAATTTGAAAATCATGAGGAGTTGTTGAATATTGGATATGTATTAGTATTTGAATTGGCAAAAATATTCATTATCCCCATGATCTTGAAGTTTTTTATTCAATGATTACCTAAATTTTATTTTGGTTCAATCACCCCCCTGAACTTGCTTATTCATCCTACACGTACACATTTTCTGTCCACCTGGCAAAGAAACTGAAATCAAACTCTACAAGGCACGTGAGACAATAATTTTTTTCCACATCATAAAGTTACAACAGTAATATACGTAAAAATCTATTTTTCTTTAATATTTGGGTTATTTTAAAAAAAAATCTCTCTCTATTCTCTACCTATTTATTCTTCTTTATCCCTTTTCCCTTTTTAAATTTCAGATTTTTCTCACTTTTTTTGTTTTAATTGTTATTGCTAAATTCATGAACAATAAGAGGAGACTTTTTTGTTTATGTGGGGCTACTCCAATTCTGAAACTTCCATGGACAAATGACAATCCCGGACGTAGATTTTTCGGTTGTAGACACTATGGGGTATGTATTGTTACTCCATTTTTGCTTTTTATTTGACAAGTTCGTATTATGCAATTTCATTTTTTTAACTTTGATTTTATGAAATGCAGTCCTCATTTCAAAATTCTTGTAAGTTTTTCAATTGGTATGATCCTAAATTTCTGACCCAAGATAATATTGTAATTTTGGGTTTGTTGAAGAAAACCAACAAACAAGAAGAACAACTCAAGTGCAAATGGATATTGAAACTGATTTTGGGTATTAGTTTGATATGCAATGTGATATTGTTCTTTTATTTAGTGTGTCGTTGAATTTATTTTTAATGCAATTGTTATTAACGCAAAATTATTTGGTTCTAGGGTACTCATTTTGTGGATTAGTTTGGTTTGGTGATCTAGTAATGTATGTTTTTGTTGTTTTTGCTGATCAATCTACAATTACATGTAATAGGTACTATGATACCATGAAATAATAACATGAAGGCAACAAACATAACATGACTAGTGCTTTCTTGATCATAAAAAAGAAGCATCATAGTGTTTCATTGTTTCAACCAACAACCACAATAACTTAAGTTAACCAGCAAAGCATAAAACAATCACTACTTTAATGTTAGTTAAACAACCACACAAGCACCAAAACACTAAACAGTAACAACTTTAAGTTTGTTTGAACAACCACAGATTCATCAAAACATAAAAAACTATTTCAAGTTTGGTTGAACAACCATAGAACCATCAAAACATAAAACACTATTTCAAGTTTGGTTTGAGACCCACACAACCACACAACCAAGAAGTTTTCTTTGAGAGTGATTTTCCTTTGGCTTGTGACCTTGTTTGAATGCCATCAACTTTTGATCTGGTTTGAATACGATGCATAACACTTTCGACTTGAAGTTCTCTCTGAGTCATGGCACGTTTTCCTTTCCACTTCAGTCTATTGGTAGGTTTAAAACCAATATCACCTGTCACATGTGCAGAATTCACCAACTACTATTAACCCTCCTTTTGCTAGACAATCCTTGCTGAAATATCAACTACATAGTTATTTTGGGACTCACATTAAGAAGACAAATATAATTTTGACAGTTTATAAGACACTTACTTTAATACACGTATATCCAGTATCAGCAACAAATACACCTTGTCCAACAACTTTAGGCCTCTTGTTGTAACCACTTCCTGCACCTCTTCTTGTACCAGTCTTACTGGTGCTTTCTCTTTCATAATGACCTCTACCCTTCTTTTTTCCAGTGGTGGACTAATATGAGTGGAAAAAGAACACAACAAGACATTAAATTTAATAAGTAATCTAACATAATTTATAAAAGCAAATCAATATGAATGTACATCTTGAGTGGGTGTTGGTGTAGAATTAGGATTTTTTGGTCAATTTCTCTTGTTATGATTTGGTCCTTTGCAAATTGAACATGTCATTACTGTCCCCATTCTTGGCAACTTTCCATCTTTTCTCACTTCACCAATTTCTCTTCTTCTGTTCTTTGGTGGCCTACCAGGCATTTGTCTTGCCTCAAGTTGTTCAACCATTGGGTTTCTGCTTTCAGGCCACATTTCCATTTTTGGGACTAGTTGAATGAAATGAGAATATGTCTTCATATATGTGTCTTTTCTATGCCAACTAGATATTGCGTGTGATGCATCCATGTTCAAGTGGTTCATTGCTGCTATACCATGTGCACATGGGATACCTTTTAATTCCTATGATTTGCAACTACATTTTTGTTGACCCAAGTTCACAGTATGCTTGTATACCCCTTCTAACACTTCAAATCCAACATCACCATTCCTCTGCATTTATCTTGTTACATTTGTATTGAATACCATCATTTCCATTGGAGAAATTCCATCTGTCAATGTTTCAGCAAATGCTCTTGACTTACTCACTCTACTCATCACCTTAACCCTAATTTCTTCCAACATAGTTACAATGGTCTTGTTCCTAGGTCCCAAGATCCAAGAATTGAAACTCTCTGCCATGTTGTTATCTATACTATCACACATTGAAAATGTTTGAATAAAAGCTTTGCACGATGTCTTCTTTTCGTATTTGATAAGGGATTCAACAATACCTATTCCCAGCTTGGACAGGGCATTTATATTGTACTTAAATTGTGCCTCAAATTTTGATCTAGCACAAGCCCAAAATTTCTTCCTTCTATCTAAGCCTCTGAAGTTTTGTGACCAATTTTCTAAAATGTGTCTAGCACACATTCTGTGCTCACATTCTGGAAATAGTTCATCTACAACAGCTATTAGTCCCTGTAGTTGCAAAGCAAAAAAAGCAAGTTAAATATTAGTCAAATTAATTTAGCAATTACATTAAACATAAACAAAAGAAAGATATTCAATTACCTTTTGCATATCACTAATGATAGTTAGCTGGGAACAATTTCCTAGATTAAGATCATCTTTCAGAATGGTCATGAACCATTTCCATGTCAACTTGCTTTCAGTATCAATTAATGCCCATGCTATTGGATACATTTGGTTGTTTGCATCTTTAGCAACAGCTACCAAAAGTTGACCCCTACAATTCCCTTTAGAAAACAACCATCCAACCCTATACATCTTCTGCATCCTTGTTGAAAATCCTTTTTCATAGCATCAAAACAAGAATAAAAAGAGTGAAATTGTTTCATCCCATTTCCTGATTTTGAATCTTTAAGCTTCACAACATAAGTGCTACCAGGATTTGTTTGGAGTAACATATCCTTGTAGTCTAGGATTCTGTTAAATTCTGCCACATGATCTCCCATAATTTGCTTTAAAATAATTTTTCTAGTTTTTAAACGAACTTCCTTGCCTACATGAACATTCAACTCTTTCCACACCAATTCTTGTATCTCTCACCCTTTTATACTAGGTTGAGAAATAATCCTATCTTTCAGATACTTGCATAAGAACTTTGAATTACACAAAATATTTTTGGTGGTCCTGGTAAATTTTTGCCTTGGATTGTATGTCTTGATAGTAAAGTTCTCACTCCTTCCTTCCTTGCTTGCATACAACAGCCATGGACAACCACTTTTACACTTCACTCTCACTCTAGTACTCTCATTCACATACTTATCTAACTCAACTCCTTTTTTATAGCATATTTTGTAACTGCCTCTCTAAATTGCTTTACACTTTCAAATATCAAACCACACTACCATATTACAATATCACAAGAAGAATCATATACCCTATTACTCTTCTTTCTCCCCCTTAAATTCCCTCATTCAAGTTCATCATCAGAAACATGTTCTTCTTCATCACTTTGAAAACTATCAAAGTCAGAACTGTCATAGTATGGCTCATCCTCTGTTAGCTTACCCTTGAAATTTTTTTTCCCTTTTTCAATATCCCCATACCCTTCATCAAATCAAACTTCACCTAAAAAACCTTTTGGTTTTTCCTTCTTCTTTCTCCTCTTACTTTCTCTATTTTTTCTCACATCTTCCTTAACAATGCTCAACTCCTCATGCAAATCACTTCCATAGTCAATAGACTGGTCAGAACAGACAGAATCACTGTCTATCCTCTTCTGCATTTTCTTGTGTAGTTGGCTCAACTTCTTGTTGAATAGAAAGTTCAGTTCCTTATTAGATAGTTGGTTCAACTGCTTCTTCAGTATCAGTCCAATCTATTGAAGAATAATCATCATCACTTTCTTGTTCGACGCTTGCAACCCCACCATTTTCAAGTCTTTCAGTAGCTGGAAAGGAAGAAGAGGAACCTAACCCTAGATCTGATTTTTTTGGTTGTGCAGTTAGAGATTCCCCATGTGAATTAAAAGACTCAACCACTTGACTTAAACATTGACTAATTTGACCTTCACTGGGACCCACATCATCCAGAATAGTGTTATCACACATAAATATCTATTGTGTCCCCATCATGCATAAATAATGCCATGCTACAAATGTCCATGTCATTTTTCAATTCCGCCAAATCAACGCCTAGAGATGGAGCTGCATATGTTTTTCCTAACATACTAATCCCAAAAGACTTAGCATAATCTGCAAGTTCAGGAATTGATAAATGATCTTCATCCATATTCTCTACATATTCAATCCTACCCCCAACATATACTAGACCTACCTCACTCACAAACATACCCCAAAATTTGAACCTTAAATTGAGGTACTTATAAGTCATAGTGTCAACCTATAACCACAATAATAATCGGTATATTGTACAATGCCAGCAACAAAATCGAAGCATACATAATAAAACCAAAACATAAGCAGCAATTGGTACTTAGTATAGTAGATGTATTACTCATCAACATACAATAGGCATCCCACACGATATACTTAAACAAATTATAAAATACCCCACCATTTAACAATACTAGAAACCATAATACTTAGAACCTTAATTTTACCAAAAAGCTAAATTTTTAAACTGATTATCAGAAACCTTAATGCTCATGCATGAATAAGGTAAAAAAACTACATAATAATACATTCATTAAGTGAAAACTCTAGTTGAAAAGTATTAGACCCCTAATCGGAAACTCAATCAAAAACTATGGCGAAACGTTAAACGAAAAATAGGGCAAAATATGAATGAAAAAGTAAAGAAAATAGACAACAATAGATCAAGCCTTCGCGAAATTGAGTGGATAATCACTTTCTTGTAGACACAATTTTAGACAAGATCCAAAGAAAATTCACCAATCGACCAAACACTTCACGAAATGTAGCAACTCGTTACTCCAGAACTGCAAGTGGCACAAATCTACTCATTACTTTGTCAATTACACTTGCCAAATCTACTCGTTACTTTGTCGATTACACTATCCAAATATACTTGTGAGAGGTTTAGAAAAAAGCAAAGAGGTTTAGAGCAAAACGGAGAAGCTTCTTTCAGAAGTTTTAAGATTTATGAATTGTGAAGGTCGGTATTATATAGGTAACAAAATATTTTTCTAGGTGGCAAAATATTTATCTAGGTGTCGTGCGCGTGTAGACACGATCATATTGAGTGGACAGAAAAGGTGTATGTGTAGGATGAATAAGCAAGTTCAGGGGGGTAATTGAAACAAAATAAAGTTTAGGTGTACATTGAATAAAAAGCTTCAAGTTCAGGGGGGTAATGAATACTTTTGCCTTTTGAATTGGATTATAGTTAAGATATGACACTTTAGCCTAATTTAACCTCGGAAGTAAGCTCATGACAGGAGGTTTTCCTAATTCCATATAAAGATATAAAATTATCATCCCTCTACCGATGTGGGACATCTTAACAAATATCCATACTAAAAAGGTGGAAGATAAAAAAAAAAAAGGAAAGCAGACATAATAAATATAACAACCATATTGGAAAAACACATCCTTGAAGATGTGAGCTTTCTACAGGACCGTGGACATCAATATATATATATATATATATATATATATATATATATATATATATATATATATATATTGGCGTAATACATTAATATGCCCTTTAACTTGGTCTCGTTTTACATTTACAGTACTCTTAAACTTTGAGTGTGCACAAGCAGACACTCAAACTTGTATAAAGTTGAACAAGTAGACACATGAGTCATATATGACATAATACAGATAAGCCACCACGTATAAAACCAATTACCATGTAGGATGTCACGTAACACACGTGTGTATAATTTTTCAATCTTATACAAGTTTGTGTGTCTACTTATTCATACTCAAAGCTAGAGGACATAAACGTAAAATGAAATAAATTTAAAGGACATATTTATGCGTTATGACTTTATATTTTAAAGCGTCTTAGTTATTCACTGTCCTAATATTTTTTTGTCATATATTTTTAAGGCTTCTTAATTAGTTATTGACTAGTGTACTTTGCCACGCTTCGCGCAATTAAAAATATTAAATATACTTTGAAATTATTAGTTTCATTACTTGACAAATATTTTAATAATAAATAATTCAGTAAAGGAGAGAAAATTAAGTTATGAATCTAATCTATTCAAAGAAATTGCAAAAACAATTATGCTACAAATTGGTGATAAGAGAAAAGTTGAAAGATAAAAGTTGATATGAAAAAACTTCAGGTAATTAAAGTTCATCATAGTTTCAAACTGATTAAAGTTAATGATTTAGAGCAATCTTATTAGTTCAATCACAATCTACTCCATCATAAAGTACTCCGCTAATATTAGTTGATAATTTTTGACACCCAATTTTGATCGACCTTAGAAATACTATTCGATTAGATACGTATTTGAAATTTTAGAATTTTTAGTCGACTTTGCTTGAAAATGATATATTTTAGTATGTTTTACGTTATAAAATTATTGTAAAAATTACTAAAATAGTTTACAATTATTAATGAATTTCAAATGTTTAAATATTTAAATGATTTTCAATTACATAAAATATTTTAATGTAGTATTTTAATTAAATAGTAATTCCTACACTTTTCCTTAAAATTATTTAAATTCTAGCCTATTCTATCATAATTTCTTCCAATTTTAGCCACTCCACTTCAAAATTAATTCCAATCATAGCCACTCTTTCATCTCAAATCTAGCCAATTTAATTGCAATTTTAGCCATTGCATATCTTTCCCAATCTAATTTCAAGACTTCATCTTTTGATCTCATCCGTCGATCTTTTAAATAAATCTTAGATTAAATCCTACTTGTCCATCTAAACTAATCCTATGGCTCAGATTTAATCTACTATTCTAACTAAAAGAACCTAATTCCTAAAATTTAACTCATTCATATCCCTCCCCCTCCTCGGCAGCCGCCTCCCCTCTCCCTTCTTTCTCCCCGGCGACCCATCTTCCTCTTCCCCCTTCCTCTCCAGTTGCCGCCCCTCTCCCTCTCCTCCATTTTTCCCGGCGAGGGAGACACCGGGCGGGAATACCAAGCAGTGTCGTTGCTCTTCTCTCTCTCTTCTTCCCCTTCCCGTCTCTTCCTCCCCACTCTCTTCTTCTCCCCTCTTCTCCCTCTCGTCTTCCTCTTCACCCCTCTCTCCAGCAGCCAGACCTCCCTCTTTTCTCTCCATCCATTCTTTTTGGCGAGAATCGCCACCTCCAAGCGATGTCAGTGACCCTTCTCTCTTTTCCCCTCTCCCCCTTCTCTCCTTCTCGCTCCTCCTCCTTGCCTCCCCTTCGCTCTTCTCTTCCTCTTCTCCACTCCAACGAGCTGCCACGCAGCTCCGACCAGCAGCATCAACAACGGAGAACAGCCGCCCCATCTCCTATCTTCCTCTCTTTTCCTCTTCTTGTCCTTTCCCCTCTCTCCTCCGCCTCCTCCCCCTTCCCTTCCTTCTCCTCTTCTCCCTCTCTCCGCCTCCCTCTTCTCCGATCTCTTCTCCTCCTCCCTTCTCGCAACAGCTGCGACCAGCAGCCCAATGCCCCCTCTTTCCCTCTTCTTCCCCTTCTTTCCCATTCTGTCTTGTTTGCAGGACCAGGTGCAGCAGTAGCTGCGCGAACTTGCAGCTTCGACAACTCCCAACTGCATGAACTCTAGCAACTAGCAATGGTTCGGACAAGAGCTTCAAACCATTCAAAAAATGTGGATGATTGATCTCAATAGATCTGTCCAGGTCTATTCTTTTTTCGTTTTCAGATTATTATTATTCATATCTTAGCATTGATTAATTGGGGTCCTTGATCTGCTCAAGATTTCTATGAAGAATTATTTTTCTATGTGTTTAGGAGATTAACAAGTCCTATAAACTTCATCTAGGTGAGTTGATTATTTTTATCATGTCTTTGATTTTTTTTTTTTATCTTTTTTTCTCTACTTGATTATGTGTATTGGCAAAATATCATCGTTTAATTTGAATTGTCAAAAGATATCTTTGCTTATTAGTATACTCTTGGTTATTTGGATTGTTCGGGTGTAATATGAATATCCTTAATTTTAATCGTTTCTCCATGATTAATGTCGAAAGAATTATCTTTTATCAGGATGATTTAGTTTACTATTCAAAATTTTCCCCTTAATAAATAAATAAAGCTCTTGTAAATATTATGATAACTGATTTGGAGGATGAATTATTTTCTTATCTTAAATAATTATTGTTTAAATTGATATCTTGTATTGTTTAATTCATGGGTTGACTTTAGTTCATTCGTTTAAGAAATTTATAATGTTGTGAATTGGTTCCATCCCTTAATTATAATATAGATTGATTCTAACCTTTTTATTTTAGGAAAATCTTTATTAGTTTGGTAAAAAGAAATAATATCAATTTTCTGGTTCGATTCTCTTAAAATTAAAATATATTAATTGATCTTTTTCTCTTTTTCGATTTGTGAGTTGACTAGCATCTTACTTGTTTTTATATGGCTCTTCATTATTTAAGGAGAAAATTATTACTCTCTCTTAATTTATTCTTACTTGCTTATATTTGGTAAAAAATAATTTAAATATTTTCTGATTTTGGCTTCTCTTTATTTAAGAAAAATATATATTACCCTTCCTAATTGTTCTTATTTGCTTATATTTGGTAATGATATTTTTAATTTGGTTGATTTGAATCTTCTTTTGAATAAGGAAAATATGATAATTAATTGATTTCCTTTAAAAATTTCCTTATTTGTTCCTCCCTCTTCTACAATATATAGAGAACTATTCATTCTTTATAAAAAAAAAAACACATTCACATCTTTGAGAAAAAACACACATTCTCCCAACTCACACTAACTCTTGCTAGAATTTCTCTCCTTCTCTCATTGCTTATACACAGATTCATTCTCTCAACTCATCACTCCTTCTTATAATACAAGTTGATAATATTTTCTGCAGAATTAGTTACTCCTCTTTATTAATTTCAATTTTATTTTTTTGCATAATTATAATATATATCTGTGTTGAGAAACGAAACAACAAGGAAGAATCCAAGTTAGTTTCATTACCTTTTTAGGTTTGATAATATAAATATGGTTATTCTTTATCTCTTTTTGTGTGTAATTTACGTATATATGAGAGGAATTTTCTATTATAAGTCTACTTTATTACAATTATTTCCTCATCAGATATGCATTACATTACCTCTTCTTCCAGGTTTTCAACTTAGAGTTCAAGATGTTGAAGACTTACCTAGAAGAAATTGTGGACGAAGCCTCGTTCATTTTTATTGTTATATATATGATTATTCGCTTTTTATTTTTACTTATTATTATATTTGTACAACTCTTTAACTCTATATTTATAAAATAAAGTTTTTTTTTTTGGGGGGGGGGGGGGGGGAACCACCTAAGAAAAGGGGATTTACATGCTACTTGTTTAACGTAATTTTCAAAGTTAGAAAGCATGCCTATAGGTTTATTCTGTTTTAAATCATTTTACCACCTAGAATTCTTGTTTGTAGGTGTTGTCATCTAACCAATGTTCAACATGCTTGACTCTTTGTTTGTTAATGAGTTTTAAAATAACTACATTCCAATAATTTTTGAACGTTAAAATCATCTTAATAATTTAGTAGGCTCATCGGTTAGATGTAAAAAACTATGTTATAATTTTTTTAGCATTGTCTTGTCACTGTAACGACCCGTTTAGTCGTTTTGAGCAGCAGATTTTATTTCTGGAAAACTGGCTGAAACCACGGACCCCACGACGGACCGTCACAGGCATGATGGACCGTCGCAGGGTCTCGTTTTAATATACTTAGGAATTCTGAAATTGGGTACTGAAAATCGACTCTCTGAACTTCGTGACGGACTTGCAGGACGGACCGTCACAGGTGTGACGGACCGTCACAGTGTCCTTGGTGAAAAATAGAACTCTAATCGTTACGACGACCTGTGTGACGGACCATCGCAGGCACCACGGCGCGTCACAGGTTGCGTAATCCCAGTTGAAGTCGGAATTCTGGTTAAGTTTTAAGGGACGTTTTGGACTATTCTTTCCTTAATTATAGATTTCGTGGGTTTATATTAATAACTCAAATTCTTGAGGGATAAAAGAGGTAACTTTGGGTTGATTAGTGGGGTATTATTGTCATCTTTTACACTTAATTATATGATAATTAGGGTAAAAAGAAAGAGGGTTTGAATAAGAAAAAGAGAAAGAACAAGAGAGAGAGAAGAGAAACGAATTGAGGGAGAATCGATCGAGGAGAAGAGAAACAAGCTTTGGAAAATTCTTGCTTAATCACTAGTCTTCGGTGGAGGTAGGTTATGGTTATTTTATGCTATTCGTAGTAGACTCTTAATAGCGAATGATATGTGTTGGTAGTATTATAAAGTCTTCTATATGCTTAATTGTATGCTTGCATGAATATGATTATGTGATTTTGATAAAACAAGCATGATGAAAACCATTGAATCCCAAATCTTGAAAGAAACTTTAATCTACTTATTAATGATGATGCCTTGGTATAAAAGAAGGCTCGATGAATTAAATTGATGGGATTGATGATGCCTTGGTATAGAGAAGGCTTGATGAACGGATAGAATGAGATTAGTGGATCGGAGTGTCACGTTCCGACACATAGTATTAGTGGATCGGAGTGTCACGTTCCGACACATAGTATTAGTGGATCGGAGTGTCACGTTCCGACACAGAGTATTAGTGGATCGGAGTGTCACGTTTCGACACATAGTATTAGTGGGACGGGTGTCACGAACCGACACGTAGAATTAGGGGATCGGAGTGTCACGTACCGACACATATAGGGGATCGGAGTGTCACGTTCCGACACATATAGGGGATCGGAGTGTCACGTTCTGACACATATAGGGGATCGGAGTGTCACGTACCGACACATATAGGGGATCGGGTGTCACGAACCGACACGTAGAATTAGGGGATCGGAGTGTCACGTACCGACACATAGTGGTAGGGGATCGGAGTGTCACGTACCGACACAAGAGGAAGAAAGATAATGAATCTTGAAAGATGATAATATACTCAACATAATGAACATAATTCCCAAATTAGTATGGTATTGAGGCTTCAGCCCTCATGGATGAACTTGATGGTACTTATTGATGATTATAGTACTTGTTGTTGTTACATGTTGAGTTTATAGTTGATTTATGATATTAACTGATATATACTGTTTTCTATTTTGAGTTGGCCGATGATATCTACTCAGTACTTGTGGTTGTACTGACCCCCTACTTTTATGTTTTCTTCTTTGTTATTTGTGGAATGCAGCAAACATTCCGTCATCTTCAACTCAATAGTAGATCTAGCCAGTCTTCACTACCTTCGGAAATTCAGGGTGAGCTAATGCGTCTAGCTTGGACTGCATCTTCTTCTTCAAGTCTTGATGCCTTAAACTTCCGGCATGGACTAGCTTTTATTCGTTTTAGCTTCTTAGACGTTTTTAGTTTAGTAATTTGAGGATAGATGTTCTTGTGATGATGACTTCCAGATTTTGGGAATAATAGATGTTGAAAATTTAGAAGTTATTGAATTGGTTTTTATTAATGAGTTTAAGTCTTCTGCATTACTTTATGTTGATATTACATTGAAATGTTAAGGTTTAGATTTGTTGGTTCGCTCACATAGGAGGGTAAGTGTGGGTGCCAGCCGCATCCCCGATTTGGGTCGTGACAAACTTGGTATCAGAGCATTAGGTTTGTTGGTCTCATCACACAAGAACAGGTCTAGTAGAGTCTTAAGGAACGGTAGGGGGACGCCTTTACTTTTCTTTGAGAGGCTATAAGACTTTAGGAAAATTCCATTCTTTCATTCTTTCTTTCGTGCTACTACTTGAGTCCAATTGGTATCTAGGTGATACAAATTGGTATCTGACCATCTTCACTCTATTTCGCAGATGGTTAGAACTAGAGCAACGACCGCACCAGCAGCAACAACGGCACGGCAAGAAACGTCTGAGCCAGCCACTAGGGCTGTGGCTCGAGGAAGAGCAGCGGCAAGAGGCCGTGGAAGAGGTCGTGGGAGGACGTCCTCTAGAGGAAGAGGACAAGCCCCTAGCCCATCTGATACTAGGGCGGTGACTCCTCTACCGACTGAGGAGGTAGTAAGAGAGGGTGAGGAAGGGGAAACTGAACAAGAGCAGAATGAGGAATTGCCACCCCAACCTACCCCAGAGATGATCAATCAGGTTCTTGCTTACCTTAGCGGGTTATCTGATCACGGTCAGGCACCTCCAGTGGTTTCTGCACCAACACCTCCAGTTTCAGAGATGCGACATGCGGCTACTATGGCTCCTCGTATGGATGCCTCATTGGACATAGGCACGTTTCCACGTCTGACTACTGGGCCTATAATGACAAATGATCAGCATGAACTTTTCAGTAAGTTCTTAAAATTGAAACCTCCAGTCTTCAAGGGTGCAGAATCTGAGGATGCTTACGATTTTCTGGTTGATTGTCATGAGCTACTACACAAGATGGGTATCGTAGAATGGTTTGGCGTAGAGTTCGTGAGTTATCAGTTTCAAGGGAACGCCAAAATATGGTGGCGGTCACATGTTGAGTGTCAACCAACAGAGGCACCACCTATGTCTTGGGCATCGTTCTCTAGCTTGTTTATGGAAAAGTATATCCCAAGGACTTTGAGAGATAGAAAAAGGGATGAGTTCTTGAGTCTAGAGCAAGGTAGGATGACGGTTAACGCATATGAGGCAAAATTCCGTGCATTATCCAGGTATGCCACCCAACTTTGTTTCAGTCCACAAGAACGGATTCGCCGTTTTGTGAAGGGGTTGAGGTCAGAATTGCGGATTTCAGCCTTACAGGTAGCGGCTACGGCAAAATCCTTCCAAGAGGTGGTAGACTTTGTGATAGAGGTAGAAGGAGTGAAGCCAGATGACCTCACTACGACATCGACATCAAAGAGGTTTCGAAGGGGAGGTGAGTTTAATGGTTCTTACTCTAGAGGACAGAGCTCCGGAGGTTACTCAGTTCGACCAATTCAGTCTTCACTACAGACTGTAGTTGGGGGTCCACCTCAGAACGGTCAACACTACTCTGAGAGACCTATGTCTGACTCCAGAGAGTGTTATGGATGTGGGGAGATTGGACATATTAGGAGGAATTGTCCAAAACAGAGTTACAGACCCCCAATAGCTAGAGGTAGAGGTGGTCATGGTAAAGGCCGCTTTTCTGGAGGACCTGGTGGTCGAGGTAATGGTGGTCACCACAACGGCAGAGGTGATGGACAAATTGGAGCCACTACGACACAACATGGTAGGGGCAACGGACAGACTGGTGATAGGGCCCATTGTTACGCTTTCCCTGGGAGATCTGAAGCGGAGGCGTCTGATGTTGTTATCACAGGTAATCTTTTGGTTTGTGATTGCATGGCATCTGTATTATTTGACCCTGGCTCCACGTTTTCGTATGTATCTTCATCATTTGCTAATGATCTAAACTTGCATTGTGAATTACTCGACATGCCTATTCGTGTTTCTACTCCGGTGGGAGAGTCTGTGGTAGTGGAAAAGGTATATAGGTCTTTTTTGGTAAATTTTGTGGGGAGCAATACTTATGTAGATTTGGTTATCTTAGAAATGGTTGACTTTGATGTAATTCTGGGTATGACTTGGCTTTCTCCAAATTTTGCGATCTTGGATTGTAATGCTAAAACTGTGACGTTAGCTAAGCCTGGGACAGATTCGTTAGTGTGGGAGGGTGACTACACTTCCAATCCGGTGCGTATTATATCCTTTCTTCGTGCTAAGAAAATGGTTAGTAAAGGGTGTTTAGATTTCTTGGCACATCTCAAGGATGACACTACTCAAGTTCCTTCAATTGAGTCAGTTTCGGTGGTCCATGAGTTTTTGGATGTGTTCCCCGCAGATCTTCCTAGTATGCCACCGGATAGGGATATCGACTTTTGCATTGATTTGGAACCGGGCACTCGCCCCATTTCTATACCCCCTTATAGAATGGCTCCCGCGGAGTTAAGAGAGTTAAAGGCACAACTTCAAGAGTTGTTGAGCAAAGGCTTCATTAGACCAAGTGCATTTCCTTGGGGTGCTCCTGTTTTGTTTGTGAAGAAGAAGGATGGGAGTTTTCGGATGTGCATAGACTATAGACAACTGAACAAGGTAACTATTAAGAACAAGTATCCTCTTCCTCGCATTGATGACTTGTTCGATCAGTTACAAGGTGCTTGTGTCTTCTCTAAGATTGACCTGAGATCCGGTTATCATCAATTAAAAATACTGGCAACGGATGTACCAAAGACTACTTTTCGAACTAGGTATGGACATTATGAATTTGTGGTGATGTCCTTTGGTCTTACGAATGCCCCTGCTGCGTTCATGAGCTTGATGAACGGGATATTTAAGCCGTATTTGGATCTCTTTGTGATCGTATTTATTGATGATAAACTGATATACTCTAAAAGTAAGAAGGAACATGAGGAACATTTGAGAATTGTATTAGAAATGTTGAGGGAGAAAAAGTTTTATGCCAAGTTCTCTAAGTGTGAGTTTTGGCTAGATGCAGTGTCCTTCTTGGGGCATGTAGTTTCTAAGGATGGAGTGATGGTGGATCCTTCTAAGATTGAGACAGTGAAGAATTGGGTAAGACCCACTAATGTGTCAGAAATACGGAGTTTTGTTGGGTTAGCTAGCTACTACCGCCGCTTTGTCAAGGGATTCTCTTCTATTGCTTCCCAATTGACGAACTTGACTAAGCAGAATGTTCCATTTGTATGGTCGGATGAGTGCGAAGAAAGTTTTCAGAAACTCAAGACTTTGTTGACTACCACACCTATCCTCACCTTGCCGGTAGAGGGTAAGAACTTCATTGTTTATTGTGATGCATCCTATTCGGGTTTGGGTGCAGTGCTAATGCAAGAGAAGAACGTGATTGCTTATGCTTCAAGACAATTAAAAGTGCATGAACGTAACTACCCAACTCATGACTTGGAATTGGCCGCGGTAGTATTTGCATTAAAGCAATGGAGGCACTATTTATATGGGGTTAAGTGTGAGGTCTATACGGATCATCGTAGCCTACAGTATGTCTTTACTCAGAAAGATTTAAACTTGAGACAGAGGAGATTGATGGAACTACTGAAGGACTACGACATCACTATTTTGTATCATCCGGGGAAGGCAAATGTTGTGGCAGATGCCTTGAGTAGAAAGGCGGGAAGCATGGGAAGTCTAGCTCATTTGCAAGCTTCTAGACGCCCATTGTCTAGAGAAGTGCAGATTTTGGCTAATGACCTCATGAGGTTAGAAGTAGATGAGAAGGGAGGATTGTTAGCTTGTGTGGAGGCAAGATCCTCCTTCCTTGACAAGATTAAGGGGAAGCAGTTTGATGATGAGAAATTGATCCGGATTCGAGATAAAGTGTTGCAAGGAGAGGCTAAAGAAGCAACAATCGATGAGGAAGGTGTGTTGAGGATTAAGGGAAGGGTATGTGTACCCCGCGTCGATAATTTGATCAACACTATTCTGACAGAGGCTCATAGTACAAGGTATTCTATACATCCGGGTGCAACCAAGATGTATCGTGACCTAAAGCAACACTTTTGGTGGAGTAGAATGAAGCGTGATATTGTTGACTTTATTGCCAAATGTCCAAACTGTCAACAAGTAAAGTATGAACACCAGAGGCCCGGAGGAACGCTTCAGAGAATGCCCATTCCTGAATGGAAGTGGGAGAGAATCGCAATGGACTTTGTGGTTGGTCTTCCAAAGACGATGGGTAAGTACGACTCTATTTGGGTGATTGTTGATAGGTTAACTAAGTCTGCTCATTTTATTCCGGTCAAGGTGACTTACAATGCAGAGAAGTTAGCCAAGATCTATATCTCAGAAATCGTTCGATTGCATGGGGTTCCACTATCCATCATATCTGATAGAGGTACACAGTTTACTTCTAAGTTTTGGAAAACATTGCATGCAAAATTGGGTACTAGGTTGGACCTTAGTACCGCGTTCCATCCTCAGACCGATGGTCAGTCTGAGCGAACGATTCAAGTGTTGGAGGATATGCTTCGCGCATGCGTGATAGAGTTTGGTGGCCATTGGGATAGCTTCTTACCTTTGGCAGAGTTTTCATACAATAATAGCTATCACTCCAGTATTGATATGGCTCCATTTGAAGCATTGTATGGGAGGAGGTGTAGATCTCCCATTGGTTGGTTTGATGCATTTGAGGTTAGACCTTGGGGTACTGACCTCTTGAGGGATTTGTTAGATAAGGTGAAGTGCATTCAAGAAAAGCTTCTAGCGGCGCAAAGTAGACAAAAGGAGTATGCAGACTGAAAGGTTAGAGACTTGGAGTTCATGGAGGGTGAACAAGTCTTGTTGAAGGTTTCACCCATGAAAGGGGTGATGCGGTTTGGCAAAAGAGGTAAGTTAAGTCCAAGGTATATTGGACCATTTGAGATACTAAAGCGAATAGGGGAGGTGGCTTATGAATTAGCCTTGCCCCCAGGGCTGTCCGGAGTGCATCCGGTATTTCATGTGTCCATGTTGAAAAGATACCACGGGGATGGAAACTACATCATCCGTTGGGATTCAGTTTTGCTTGATGAGGATTTGACTTATGAGGAGGAACCGGTTGCTATATTAGATAGAGAAGTTCGCAAGTTGAGGTCGAGAGAGATTGCATCCATCAAAGTTCAATGGAAGAATCGACCGGTTGAAGAGGCTACTTGGGAGAAGGAGGCAGATATGCAAGAAAAATACCCACATCTGTTTACAGATTCAGGTACTCCTTTTCGCCATTGTTTTTCTTCTTTTGATCGTTCGGGGACGAACGATGGGTAAATTGGTATCTATTGTAACGACCCGTTTAGTCGTTTTGAGCAGCAGATTTTATTTCTGGAAAACAAGCTGAAACCATGGACCCCACGACAGACCGTCACAGGCACGACGGACCGTCGCAGGGTCTCGTTTCAATATACTTAGGAATTCTGAAATTGGGTACTGAAAATCGACTCTCTGAACTTCGTGACAGACTTGCAGGACGGACCGTCACAGGTGTGACGGACCGTCATAGTGTCCTTGGTGAAAAATAGAACTCTGATCGTTACGACGACCTGTGTGACGGACCGTCGCAGGCACGACGGCCCGTCACAGGTTGCGTAATCCCAGTTGAAGTCGGAATTCTGGTTAAGTTTTAAGGGACATTTTGGACTATTCTTTCCTTAATTATAGATTTCGTGGGTTTATATTAATAACTCAAATTCTTGAGGGATAAAAGAGGTAACTTTGGGTTGATTAGTGGGGTATTATTGTCATCTTTTGGGGCCGTCGAGAGAGATTTGCATGTGTTAGCTAGCCTCATATCTTTCTCAATGTCCGGACATCTATCCAATGCCTTCCTGCTTTCCGCCCACTTAATTATATGATAATTAGGGTAAAAAGAAAGAGGGTTTGAATAAGAAAAAGAGAAAGAACAAGAGAGAGAGAAGAGAAACGAATTGAGGGAGAATCGATCGAGGAGAAGAGGAACAAGCTTTGGAAAATTCTTGCTTAATCACTAGTCTTCGGTGGAGGTAGGTTATGGTTATTTTATGCTATTCGTAGTAGACTCTTAATAGCGAATGATATGTGTTGGTAGTATTATAAAGTCTTCTATATGCTTAATTGTATGCTTGCATGAATATGATTATGTGATTTTGATAAAACAAGCATGATGAAAACCATTGAATCCCAAATCTTGAAAGAAACTTTAATCTACTTATTAATGATGATGCCTTGGTATAAAAGAAGGCTTGATGAATTAAAGTGATGGGATTGATGATGCCTTGGTATAGAGAAGGCTTGATGAACGGATAGAATGAGATTAGTGGATCGGAGTGTCACGTTCCGACACATAGTATTAGTGGATCGGAGTGTCACGTTCCGACACATAGTATTAGTGGATCGGAGTGTCACGTTCCGACACATAGTATTAGTGGGACGGGTGTCACGAACCGACACGTAAAATGAGGGGATCGAAGTGTCACGTACCGACACATATAGGGGATCGGAGTGTCACGTTCCGACACATATAGGGGATCGGAGTGTCACGTACCGACACATATAGGGTATCGGGTGTCACGAACCGACACGTAGAATTAGGGGATCGGAGTGTCACGTACCGACACATAGTGGTAGGGGATCGGAGTGTCACGTACCGACACAAGAGGAAGAAAGATAATGAATCTTGAAAGATGATAATATACTCAACATAATGAACATAATTCCCAAATGAGTATGGTATTGAGGCTTGAGCCCTCATGGATGAACTTGATGGTACTTATTGATGATTATAGTACTTGTTGTTGTTACATGTTGAGTTTATAGTTGATTTATGATATTAACTGATATATACTGTTTTCTATTTTGAGTTGGCCGATGATATCTACTCAGTACTTGTGGTTGTACTCACCCCCTACTTTTATGTTTTCTTCTTTGTTATTTGTCGAATGCAGCAAACGCTCCGTCATCTTCAACTCAACAGTAGATCTAGCCAGTCTTCACTACCTTCGGAAATTCAGGGTGAGCTAATGCGTCTAGCTTGGACTGGATCTTCTTCTTCAAGTCTTGATGCCTTGAACTTCCGGCATGGACTAGATTTTATTCGTTTTAGCTTCTTAGACGTTTTTAGTTTAGTAATTTGAGGATAGATGTTCTTGTGATGATGACTTCCAGATTTTGGGAATAATAGATGTTGAAAATTTAGAAGTTATTGAATTGGTTTTTATTAATGAGTTTAAGTCTTCCGCATTACTTTATGTTGATATTACATTGAAATGTTAAGGTTTAGATTTGTTGGTTCGCTCACATAGGAGGGTAAGTGTGGGTGCCAGTCGCGTCCCCGATTTGGGTCGTGACAGTCACATAGAAACCATGCCTAAGGATTAAAATGTTCATATGATTTAGAGTTACAAAATCATGCCTATATGTGTTACGCCGTTCTGAACACCTAGAAATCATGGTTATAGGTTTGTAAAAAAACTTTTAGCATATCCATAATTAAAATAAAATTTGTTGTGCATATTTTTACCCTTCTTAAATTAGCTTATATTATTAATTAGTGATCTTATTTGTCCTCTTGAAGATTTCCGCTTTTATGATGCAATATGTTATTTTTAAAAAATAATAATAATAACAAGAAAAGTTTGATGCATTTAACAAATTTCTTGACTTTTAAATACATTTCATATTAAAATCTTTGCATATAATTTATTGACTACATTAATGCTCTACTATTTTTTTTTCTTTTCTACAAAAGATTTACAACATGCTTTTCTTAGTCATTGTTCAATCCTCCTTTCAAACTATGGATAGATTATGACATTTGTTTTAAATACATAAATATATATATATATATATATATATATATATATATATATTATAAGTACTGTCTCCTAACTATCGTTAGTGTGAAAGTCGAAGGAATTACGAGGTCTAATTCCAATTTTTTTTTAAATTCCACGCATCCCCGGAAGTACCACCTACCCATGATATTCAAAAGGGATTATGTGTGTTTATATGTAAATATTTATGTGCCTATATGCAAACTAAATTCTTTTTTTAAAAACATCTTCAGAATATAAACTTTTTATTATTTTTCTAAGACCAACTTCAAAACAAAATTGTTTCTATGGTGGCGGAGCGCGATTAACAATATCGTGACATCATCCCTATGAAGAAACAAACATTTTTTTGATAAAAATTATTTCCAAATTTTACTCAAATTTTCAAAAAAAAAGATTTTTTGCACATCTTATTCTTGTTTGGTGCGGTATAATAAATCAAATTGAATTTTTTTTTTGTGTGCATATTCTGCCTTTTTGTTTATTTCTATATTAAGTGCTTAATATTTGGTCAACATTTTAATCACATAGTTCGTATGCTCAAAAATAAATAATTGAAATAGTCTTAATCGTTTAGCATTTTATTTGGGGTAGATTAAAATAAAAATAATAAAATTATTTGCCCATTTATTTGCCTCTTTTCTATCCCCTCGCCTATCTTTAATTTTTTATTTAATGTTTATTTATTGTTAACACTTAGTTTTGCATGCTTAAATAATTAATAGTAAAAAATAATAATAATTTATTTCTCAATTGTTTAATATTTTATCACTAAGACTGGCATATTTAAATATTACATAAAATAATAATATGAGTTATTTGTTCGATTTGTTTAACACATAGTTTCGTATGTTAAAATAAATAAAAATAAACTCGATTGTTTATTTATTGCTATCACCTAGCCTTGCATGTTTAAATTAATAAAAATAATAAAATATTCTTAATTGTTTTATATCACTTAGCAAGCTTATATAAACTAATAAATGAAGTGATCTTATTTGCTACTTGTAACCCCCACGTAGATTGCATGAGATACAGCTGGAACCCGCATTTGTGGACCTCGAGGGATGCCTAACACCTTCCCCTCGAGGTAATTTGAACCCTTACCCTGATCTCTGGCACGTTTACCTTAGTTAGACTTAGTTAGGTTAGATAGGTGCCCTAACACGCCTTAATTTGTTATGTGGCCACTCCAAACTCATAATCCCAAAAGAGTTGTTAGGTCGTGCACAAAACCTATTTTTGCGAAAAATGGGGCGCGACAGAATGGCGACTCCGCTGGGGATGTTTGGTTCTTACCGTTACGTGTTTCATGCTTATTTATGTGGGAATTACTTTATTTTGGTTATTTCATCATTCGCTAGATGTTTATCATGTTTAGTAATCATTTTTTTGCCTTATTTACTGTCTTCTCTCCATGTTCCACCCCTTTCCCTCTTCCTTATTTGTTTATTACCATGTTTCACATTCTCCCGTTTCCCTTATTTGTTTACTTGTATATTTATTCCCATACCCTTTTTCCTTATTTGCGTGATTTTTAACACCTTTATGTGTTTAAATTTCTTTATTTATTTATGCTTATTTATTTATTTATTCTTTATAAGCTGCCTATATGTTACCATTTTCCAATTTAAATGCTAAGTGTTTATTGCTTTGATGACTGGTATTCTGCTCATACTTCCCCCAATTGGGACTCTCTTCCTTTTTTTAATTTTTTTCTCGTGATGTTGTGCCTTTGCACCTGTCACAACTACTCCAATTCTATTCAAATACCCATTATAGAGAGTCGGCATATGCGTGGACATAACAAATAGTTTTACTACCGCGAGACCACGAGTCTCTCGCGTAGAATCCCTTTCAAGTCTGTGTCAAGCCAACTCTTAAAAGTACAGATTAGGTCATGCATGCTGCATAAATCCTAGGTGGTTTGACCCTTTGTGTCACATAATTAGTATACACCCTCTCATCTAAAGGGCCCCAACACCCTTTAGACAAATTGCATACTTATGTGTCAACGTGATCATAATAATTAAATCAAATCAATTTTCCCAAAATAGTGTTTAGAAGTTGTTTATTGTTTTATTTGCAGAGTCATGGATGAGTATAAACCCCCCAACCCTCAAATGGTGACACATGTGAGTCATAGACTTAAGACATGGTGGATGGATATAAGGAGATAGGGAAAGGGAAATCATCAATTGTTGGGTGGCCTCACATTTCTTATTTTTGTCACACAAAACCTTCACATGACTAGGGCGCTACTAGAGTTTTGGGACCCTGTGAGAATGGTGTTCAATTTTACAGATTGCAACTTGACACCAACAATTGAAGAAATTAGTGGTTTCATTGACCTTCCATACCATGAGTGTAAAATGATGGTACCTTATAATCCATCATCAAGGGAATTTCAAAAAATTATGGGGATGAATTCTAATACAACCTGGACTTATTTAGACGTTGGGTGGACTCAATTAGACTTCTTATACTCACTATTCGGCCGAGATGATGGCTACTACATTTATGACTATGAATTTGAGTGCTCCATTAAAGAATGGGAAAAGTATTGTCTGGATGCCTTTGCCATCGCCTTATTAGGATCTTTGGTTTTTCCTAAATCAAGGGGAAGGATCGATACATGTCTAAGGTACGTGGTTCGATACCTAGCTCAAAAAGTGGGCGAGCCTAAGAAAACAATAGTGCCCATGATCCTGGCGGAGATAATGAGGAGTCTGTCAACATGTATTGATGGTAGGATGTTCTTCGAGGCATGCAACCTTCTACTTCTACTATGTGCTATCGATCACTTCCACAAGTGATCTGACGTTGTAGATACCTATCTTGGTCAAGGAAATAAGATTGATAACCATCCAAGAAGGTTGACACATTCCGCCGTACCTATAGGATTTATGGACTAGCAGATATTTCTGACTGAGCTTGAGAGCCACTGAATTCAATGGAAGCTTCATTGGTTGTCCACACCTAATGTCAAAGTAAGAGGGGACAACTAATATTTCATCGAGCTTATTGGCTTAAAGTATGTCCAACCATATGCGCCTCTTCGAGTACTTCGCCAATTTGGGCAAACTCAAATCATACCACTCCGATCTGAAATGAATACATTTAAGTATGAGTTTGGACTAGATAAACCGCAAGTCCACAACATACTTTGACAATGTGGACCGTGTGTTGACCATTCCTATTCGTGCACGACAGGCTTTATGCACGCATGAGTATCGCATATGGATCTTGATAGAATCAGAAGTCTCAATATCAATTGGAGAAGGATACCATGGGCTTGCCGATGAAAGAGAAAACATATGGGCACAGCGCGTGTTGAACATGAGACAAGAAGTCCCTCCTATCACAAGAGATCAATTGGCGCTAAACTCTTGGAGTCGATACCTCCAAGATTTTATAATTTAGGATGATTTCCCAAGCTATCCCTTTTCCCTTAGTTTATTTCAGTTTTTTTTATGATGTATTATTTCAATTTTATAATAAATGAAAGTTATTTGTTTCCTCTAATATAAACTCCAAATTGGCAAATAAGGCTTGAATTAATTATTCTGCATCACATATGTGTCGCTTAGTCCTACCTCTATATCAATGAGGCTCCTTTGCCTTTAGGGCGTTTATCTTAAAATAACGTGCTTGATATCCCAATTTATGCAATGTTCTAACTTAGGCTTTGTTTTTCTTTTATTTTTTTTTATTTTCTTTACCCTTTCCCAATGGTTGATCTGTAGACCATGGTTTATCACATGCGATCAAAGGTTTCACTTTCTTCTCTTTCGACTAAGAAATGCAAAGAAAAAGTGAAAGCGACTAATGTTAATGTTATGTGCAAAACTATTGAAAAGAAGTGTCTTTCAGACGAGTTGGTATCAAACCTTGAGAAGAAAATAAAGAAGTTATAAGAAGAGTTGTTGGACATGCGCGAGTGGGCAAAGTTGTTACTCTCAGCCAATCCCACTTTGGAGACAAACATGGATATGTCACCTTTCGCAAGTCAAGTCACTCACCAAAATATTCCTCCAGATTACTCTACTTCTCTAAGTCAACCAAGCTCCACTCAAATTCATTCAATGAACATCTACTTTCCAAATCACCCATATCCTCCGCAGAATCATGCATATGATCTTAAACCTCAACATTTTACTTTACACCCACATCTTTCTACTATACAAGCTCCTCAATACGAACCACCTCTACACCAAGTTCCCTGGCATCATGCTCCTCTCATACCACTTCCAATCCCTCCATATCAAATGTCTCTGTACCGAAGGCCTCCTCTGCCATATCGACAACGAACATATCCTGACCACAATGCCAAAGTCGTCACTCGACCGCATATCTGCAAAAACCTCTTCAAGGTTGAGAGGATATTTTAAAAAACTTATAATCCTCTGACTAAGCCTAAGGCCATCTTTATGAAAAGTTGAAAATCGTTGGTCACATAGCTCCTATCAAAGAAATAAGGATGACTACGTGTTCATCGTGGATTGAATCCTCCAAGATTTGTGCTTATCATTTAGGAATGGAAGTACATACAAAAGAAGAATGTCGTGATCTGAAAGACAAGATTCAACAACTGATTGATATTAAGGCCATATGCTTGGAGGATTTTGCAACAAAGGAAGTTCAGATGTGAACGCACCAACGTCTACTTGATCCAGTTTCCCAAATAAGGCTTGAGCGATTTAAGTTCATGTTTTCCACATTTCAGACACCCATGATAAAATATGGGCAAATAAAGTTTGTCAAAATCTACCATTCAAATGTTGCTCAAGAATGTTCTCAATATCTCGCTCTTTGTAATTTGGAACTACGTCAAACCTGATTCCCGTTTAAGAGGGGATATGTAGGCGCTCCTATGGGGTTCGTCTTATCATAAATAAAGCTTTCATTCTCCCCTTCTATTGATAACTGGGGCAGAATTTTTGAGAGGGTCTCAAAAATTCCATCAAGATTTCTCCTTGCACATCTCCATACCGGGGCAAAATTTTTGAGTAAGCTCAAAAATTCCATCAAAAGCATTTTATCTCAAAAACTGGGGCAGAATTTTGAGAGGATCTCAAAATTGCTGAAAATCAAGACTGGGTAGAAATTTTTGGAGAATCTAAAAAAGAAGAAGTTCAAGAGTCAAGCTACAACTACAACAAATCAGAATGACAGAAGTTCTACCCTGGAGCAGAAATTTGAGGGGATCTCAAAATTTTCGACAACACTCCCAAGAACATTCTATCAAACACCAAAGGAGCACGTTGTGCTAAGTCATGGATACAGATCAACCTCCCCCCTTTAAAATAACTATTTTTTTCTTTGAATGGAAAACACAGGTACATGTACAAAGGCAACTTGAACAATCAACATACTGTATGACCTCAACCAACTTCCGTGCTGGCATATTATATTCTGCCCGATATTGTATCATTTGCACCTATGCCCGATATCGCATAATGCTCAAAGAAATACATCATTATATTATGCCCGAGATCGTAGAAACACATCATTGCATGTGCTCGATATTGCATGTGCCTGAAGAAATGCATCATTGCATGTGCTTGATATTGCATGTGCCCGAAGAAATGCATCATTGCATGTGCCCGATATTGCATGCACCCAAAGAAACACATCATTGCATGTGCCCAATAATACATGTGCCCGAAGAAATGCATTATTGCATTGTGACCGAGACTGCATTGTGCCCGAAGTTTGCATAAGCCCAAGATTTCATCGTGCTCAAAGTTTGCATGTGCCCGAATCAAATCAAGTCACAAGTATCACTAGATTCCAAAAACAGATACGCTCTCTTTACTCATTACTTATATTCCAAAAGCGGTATCCTCCAAAGGCATCATCTTTCATGGCTTGAGGACTTATTTTATGCTTAGCAAGTTCCTAAGGCATCATCCTCGTGGCCTGCAGACATCATATCATGGACTAAGGGTTTAATTTCTATCTAGCATGATCTGAAGGTGTCATAGTCTAAAGGTTTCATTTTCATGGCCTACAGACAACATTTTTATGACTTGAGGATACATTTTGCATAAAATGTCTCTAGACATCTGTAATGACTCGGAAGGTCATTTTTGGAAATTTGAAATATTCATTTAACTAGAGTGAATTAATTGATGGTTAATTATTAAATAACTAACTTTAGTTAATTCTTAGTGGGTTAAAGTGAGTATAATTATTTGGGGTTTAATGTATAAATCACAACTGGAAAAAAATTAAGAAAAGAGGATGTGCGGCTGTTGAAAAAAAAAGAGGGAAAACTCACCGAAATCAAGCGAAATCGGTAAGTAATCAAACGTTTCTTTCAGTGTAAGCATCGTTTTGGTTGGACTGTTGTTTATTGTTAATATTATATAGTATATGTATTGTGGGGAAGGAGAAAGAGACAAAATACTTGCCATAAATGGCAAAAAAAAAGTTTGGCCTTAGAATTTTTTACGTGAGTTCCTGGGGAAAAAATTGACCAATTTTGAAGAAAATATTAATTATAAAATAATCTGTAATGATTGCTATACATGTGGATACAATTAGAAATTTGGAGGGATATATTCTGCGTATGAATTGTAGGGTTCGGAAGTTGGGTTTTTTCTGAACGATTGGCAATTTTATTTAATTTCTTATTATTATTATTACATTATGAGTTAAGTTTTGGCATATTGAAATAGGTAATTAACTATTACATTTATCATATCATATGAATATCATTCGAATTATAATATTGGAAAAAAATATGATATTTAACCTTAGCCTTGAAACCTGAAAAATATGATAGTTGAAATGTTAATTGACATCAATAATTACAAACCAGATTATAAATTTGGGTGAATTTTTAAGGTTAAGATTAAACACATAAAAGTGTGAGTGTTGTTGGTTCTAAAACCTTATTGTGAATATATACTTGAATAGATTCCATTGGTTCGGAATCTCAACGGAAAGGGAAGGCTCAAGTCCAAGAGTAATTATTCGATTGACTAAGGCAAGTGGATTTCTAAACTCTTGTTAAGCGTATGAAATTCGTGTATTTCCTTGTGTGATGTTGAGAATGATTTGGAGATTTGTTGCTTATTTGTTGGTGTTGTATTCCTTGTTGTAAATTGCGCTTTGGTATCAAAATGGTTATCTCCTCATTTTCATTTGAGCATGTCATTTGCATTGTATCTGAGACATGGTTGTGGTAAGGGGATGTACCATTTCAAGGGTCGTATCGCGCGCCGCGATGGATATCATATTTTGAGGGACGTATCGTGCGCAGCGAAGGTTACTATTATCGAGGGTCGTGTCGTGCGCCGAGGCAGATGCATGGACAGATATGTCCTCCATGGGTCCCGGACTGAGAGACAGAGGGTGTGTATCGTTAGGGAAGACATGCATCACTATACTTGACGTTGCATCTCATGGCATTGCACATTTTATTATTGATGAACTTGAACACGTGTTTTGTTGATCTTGTGAGTGTTTCTCTGCGAAGCGTGTGATTGTTGAATATTGAGTTGTTATTGGGAATGTGTAAACTGATAGAGTGTGGTTATTGAGTTGTGTTTTTTGTAAACTGTAAACTATTAGACTGTGGCCTGAGGTTTAGATAGGGTGTAAGGAGTGCCAATATTTTGTTCACTTAACTTGTGTTTAGAGGTTTTCTTGTTGGGTACCGCGTGGTTTGGTACTCACCCCTTGCTTCTACAAATTTTTGTAGGTTAAGAGCCTGGATCTTCGTGATACCTGTCATTCTTTTCGTTTCCGAGGCATCTTGTGGAGGGTTGTGAGGTAGCTGCTTGTCATCTCAGCGAACTTTCCTACTCCAGTTTATGACTTTGTTTTTACTTAAAAGACAACTTCATTTTAGACTTCTATTTTTTTTTTCAATTCTAATGTTTACATTAGAGGCTTGTGCACGTGAGATTGAATTAATATGACTTGGTTTCATAATAGAAATTGTTGTTGGATTGACATTTACTTCCGCACTTTTTTAGATTTTGGGTTTTAGGCTGACTTGTCTTGGTGGGATAAGACGAATGCCATCACACCCATTTTTGAGTCGTGAAAAAATGGTATCAGAGCCCCAGGTTCATAGGTCTCACGTGTATACAAGCCGAGTCTACGTAGAGTCTTAAGGATGAGTACGGAGACGTCTGTACTTATCTCTGAGAGGCTATAAGGATTACTAGGAAACTTCCTTTTATTCATTCTTTCTCATCGTGCGTAGTCACCTTCTTTAGAACTGAGTTGTTGCATACTCTTGTGACAGATGACGAGGACTTGAACTAATGTTACTTGTGGTAGAGGGGAGGCACTTCCCGAGGCAGTTGTTGAGGCCCCAACTAGAGGTAGGGGTAGATCTCGAGCTAGAGGTTGTGCTAGTAGTACGACAATAGCCAGAGGTCGTGGACGTGGAGTAGCACCAGTGAGAGGTCGTGCTAGAGATGTCTCTACAGAACCTCAGATTTATGGCAGAGAGGAACAGGTTCCTCCAGATCCTGTAGTCACACCCTTGCTTCAGGATACACTAATAAGGGTGTTAAGTGTGCTAGAGGGATTTTCTCAGGGTGTTGGTGCGACTACCACACCACATGACTCTCGTACTAGAGAGGGCGCTCAGTCCCAAGAGAAGCAACAATCTCCAGTTGTTCATAATGTAGTGGGTCAACGACCAGTAGATCCTGCGGTTTAGAATGATGTTGCACCAACAGTTTGGGGTCAAGTTGCATCGATGGTTGTTCTGACAAAGGATAAGCAGTGTAGGTATGAGAGATTTCGAAAGATGGACCCATCTCAGTTTCAGGGTGGGAAAAGCGAGGACGCTCATGAGTTTCTAACTACCTGCCGAGAGTTACTAGAGGTGGTTGGATTAGCTGAGTCACATGGGGTTCGATATGCTACACTCCAGCTTCGTGGACCAGCGAGAGACTAGTGGAGGACTTATTCGGGGGTTTTGCCAGTTGGATCTCCTCCAGTAACTTGGGAGCAGTTTGTTAGTGCATTCCAAGATCATTTTATCCCATGGAGCGTAAGACAGGAGAGTCGCTTGAAATTTGATAGTCTGAGACAGGATGGTTTATCGGTTACAGAGTATCAGGCGCATTTTTTCCAGTTGTCTAGGCATGCGTTGGCCATTATTCCAAATGAGACAGAGAGGATCCGCAGATTTGTGAGGGGATTGACTTTCTCTATCAAGTCAGCTCTGTTCCAGGCATCTAGGGAGGGGGCTTCTTTCCAATCCATTGTGAGCGCCGCCAAAGAGGCAGAATTAATGGAGTGAGAGGAGTTTGGGGACCCTAAAAGGGCCCGTATATCATGTCAGTTTCATGGTGCCTCATCTGGAGGTAGGGGATCATAGAGAGTGAGTGGTTCTTTTCAGCAGCGGGGACCTATTCATGCATCTATGCCGACATTTGAGGGTGGACAGGCATCTAGGGGTTCTTATAGCCCGGGTCAGGGCTCGTACGGTTCACAACAGCGACTTACAGGGCGGGGAAATTATAGTGGGTTTTCAGGGTCCACACAGCAGTTCCCAGGTCAGAGATTTTGTTTTACTTGTGGAGAACCCGATCATCTAATGCGGCAGTGTACTTCTCAAAGAGGTCGTGGTGGGACTCGAGCTAGTTCTTCACTCCAGACTAGACAACCAGCACCACAGGGTAGAGATCGTGGCAGAGTTCTATCATGTAGAGGTTATAAAGTTTCTAGTAGTGGTGTTGTAGCTTAGCAGAGTGGGGGTTGAGGTAGCACCCAGGATGGAGGTGGACGAAGAGGCCACTGCTATGCTTTCCCTAGGAGACCTGAGGCGGAGACCTCTGATGCTGTTATTACTGGTATCATCCCAGTAAGCCATCGACCTGCGTCTCTGTTGTTTGATCCAGGTTTTACATTCTTTTATGTGTCTACGTATTTAGCTATTAAATTTGATATGATATATGATAGCATGATTGTACCTATTAGTGTTTCTAAACCCGTGGGTAAGCCCTTAGTGGTGGATCGAGTGTATCGATCCTGTCTTGTTTCTTTGGCTGGGTATGACACTTGGGTAGACTTAATCGTTCTGAGATGGTAGGCATGATGTTATCTTGGGTATGGATTGGCTTTCTCCTTATCATGTTGTCCTTGATTGTAATGCTAAGACTGTGTCTTTAGCAATGCCTGGTGTTCCGAGGGTTGAGTGGAAGAGTGTTAGTGGTTCTTATCCTAGCAAGGTCATCTCTTTTATCCGTGCTCAGAGATTGGTGGAGAGGGGGTGTTTGTCTTACTTAGATTTTATTCGGGATACTAGCAGTGAACCACGTCCCATGGATTCTGTTCCCGTGGTTGAGGAGTTTCCCGATGTATTTCCTTTTGATCTTCCAAGTGTTCCTCCCGATAGGGATATCGATTTTGCTATTGATTTGGAGCCGGGCACTAAGCTTATTTCTATCCCTCCATACCGTATGGCTCCAGTAGAGTTGAAAGAATTGAAGGATCAGTTGCGGGATTTATTGAGTAAGGGTTTTATTCGCCCTAGTGTGTCACCTTGGGGTGCCCCTGTATTGTTTGTGAAGAAGAAGGATGGGACTATGAGAATGTGTATTGATTACAGACAGTTGAACAAGGTAACAGTGAAGAATAAGTATCTTCTTCCGCGTATTGATGACTTATTTGATCAGTTACAGGGAGCATCATTATTCTCTAAAATTTATTTGAGGTCTGGGTATCATCAGTTGAAGATTAAGGCATCAGATATCCCTAAGACAGCTTTTCGAACTCCGTATGGGAATTATGAGTTTCTAGTGATGTCATTCAGATTGACTAATGCCCTAGCATCATTCATGGAGTTGATGAATGGGGTGTTTCGACCATACCTTGATTCTTTAGTGATTGTTTTCATCGATGACATCTTGGTTTACTCCAAGACTAAGGAGGACCATGTCCGACACCTGAGGATTGTACTTCAGAGGTTGAGAGAAGAGAAGTTGTATGCCAAGTTATCAAAGTGTGAGTTCTGGATTACTTATGTGACATTCTTGGGACATATGGTGTCCAAGGAAGGTATTAGAGTAGATCCGGCCAAAATTGAGGCAGTTAGAGGCTGGACACTACCTACTTCACCTACTTAGATTCGGAGTTTTGAGGTATTGGCAAGCTATTATCGACGATTTGTTCAGAGTTTCTCTACTATTGCAGCTCCATTAACTAGATTGACTCGACATGATGTGCGTTTTCAGTGGTCTGATGAGTGTGAGCAGAGCTTTCAAAACTCAAAACTTTATTGACTTCAGCTCCTGTGTTGACTCTACGTGAGGAGGGTGCAGACTTTAAAGTGTATTGTGATGCTTCAGGAGTTGGATTGGGTGATGTGTTGATGTAGAAGGGGAAAGTGATTGCTTATGCTTCTAGGAAATTGAAGTCCCATGAGAAGAAATACCCCTACTCATGATCTGGAGTTGGCGGCTTTGGTATTTGTATTTAAGTTATGGCGTCCTTATTTGTATGGAGTGCATTGTGAGATCTTCACTAATCATCGGAGTCTCCAGTATATCTTTAGTCAAAGAGATTTGAACTTGAGGCAGCAGAGATGGATTGAGTTGCTGAAGGACTATGATGTGACCATTCTGTATCATCCGGGCAAGGCCAATGTTGTGGACGATGCTTTGAGTAGGAAGACTCATAGCATGGGAGTCCTGCATCTCTTAGTATTGAGGAAAGACCATTAGCTAGAGATGTTCAATTGTTAGCTAACAGTCTTGTCCGATTGCATATCTCAGAGGAGTGTGATGGGATCATTGCTTTTATTGAGGCTCGATCTTCTTTAGTCGAGCAGATCCATGCACACCAGTTTAATGATGAAAAGTTATGTCTCATTCGAGACAAAGTATTGAGAGGGGAAGCTAAGGAGGCTGTCCTTGATTCTGATGGTGTCTTGAGGATCGGAGGCAGGTTTTGTGTGCCCAAGACAGGTGATTTGATTAGATTGATCCTTGAGAAGGCCCATTGTTCTCGGTATTCCATCCATCCGGGAGCGGCGAAGATGTATCATGATTTGAGTCAGCATTACAGGTGGTGTGGAATGAAGAGAGATATTACAGACTTTGTTTTGAGGTGTTTGACTTGCCAGCAGGTCAAGTGTGAGCACCAGCGGCCCGGGGGTATATCTCAGAGAATGCCTATTCCTACTTGGAAGTGGTAGCGGATTACTATGGACTTTGTTGTGGGTTTGCCTACCACAGCGAGTGGTTATGACTCCATTTGGGTTATTGCTTATAGGCTAACCAAGTCTGCCCACTTTATTCCGGTTCGGGTGAAGTATACGGCAGAGAAGTTAGCCGAGCTATATATCAGTCAGATGTGCGACTACATGGAGTTCTAATTTCTATCATATCGGATCGCAGTTCACTATTTACTTCTCATTTGTAGAAGGCATTACAACATGGTCTGGGTACTCAGTCAGATATGAATACGGCATTTCACCCTCAGACAGATGTTCAATTTGAGCGGACCATTAAGGTATTGGAAGATATGCTTCGAGCGTGTGTGATCGATTTTGGTGCTTGATGGAATCAACATGTACCATTAGCGGAGTATGCCTATAATAACAGTTATCACTCTAGTATCTAGATGGCCCCATTTGAGCCGTTGTATGAAAGATGGTGTAAGTCTCCGATTGGTTGGTTTGATTCGGTGGAGATGTACTCTTTGGATACAGACTTGCTTAGAGATGCTATGGAGCAAGTCCGTATGATTCAGTATAGATTATTGACAGCTCAGAGTCGACAGAAGAGTTATGCAGACCGGAGAGTTAGAGCCTTGGTGTTTACGGAGGGTGATCATGTTTGGCTCCGAGTATCACCCATGAAGGGTGTGATAAGGTTTGGAAAGAAGGGTAAGCTTAGCCCTAGGTTCATTGGACCTTTTGAGATTTTGAGACGAGTGGGAGAGGTGGCCTATAAGTTGGCCTTTCCACCTAGTTTGTCGGCAGTTCGTCCTGTTTTCCATGTCTCTATGCTTTGGAAGTATATTCCGGATGAATCTCATGTGCTTTCACTTGACTCTGTGGAGTTGGGTCCAGACTTGGCATTTGACGAGGATCCTATAGCTATTCTGGATTGGCAAATTTTAGAGCTTAGTACCAAAGAGATTGTTTCAGTGAAGGTGCAATAGAAGCACCGATCAGTGGGAGAGGCAACTTGGGAGACTGAGTCTGACATGCGTGCCAGATATCCTAAACTTTTTGAAGATTCAGGAATTTTGTTTTACTTTATGTTCGAGGACGAACATGATTCTTAGTGGTGGATAAGGTAATGACTCGGAAGGTCATTTTTGGAAATTTGAAATATTCATTTAACTAGAGTGAATTAATTGATGGTTAATTATTAAATAACTAACTTTAGTTAATGCTTAGTGGGTTAAAGTGAGTTAAAGTATTTGGGGTTTAATGTATAAATCACAACTGGAAAAAAAATAAGAAAAGAGGATGTGCGGCTATTGAAAAACAAAAGGGAGAACTCATTGAAATCAAGCGAAATCGGTAAGTAATCAAACATTTATTTCACTGTAAGCATCGTTTTGGTTGGATTGTTTTTTATTGTTAATATTATATAGTTTATGTATTGTGGGGAAGGAGAAAGAGACAAAATACTTGCAAAAAATGGCAAAAAAAAGTTTGGCCTTAGAATTATCTATGTGGGTTCCAAGGAAAAATTTTGACCAATTTTGAAGAAAAAATTAATTATAAAATAATCTGTAATGATTGCTATACATGTGGATACAATTAGAAATTTGGAGGGATATATTCTGCGTATGAATTGTAGGGTTCGGAAGTTGGGTTTTTTGTGAACGATTGGCAATTTGATTTAATTTCTTATTATTATTATTACATTATGAGTTAAGTTTTGGCATATTGAAATAGGTAATTAAATATTACATTTATCATATCATATGAATATCATTCGAATTATGATATTGGAAAAAAATATGAGATTTAACCTTAGTCTTGAAACTTGAAAAATATGATAGTTGAAATGTTAATTGACATCAAGAATTACAAACCAGATTATAAATTTGGGTGAATTTTTAAGGTTAAGATTAAACACATAAAAGTGTGAGTGTTGTTAGTACTGAAACCTTATTGTGAATATATACTTGAATAGATTCCATTGGTTCGGAAGCTCAACGGAAAGGGAAGGCTCAAGTCCAAGAGTAATTATTCGATTGACTAAGGCAAGTGGATTTCTAAACTCTTGTTAAGCGTATGAAATTCGTGTATTTCCTTGTGTGATGTTGAGAATGATTTGGAGATTTGTTGCTTATTTGTTGGTGTTGTATTCCTTGTTGTAAATTGCGCTTTGGTATCAAAATGGTTATCTCCTCATTTTCATTTGAGCATGTCATTTGCATTGTATCTGAGACATGGTTGTGGTAAGGGGATGTACCATTTCAAGGGTCGTATCGCGCGCCGCGATGGATATCATATTTTGAGGGACGTATCGTGCGCAGCGAAGGTTACTATTATCGAGGGTCGTGTCGTGCGCCGAGGCAGATGCATGGACAGATATGTCCTCCATGGGTCCCGGACTGAGAGACAGAGGGTGTGTATCGTTAGGGAAGACATGCATCACTATACTTGACGTTGCATCTCATGGCATTGCACATTTTATTATTGATGAACTTGAACACGTGTTTTGTTGATCTTGTGAGTGTTTCTCTGCGAAGCGTGTGATTGTTGAATATTGAGTTGTTATTGGGAATGTGTAAGCTGATAGAGTGTGGTTATTGAGTTGTGTGTTTGGTAAACTGTAAACTGTTAGACTATAGCGTAGAGGTTTAGATAGGGTGTAAGGAGTGCCACTATTTTGTTCACTTAAGTTGTGTTTAAAGGTTTGCTTGTTGGGTACCGCGTGGTTTGGTACTCACCCCTTGATTCTACAATTATTTGTAGGTTATGAGCCCGGATCTTCGTGATACCTGTCATTCTTTTCGTTTTCGAGGCATCTTGTGGAGGGTTGTGAGGTAGCTGCTTGTCATCTCAGCGAACTTTCGTACTCCAGTTTATGACTTTGTTTTTACTTGAAAGACAACTTCATTTTAGACTTCTATTTTTTTTTCCAATTCTAATGTTTACATTAGAGGCTTGTGCACGTGACAACCTGGTTTTGGGGATTGAATTAATATGACTTGGTTTCATAATAAATATTGTTGTTGGATTGTCATTTACTTCCACACTTTGTTAGATTTTGGGTTTTAGGCTGACTTGTCTTGGTGGGATAAGACGAGTGCCATCACACCCATTTTTAGGTCGTGACAACATCATAGCCTAAGACGTCATTTTTCATGGTCTTAAGGAAAACATTCATGGTCAACATGGGAATTGCATCATTCTTACATATACCGCTTATTTTGATATATTTGCGCTAATCACTCTATTTAAGTCATATTACAAGTTTCAGATGTGCAGATTACAGGTAAAATCAATCGCTCTCTGAACGACCATTCTCACGCTTGCAAACAAAGGCTGTCAAATTTTCGGCCACTCGCATTATCATTCGGCTACTCGTCTACCGTTCAAACTAGCATGGAAATATTTTCAAACTCAACTCGCTACTGTGACCAACTGTCTCTTCATCTAGGCTTCTCTGCCTAACAATAAGACATACAGGCTCGTCTTCCTTACAATGCGAAATCTAGGCTTCGTCCGCCTTACAATGCGATATTTAGGCTCGTCCGCCTTATAATGCGACATCTAGGCTCGTTCGTCTTAAAACGCGACATTTAGGCTCGTCTCCCTTACAATGCGATATCTAGACTCGTCCGCCTTACAACGCAACATTTAAGATCGCCCTCCTTATAGGATATGTAGGCCCGTCCGCCTCAAAACGACAGTTAGGCTTGTCCATCTTATAGGACATTTAGGTCGTCTGCCTCATAGGACATTTAGGCTCGTCCGCCTTAAAAGGATATTTAGGTCGTTCTTCTTAAAACGACATTTAGGCTCGTATGCCTCATAGGACATTTATGTTCGTCTGCTTTATAAAATATTTAGGTCGTCCGCCTTACAATGACACTTAGGCTCGTCCGCCTTAATATGACGTATATCCACCTTACAACCAGACATTTTCCTTCTATTATTATATCTCTATACTATAAGATCTATTGGAGGTTGACTTTAAACTTCAGAGATGGGTTGTAATTCTCCAACAAGTTAAGCCAAAGACTACCAAGGTTTGCACTACTTCTCAAAAAAGATTCGCTTCTTCGCACCTCTTGTCATTTATTTAGAACTCGTATTTCATCAATATTGGTCTTACATTATCTATTTATAAGCTAACATTTTAACTAGTCATACTAGAATTTGCAGATATGATCGATTGCCCTTTGATTACAATTATCATGCTATCATCTATCACAACAAAGACCCTATCAATTATTTACTACTCATACTCCAAACCTTGCTCAAAAGTTGATAATCTCACTCTATCATGCTCTTCCTGCTTCTCTGTCATAGCTTTTGCCTCTCCATCTCTCTCTTCTCGCTGCACTAATCTTATCCATTCAAGCCGATATCGTGCCTTTCAAATACCTTAGCGCTCTTTCAACTTTTAAGTTTTTCATTTGCTCTTGAATCTAAAACTATACAGAACCTGATTCTCGTATAACCATAGATATATAGGCGACTTAATACCAAAGTCTCGGTCGTACCCTTTTTCAACTCTATATCATTTCAATTGATCCAACTGACATCTCTCGTCGGTCAGACAAAATCGGCTACTTAGTCAACGTTCGTTTCCTGACAATTCATTCTTCATTCTCAATCAACCAAGGGGCAGCTGTTGACACCCAATTTTGACCGACCTTAGGAATAATATTCGATTAAATACGCATTTGAAATTTTAGAATTTTTAGTCGACTTTTCTTGAAAATTATATATTTTAGTACGTTTTACGTTATAAAATTATTGTAAAAATTACTAAAATATTTTACAATTAATAATGAATTTCAAATGTTTAAAGATTTATATGATTTTCAATTACATAAAATATTTTAATGTAGTATTTTAGTTAAATAGTAATTTCTACACTTTCCCTTAAAATTATTTAAATTCTAGCCTATTCTATCATAATTTCTTCCAAGTTTAGCCACTCCACTTCAAAATTTATTCCAATTATAGCCACTCTTTCATCTCAATTCTAGCCAATTTTATTGCAATTTTAGCCATTGCATATCTTTCCCAATCTAATTTCAAGACTTCATCTTTTGATCTCATCCATCCATCTTTTAAATAAATCTTAGGTTAAATCCTAGCCGTCCATCTAAACTAATTCTATGGCTCTGATTTAATCTACTATTCTAACTAAAAGAACCTAATTCCTAAAATTTATATTATTCTTCTCCCTCCCCCTCCTTGGCAGCCGCCAACCCTCTCCCTTCTCTCTCCTCGGCGACCCATCTTCCTCTTCCCCTTCCTCTCCAGCTGTCGCCCCTCTCCCTCTCCTCTATTTTTTCCGGCGAGGGAGATAGCTGGGCGGGAATACCAAGCAGCGCCGCTGCTCTTTTAGGGAAAAAAATCAAAAAAAAAATCAAAGAAGACATGATAAAAAAAATCAACTCATTTGGATTAAATTTATATCAGTTGTTAATCTCCTAAACACATAGAAAGATAATTCTTCATAGAAATCATGAGAAGATCAAGGACCCCAATTAATCAATGCTACGATATGAATAATAATAATCTGAAAACAAAAAAGGAATAAACCTGGAGAGATGTGTTGAGATCAATCATCCACATTTTCGAATGGTTTGAAGCTCTTGTCCGAACCGTTATCAGTTGCTAGAGTTCATGTCCGCTGGGATTTATCACAGCTGCAAGTTCTCGTGGCTACTGCTGCACCTGGTCCTCCAAAAAAGAGAGAACGGGAAAGAAGGGGAAGAAGAGGGAAAGATGGGGCGTTGGGGCTGCTGGTCGCAGCTGTTGCGCGAAGGGAGGAGGAGAAGAGATTGGAGAAGAGAGAGGCCTAGAGAGGGAGAAGGGTAGAAGGAAGGGAAGGGGGAGGAGGCAGAGGAGAGAGGGAAAAGGAGAAGAAGAGGGAAAGAGAGGAAGAGAAGAGATGGGGCGGCTGCTGTCCATTTTGGATGCTGCTTGTTGGAGCTGTGTGGCAGCTCGTTGGAGTGGAGAAGAGGAAGAGAAGAGTGAAGGAGATGCAAGGAGGAGCGAGAAGGAGAGAAGGGGGGAGAGGGGAAAAGAGAGAAGGGTCGCTGACATCGCTTGGAAGTGGTGATTCCCGCCGGAAAGAATGGATGGAGAGAAAAGAGGGCGGTCTGGCAGCTGAAGAGAGGGGTGAAGAGGAAGACAAGAGGGAGAAGAGGGGAAAAGAAGAGAGGGGGGAGGAAGCGAGAGATATTTGTACTTAAATTATGGCGTCATTATTTGTATGGGTGCATTGTGAGATCTTCACTAATCATCGGAGTCTTCAATATCTTTAGTCGGAGGGATTTGAACTTGAGGCAGCGGACATGGCTTGAGTTGTTGAAGGACTATGATGTGACCATTCTGTATCATCCGGGGAAGGACAATATTGTGATCGATGCTTTGATTAGGAAGACTCATAGTATGGGGAGTCTTGCATCTCTTAGTATTGAGGAGAGACCATTGGCTAGAGTTGCTGAGATGTTAGCTAACTGTCTTGTCTGATTGCAGATTTCAGAGGAGAGTAATGGGATGATTGCTTTTATTGAGGCTCGATCTTCTTTAGTTAAGAAGATCCGTGCGCACTGATACGCTCAAACTTACTTCTCAAATGAGAAGTAAAGCGGTTGTGTCAAGTAAATAACCCAACTAGTGAGGTTGGGATCGTTCCCTCGAGGAAAATAGTCTAGACTTAACTTTAACCTAGTATTACTATCGTTTGGTCAATAACTTTCTTGGAAAGTAAAAATATAAAAAGGGGGGTTTGTATTACCTAATGAGTAAAAATAACTAATGTAATTGAAAGAGACAGTTGACAGCTTTTAATATTGGGTTTTAATCAATGAATTAAAGTAACTAGGGTTTACGTGTTCCCCACAGGTTCGTAACTTGATAATTCTAACTATAACAATTCTTTCCTAGTATCTTGCATGCAAAGTGATAAGTTATGTATTTCTAAATCCTTGGTCCGGCATCTAGAAAATCTCACTCCGCACCTTGGTCCGGCTACATGTGTTGCTTTCCTAACCCTTATCTTTACCTCATATTAAGCATCGTATTCGATATTTGACTAAGTTATCACCTCGTACCAATCAATACTAGCCTATTAGATAGTATACACTAAATCTCTGTTAATAATTCTTTTCCTATTATCTACCTCCTTGGTCCGGCAAGTAGCATTAAGGCGAGTTCTAACGTTGATCATCCGTTAAAAAGACTTCTAAGCGAAAGAATTATTAATACATGCAAGACACTATTCTAGAATTGTTATTTTAGTTAGGGTTTATCTCATTATTTGCCTATGGTTCCCACAACCCTAGTTATGGAATTTAGTTACTCATAGCCATAAACACAATATTCAAATATGTTAAATTAGAATTCATGTACTTACTTCAATGAGAAAGAATAAAGTCCGAAAATTTTCTTGATTAATCACCAAAAGTTACTTGTATCAATCTCCAACAATCAAACACTCAAAAACACAAAGTCCAATAATCACAAAGTCTAACTATATGGAATTTGATAATCAAAGAGTCTAACCCCAAAAACGAGGTTTTTCGAACTATTTATAAAAAATAAAAACTTAATTAAACAAGGATTCTAATTTCTGGAAATCTACCAAAACGCGGCTGGGTCGACGGACCACGCGACGGACCGTCGTAGTCATGACGGACCGTCGTGGGCTCCGTCGTCCCATACTTGTCCAATTTCTTCAGCTGCTTTCTTCATTCCCCTCGACGGCAAGTGTGACGGACCGTCATAGGCACGACGGTCCGTCGAGGGTCTTCGTTTCAAAATACTTCAACTCCTGGAATCTGGGTACTGGGATCACTTCTCTGATCTTCACGATGGACCTGCAGGACGGACCGTCATGGCCATGACGGGCCGTCACAAGCTCCGTAATCCCACACTTGGTCAGACTTCCCCATCTTCCTTTAGCAGCTTCTCTACGCTGCCACCTACGGACCGTCGTAAGCACGACGGACCGTCATAAGCTCCGTAGGTGGTCTCTTCTGAACTTTTCGCTCAAAATCTCCGCATTCAGCTTTGGACAGATTTCCTGTAAAACAAAGAGAAACTTATATCAAAATTAGCACAAAAAGGCTTTTGGACACACTAAACTTAAGGAAAAAGCATTAATTATACCGTGAAACCACGGTATATCAACACCCTCAACTTAAATTCGTTGTTTGTCCTCAAGCGACGCACTATGACTCACTACACAATCTTTGTACAATAGTATTCACGTTTTATCCTTTGCAATCATTTGGCTATCAATCCCGATTAATCCCATCAAATCTATGCATGCTATCACTATTAGGCTTAAATTTTGTGGGATTCGAACATGACACAGACTCACCATGCACCAACACCTATCCTCTTCAATTTCTCACCGAAGTGCTAACAATTCCGGTATTGCAACTAGTGTCCTCACTTTAGAACAAAATCCTCATTTTTCACACAATGATTTCAGTTTGAGTATAAGGATTACATTTCAACACTCGCTCTCAGAACAAAGTCACACTCATTCATACCTATTGCCATAAGCTTGCCCTTATTTTCACTGCCTTAAGTTCGCTATACAACCCTTAGGATCACGATAGGACTTTTTTAGCTTGTAACGTAGGCTCAGAGTCAGGTAGGGTATATTTAGGTATACTTTAGTGACTTTTTGCCCTCCTTGACATATCGGCTAAGCCTTCCACCCTATATCACTTTATCTCACCCAGTTTCTCCTATTTTTTCACCTTGCTGTTTCCCTTCTTTCTTCATTTGCGTAAGTGACTCTTTTCTTTTCTTGTTTGTAATTCTTGAATATTTTTTTTCAACGAGTTCTTGAGTCACTTTACTTTTGTTCTTTCTCTCTCTTTGTTCTTTCAACCCCACTTTCCAGAGCATTCCTCAAAACAGCCACCCTCAACTCATGGCTTTGCCATGAGTCAAGGTACACAATACCCAAAATCGGGTCAGGGCCATAACGAAGGTTGTTTATACATTAGCCACCCTCAACTTATGCTTTTGGCATAAGCTGAGGTGCACATGTCCAAGGAGGGACCAGGGCCAACATATTGTTCCCAGAAAAGATCAGTTGGGGTGAAAAAGAAAGGTCTAATTTTAAGCTCAAATTATTTGGATCAAAGAAGGATAACTTTCATTTGGTTTCTTTATTTAGGCTAGAAATGGGTTTTATTGAATAAGGGCCTATGATCATTTCCTAATTGTTTGTTACAGCTTACTTTTAGCAGGACTAACCAGGCAAGTTCTAGCTCAGTATCAATAGTGGACTATTCAACTTTCCTCACACTCACTTGACATCTCATCACTATACCAGATTATCAGACACCTAGTTTGACTTGAAGATTTAGGGTAATGCAATGGTGTAACTCTATTTCATGTTTAGAGCCACACAATTATCAGTTACTACGCCTAGTCATGCAACATTTTCCAGTTTTATCGGGATATCATTTTAGCCATCATGCTTCAGAGTTAAACTTATGTACAAAAGATATAACGTGCCGGTTCAACAGAAAATAATCAGTCTTTTGGGGAAAAAGAACACAGGCAAGAAAACCCCAAAAGAGGATAGTGAGTTGGGCTACTCAGACTTCACCCTAACACTCACTTTCCATTTACACCACCCCCAACAAAAAGCATGCAATTGTCCTCAATGCATAAAAAAATCTAAAGATTAGAGGGGTAGGTGAAGCAAACCTGTGGCGCATAGCGCTGTCGATCAGCAAGCTGGTGGGTCCGGTTTCTCGGAACCCACAGCCTCTGCAATCTGGACACCCTCAGTGGTGTCCTCAGCAACAGCTGCACCCTCAGTGCCTCCTGCGGTCTCTACAGTATGGGAGCTAGACGCCCCAGCCGCGATCTGCGATGCTCGGATCCGGTGTGCCTCCGCCTCAGCAAGTGAGGCTCTCCTCGCGGCCTCCATCTCGCGGCGCTCCTTCTTCCTTGCTCGCGCCTCATCCTCTGATCGACCCCTACGCCTCTTGGCACTCTCTCGAGGGGAGGGTGGGGGAATGTCTGGAGTCGGAAACAGGGCCGCCAGTACAGTATCCTCAGCAGGGTCGACAGCCTCCGGTACTCTTGTCGCTAGGATTGTGTCGATGTCTGCCCGAAGACTGGAGACTGCAGCCTGAAGAGTCGACACATCTACCGGAGGGGCTGGTCGAGCTAATACTCGCAATTCAAAGGCATCGAGGCGCTGGTGAACCTCAGCAACCTTCCGCTGCATCAGCCTCTCCATGCGCGCTTCAGACTCGGCAATAGACTTCTGCATCCACGGCTGGATATGATGCAGAAGAGTGGCCATTTGTGCCTCCAGTTTTTGGACTCGAGCAAGCGGGGCTGGTGTCGGTAGAGGGGCCGTGCTACTACCCGGGATAGACTCGACGGACCACGCGACGGACCGTTGTAGTCATGACGGACCGTCGTGGGCTCCGTCGTCCCATACTTGTCCAATTTCTTCAGCTGCTTTCTTCATTTCACCTCGACGGCAAGTGTGACGGACCGTCATAGGCACGACGGTCCGTCGAGGGTCTTGAAGAAAGCAGCTGAAGAAATTGGACAAGTATGGGACGACGAAGCCCACGACGGTCCGTCATGACTACGACGGTCCGTCGCGTGGTCCGTCGACCCAGCCGCGTTTTGGCAGATTTCCAGAAATTAGAATCCTGTTTAATTAGGTTTTTATTTTTTATAAATAGTTCGAAAAACCTCGTTTTTGGGGTTAGACTCTTTGATTATCAAATTCATATAGTTAGACTTTGTGATTATTGGACTTTGTGTTTTTGAGTGTTTGATTGTTGGAGATTGATACAAGTAACTTTTGGTGATTAATCAAGAAAATTTTCGGACTTTATTCTTTCTCATTGAAGTAAGTACATGAATTCTAATTTAACATATTTGAATATTGTGTTTCTGGCTATGAGTAACTAAATTCCATAACTAGGGTTGTGGGAACCATAGGCAAATAATGAGATAAACCCTAACTAAAATAACAATTCTAGAATAGTGTCTTGCATGTATTAATAATTCTTTCGCTTAGAAGTCTTTTTAAACGGATGATCAACGTTAGAACTCGCCTTAATGCTACTTGCCGGACCAAGGAGGTAGATAATAGGAAAAGAATTATTAACATAGATTTAGTGTATACTATCTAGTATTGATTGGTACGAGGTGATAACTTAGTCAAATATCGATACGATGCTTAAATGAGTAAAGATAAGGGTTAGGAAAGCAACATCACGTAGCCGGACCAAGGTGCGGAGTGAGATTTTCTAGATGCCGGACCAAGGATTTAGAAATACATAACTTATCACTTTGCATGCAAGATACTAGGAAAGAATTGTTTATAGGTTAGAATTATCAAGTTACGAACTTGTGGGAACACGTAAACCCTAGTTACTTTAATTCATTGATTAAAACCCAATATTAAAAGCTGTCAACTGTCTCTTTCAATTACATAGTTATTTTTACTCATTAGGTAATACAAACAACCCCCTTTTTATATTTTTACTTTCAAGAAAGTTATTGACCAAACGATAGTAATACTAGGTTAAAGTTAGTCTAGACTATTTTCCTCGAGGAACGATCCAACCTCACTAGTTGGGTTATTACTTGACACGACCGATTTACTTCTCATTTGACAAGTAAGTTTGAGCGTATCAAATTTTGGCGCCGCTGCCGGGGATAGTGAAACTGTATCAAATTTTGGCGCCGCTTTACTTCACTATTTTAAATGTTTTATGTGATAGTGAAACTGTATCACACGACGGGACAGATGACGGCTCGTCGTGGCTACGACGGACCGTCATGAGGTCCGTCGTATTGTACTTGGTCGATGTACATATAGAGAACCCTGAAAGAGGGGTCTCTGACCATCATGACGGTCACACAGGACGGACCGGCGAGGGTACGACGGCCAGTCGTAAGTGTCCGTCGTAGGACACTTAGAAAATGTTGGGAGACCTCACAGCAGAGGGGTCTCTGACCGTCATGACGGTCGTGCATGACGGACCGTCGTGGTGGACGGTCCGTCATAAGAGTCCCCGTCGTGGACACTTAAAAAAGTTTTAGGACCCTTAGAAACAGGGTCTCTGACAACCATTACGGTCATGCAGGACGGACCGTCGTAGGTGTGACGGTCCGTCGTATGTCCGTCGTAAGTGTCCGTCGTTGGACACTTCGAAAATTTTTGGAGACCCTTTTCAGAGGGGTCTCTGACAACCATGACGGTCGTGCAGGACGGACCGCGTGGGTGGCGGTCCGTCGTAAGAGTCCGTCGTAGGACACTTAGAAAAGTTTTAGGGACCCTTAGAAACAGGTCTCTGACAACCATGACGGTCGTTCAGGATGAACCGTCGGTGGGTTGGACGGTCCGTTCGTAAGTGTCCGTCGTTGGACACTTGGAAAATTTTAGAGACCCTAGAAACAGGGTCTCTGACAACCATGACGGTCGTGGCAGGACGGACCGTCGTGGGTGTGACGGTCCGTCACAGGTCGTCGTTGGGAGGGTGCTAGGCTTATGGCGACGACCCTACGACGGTCCGTCGTGTATACGACGGACCGTCATCGGTCTCGTTCTGAGTACCATGTTTAGAACTGGGGGTACCCTACGCATCCCCGATGAACCCACATGGTTGTGTAGTGTTGTGGACCTATATGTGTCTATCCCAACTACCTAGGAAACTATTAATGTGAAATCACCTATGTCTAGGGTTATTAACATGGCAAATTCAAACATTAGAGCCTAGGTCTAGACATAATCATATCAAGAGAACAAGATACGACTAAGAACGAATCTAATACTAACTAATAAATAAAAATACAAGAGAAATGAGTACAAATTTAGAGACACATACCTTGGAAATAGAGAAAACACAAGTGGGGAATGATTCAGTTAGCAAGGTAGACACCTTACAGCAGCAGCACCGACTAGTGGATGATAAGTATAAGGTTTAGGAGGATTGTGGGGGCAATGATCAGTGGGGGAAGTTGAAAAGAGAGGGGAGATGAGAGGAATGAGGAAATAATGGGGGAAATATGGAGGGGCGGGAGTATAAATGGTCAGATTTTGAAAAGGGTCAGTCCGGGTCGGGTCGGGTTAATTTCATTAAACGCGCGACGGGTCCCCGACGACGGTCCGTCGCGCGTGCGACGCCCCATCGTAGTTTCCGTCGTGTGTGCCCTAATTTCAAAAAAGAAACTGAAATACGTACCTGGTGTGACGGTGCATACGACGGTCCGTTTCAGTCGAGACGGTCCGTCGTTGTATCCATCAGTGGCTGCTGCAGAGTAGTTTTCTGCAGAATTTCCTGGTGATGTGCCTGCAAATTTAAAACCCATTAATAGAAAAATGCTACTATTAAAAAGACGATAAGTATTGGGTTGCCTCCCAACAAGCGCCTGATTTAATATCGCAACACGACTGGGACCACTTGATTACTCAGACTTCATCAAGATGGTATGCCTCTATCACTTTATTCCCCGATGCTTTATGCCCAAAATAAAGTTTTATTCTATCTCTACTCTTCTTAAACCTCACTCCCTCCTTGGCTTTTAACTCAACTGCCCCATGAGGGAATACTTGGGTAACCAGGTAGGGGCCAGTCCATTTGGACTTGAGCTTGCCCGGAAGACAAGGCACCCCAGAACTGTCTACAAGTACCAAATCCCCAACCATAAACTCTTGTTTTGCAATTTTTTGTTCAGTTCCCATCTTCATCTTCCCTTGTGGGATATGGCAGATACCGATTGGAGCTCACCACTCTGCCTCATGGTCCTACAAATGTTGAAGGTGGCTTCTTCATTATTCAACCGAAATTTCATCTGTCCCTTCTCCATATCAACTAAGGCTCTACCTGTAGCAAGGAATGGCCTCCCAAGAATAATGGGCACCTCAAAATCGACTTCGCAATCAAGAATAACAAAATCTGCTGGAAAGATGAATGACTCCACTTTTACTAGCACATCATGGAGTATCCCTATGGGTTTTTTCACAGTCCGATCGGCCATCAATAGCCGCATCGCAGTGGGTTTTGGATCCCCCAAACCCAACTTCTTGTAAATTGAGAGGGGCATGAGATTTATGCTTGCCCCCAGATCACATAATGCTTTCACAAAATGTAACGACCCAACTGTACAAGGTATAGTGAATGCACCCGGATCTTCTTTCTTTTGCACTAGGGATCTTGTAGCAATAGCACTACAATGCTGTAATCTATCATCATCCTCAAAAGTAACCGATCTTTTCTTGGTGACCAGATCTTTCATAAACTTGGCGTAACCGGGCATTTGTTCTAAAGCTTCTACCAAAGGGACATTGATAGAAAGCTGCTTCAACATTGTTATGAAGCGCCGGTATTTGCCATCCTCGGTCTTTTTCACTAATCTCTGAGGGAAAGGTGGTGGTGGCCTAGGCATGGGGATTACCTTCACAGGTATTTCTGCATCTTTTCCATTGCTTTCCTCTGCTTCACTATTACCCTTTTTCACAATATCATTATCCTTTCTCACATTTTCCTCAGTAGATGGCATAGGTGGGTCAATGGTTTGCTTACCACCCCGAGTAGTGATTGCCATACAGTGCGCGTCATTCTTTGGATTTTGGACAGTGTTGCTAGGAAGAGTGCCCGGTTGCCGTGTGTTTACTGTCGCAGATAATTGGGCCATTTGCAATTCAATCTGCTTAATCGAAATTGCATGTGTATCAACTTTTTGCCCAATACTAGCTAAGTCACTCCTTAACTCTTTGATGTTCTCATCACTAGCATCGAATCTCCTCATCATTTTGTGCAACATGTCCTCAACTCGCGCCATACTATCTCCACCATCCCTAGGAGTAACTTCACGATTTTGGGGAGGGATATAGGGCCCATTCCTATCATTTCTGTTACCGTAGTTACCCCTGTTGAAGTTGTTGTCGCGGTTACCGTCTCGGACATAATGACCCTCACGGTTGTAATTACCATAGTTCCGACCTTGGTTCCCTTGACCTTGGCGCCAATTATCCTGATTTGCGCCTTGGGCGCCTGGTCGGGAACCCCCCATCTGTTCATTTACTGCATAGATATCCTCCGCATAATAACACTCATCGATTGGAGGTGATGGTTTAGCCAAGTAGTTGACTGCATTAATCTTTTCTGCACCCCCAGCGACATGTTTTAGTACCAACCCAAGCTCAGTTCTCATCTGAGCCATTTCTTCACGAATATCATCTGTGGCTGGGTTGTGAGTGGACTGCACTGCGAAGGTGTTTCTCCCTGTATCGGACTTCCTAGTACTCCAAGCTTTGTTGTTACGGGAGATTTTCTCTAATTTCTCAGCAATCTCAGCATAAGGGCATTCTCCATAAGATCCACCTGCTATAGTGTCCAACACTGCTTTATTGTTATCATCCTGTCCCCGATAGAAATATTCTTTCAGTGACTCATCATCAATGCGGTGATTTGGAACACTTCTCAAGAATGAGGTGAATCGATCCCAAGAACTACTAACTGACTCTCCTGGTAGTGCCACAAAGTTGTTCACCCTGTCTTTGTGGTTTAATTTCTTGGAGACCGGATAGTAGCGTGCTAAGAAGACATCCCGTAGTTGATTCCAAGTGAAAATGGAGTTGTATGGGAGCTCAGTGAACCACATAGCAGCCTCTCCCGTCAGTGAGAGAGGAAACACTCTGAGCCCTATCACATCTAGATCCAAATCAGGCCTCCCCATACAACTTTTACACACTGCCCTTACCTTAGCTATATGGGCATGTGGATCCTCAGAAGGTAGCCCTGAAAACAAACCTCTGGCAGTGAGCATTTGCATCAGACTACTAGTTACCACAAAAGTGTGGCCTGTGGGTAGAGGAGGCAAAACCAGTGGCCCATCCGAATCTGCTATGTTATCATAGCCTCTGTAGTATGCTTGGGGCCGTGGAGCGGGATTCTGTCCCCTCTGTTGATGTTCACCCGGAGCATCGGGTAACATCTGACCATGAACATCAGCGGGAGGTGGGATGTTCTGGTTTGGGTCCTCATCATTGATTCCCAAATTACGATTCATGTTTCGTAGTGTACGCTCTAGCTCGTGATCATAGGGAAACAACGGTTCTCTTCCTCTCCGTGTATTTGGCATACAAGGAGGATAGTTCTGAAAAGAAATCAAAAACAATAAAACAAAGTAAAATCAAGAAAATATCAACTAAACTATAGTAAGAAGTTCAAGTTAATCTAAAAGCTAAATTCCCCGGCAGCGGCGCCAAAATTTGATACGCTCAAACTTACTTCTCAAATGAGAAGTAAAGCGGTCGTGTCAAGTAAATAACCCAACTAGTGAGGTTGGGATCGTTCCCTCGAGGAAAATAGTCTAGACTTAACTTTAACCTAGTATTACTATCGTTTGATCAATAACTTTCTTGGAAAGTAAAAATATAAAAAGGGGGTTTGTATTACCTAATGAGTAAAAATAACTAATGTAATTGAAAGAGACATTTGACAGCTTTTAATATTGGGTTTTAATCAATGAATTAAAGTAACTAGGGTTTACGTGTTCCCCACAGGTTCGTAACTTGATAATTCTAACTATAACAATTCTTTCCTAGTATCTTGCATGCAAAGTGATAAGTTATGTATTTCTAAATCCTTGGTCCGGCATCTAGAAAATCTCACTCCGCACCTTGGTCCGGCTACGTGTGTTGCTTTCCTAACCCTTATCTTTACCTCATATTAAGCATCGTATTCGATATTTGACTAAGTTATCACCTCGTACCAATCAATACTAGCCTATTAGATAGTATACACTAAATCTATGTTAATAATTCTTTTCCTATTATCTACCTCCTTGGTCCGGCAAGTAGCATTAAGGCGAGTTCTAACGTTGATCATCCGTTAAAAAGACTTCTAAGCGAAAGAATTATTAATACATGCAAGACACTATTCTAGAATTGTTATTTTAGTTAGGGTTTATCTCATTATTTGCCTATGGTTCCCACAACCCTAGTTATGGAATTTAGTTACTCATAGCCATAAACACAATATTCAAATATGTTAAATTAGAATTCATGTACTTACTTCAATGAGAAAGAATAAAGTCCGAAAATTTTCTTGATTAATCACCAAAAGTTACTTGTATCAATCTCCAACAATCAAACACTCAAAAACACAAAGTCCAATAATCACAAAGTCGAACTATATGGAATTTGATAATCAAAGAGTCTAACCCCAAAAACGAGGTTTTTCGAACTATTTATAAAAATAAAAACCTAATTAAACAAGGATTCTAATTTCTGGAAATCTGCCAAACGCGGCTGGGTCGACGGACCACGCGACGGACCGTCGTAGTCATGACGGACCGTCGTGGGCTCCGTCGTCCCATACTTGTCCAATTTCTTCAGCTGCTTCCTTCATTCCCCTCGACGGCAAGTGTGACGGACCGTCATAGGCACGACGGTCCGTCGAGGGTCTTCGTTTCAAAATACTTCAACTCCTGGAATCTAGGTACTGGGATCACTTCTCTGATCTTCACGACGGACCTGCAGGACGGACCGTCATGGTCATGACGGGTCGTCACAAGCTCCGTAATCCCACACTTGGTCAGACTTCCCCATCTTCCTTCAGCAGCTTCTCTACGCTGCGACCTACGGACCGTCGTAAGCACGACGGACCGTCATAAGCTCCGTAGGTGGTCTCTTCTGCACTTTTCGCTCAAAATCTCCGCATTCAGCTTTGGACAGATTTCCTGCAAAACAAAGAGAAACTTATATCAAAATTAGCACAAAAAGGCTTTTGGACACACTAAACTTAAGGAAAAAGCATTAATTATACCGTGAAACCACGGTATATCACGCACTAGTTTGATGATGAGAAGTTATGTCTCATTCGAGACAAAGTATTGAGAGGGGAATCTAAGGAGGATTTCTTGATTCTGATGGCTTCTTGAGGATCGAAGGTAGGATTTGTGTGACTAAAACAGGCGATTTGATTATATTAATTCTTGAAGAGGCCCATTGTTCTCGATATTCCATCAAAGCGGGGGCAGCGAAGATGTATCATGATCTTAGTCAGCATTACTGGTGGGGTGGGATGAAGAGAGATATTTCAGACTTTGTTTTGATGTGTTTGACTTGCTAGCAGGTCAAGTGTGAGCACCAGCGGCTCGGGGGTGTATCTCAGAGGATGTCTATTCTTACTTGGAAGTGGGAGCGGATTACTATGGACTTTGTTATGGGTTTGCCTACCATAGTGGGTGGTTATGACTCTATTTGGGTTGTTGTTGATAGGCGGACCAAGTCTGCCCACATCATTTTGGTTCGGGTGAAGTATACGGTAGAAAATTAGCCGAGCTATATATCAGTCAGATTGTGCGACTATACGACTTCCTGTTTCCATCATATCAGGTCAAGGTTCACTATTTACTTCTCACTTCTGGAAGGAATTACAACATGGTCTGGGTACTGAGTTAGATATGAGTATGATATTTCACCCTCAGATAGATGGTCAATCCGAGCGGACAATTTAGGTATTGGAAGATATGCTTCGAGCATGTGTGATTGATTTTGGTGCTAAATGGGATCGACATGTACCCTTGGCAGAGGTTGCCTATAATAAGAGTTATCACTTTAGTATCCAGATGGCCCTATTTGAGGCGTTGTATGGCAGAAGGTGTAGATCTTTGATTGGTTGGTTCGATTTGGTGGAGATGGACTCTTTGGATACAGATTTGCTTAGAGATTCTATAGAGAAAGTACGTATGATTCAGCATAGATTGTTGACAGCTCAGAGTCGACAAAAGAGTTATGCAAACCAGAGAGTTAGATCCTTAGTGTTTATTGAGGGTTATCATGCTTGGCTCCGACTATCACCCATGAAGGGTGTTATGAGGTTTGGAAAGAAGGGCAAGCTTAGCCCTAGGTTCATTGGACCTTTTGAAATTTCGAGCCAAGTGGGAGAGGTGGCCTATAAGTTTGCCTTGCCACCTAGTTTGTCGGCAGTTCATCCTGTTTTCCATGTCTCTATGCTTCAGAAGTATATTACGGATGAATCTCATGTGCCTTCACTTGACACTTTGGATTTGGGTCAAGACTTGACATTTGAGGAGGAGCCTGTAGCTATTTTGGATAGGCAGGTTCGAAAGCTTAGGACCAAAGAGATTGCTTCAGTGAAGGTGCGATGGAAGCACCGATCAGTGGGAGAGGCAATTTGGGAAACTGAGTCTGAGATGCGTGCCAGATATCCTCAACTTTTTGAAGTTTCAGGTACTTTATTTTACTTATGTTCGAGGACGAACATGATTTTTAGTGGTGGATAACATAATGACCCGTAAGGTTATTCTTGGAAAATTTGAATTATTCGTACAACTTGAGTTAATGTATTTATGAGTAATTGTAGATAACGGAATTAATAGATAGTTAGTGGGCTAAGATGATCAGTTATTTAAGATCGTATACTATTAGGGTCATGTATAAAAAAATGAGTTAGTGGTTTTGGTCAGTTTAATAAATAATTAATTAAGAAAAAAAGGAGAGGAAGAAACCTTACCTGAGCGACGAATAAGAGAGAAAAGAAGAACGAGCAGAAGAACTCGTTCCGGCCGGGGAAAAAAACAAAAGGGAAAACCTTGAGTGAATCAAGTAAGTGTTAAAATCTCATATGTATAAATTTATTAGCGTGGTATTGTTTGAAACTTTAAGAAAATGATAAAAGGGTTGTCATTAATATTGTAGGGTACTGTACGGTAAGAGAAAGGGAATTGAACTCGGAGATAGCCGATCAAGTGGGTCATATATAGTGGAATATAGTTTTATTAATTTAGTTTAATGTATGGTTTATTTCGTCAATTTATAAAATTATCTAATTAGAGGAAATAAGTTAACCCCCTCTATTGGCAGTAATGGTATGACATCTTTGGTATAACCATAATATTATATATTTGTTTCATATGTGAAGTGTTGGTGCTTTTATTTTATAGGATTTCCATTACTGGTTTCATAACCAGTGGTTCCTATATTTAGATATTCTTATTTCATTATCGCATTATGATCTAAAATTTGATATATTAAAATAGGTGATTAAATATTGGGTGTATTATAGTATACTATTAAAGTTATAATGTTTGGGAGAAATTATAATGTAACCCTAAGCTTGAATTTGAGAAATATGGGAATTGGAATATTCATTGACACCAAAAGCTACGAACTTGATTATAAATTAAAGTAAATTTTTCAGGTCAAGGCTAAACACATCATAAATATGGGTATTGTTAGTTTTGAAGCTTATTGTAATTATGTATGTGATTAGATTGCTTTGAGTTGGAAGTTCAACAAATGGGAAAGGCTCAATTCCCGCAGTAAATTCTTATTGGATTAAGGTAAGGGATTTCTAAACTCTTGTTAAGCGTATGAAATGCGTGTATTTCCTTGTGTGATATTGAGAATGATTTGGAGACTTATTGCTTATTTGTTGGTGTTGTATTCCTTGTTGTAAATTGTGTTTTGATATCAAAATGGTTATCTCCTCATTCTCATTTGAGCATGTCATTGCATTGCATCTGAGACATGGTTGTAATAAGAGTTATGTGATAAGAGGATGTACCATTTCGAGGGTTGTATCATGCGCTGCGATGGATATTTTATTTTGATGGACGTATCGCGGGCCGCGATGGTTACTATTATCGAGGGTCATGTCGTGCGCCGCGACAGATGCATGGACAAATATGTCCCCCATGGGTCCCAGATTAAGAGACAACGGGTGTGTATCGTTAGGGAAGATATCATCACTATACTTGACATTGCATCTCATGGCATCACACATTATTATTATTGATGAACTTGATTACGTGTTTGTTGATCTTGTTAGTGTTTCTCTATGGAAATTGTGACTATTGAATATTGATTTGTTATTGAGAACATGTAAACTAATAGAATATGGTTATTGAGTTGTGTGTTTGGTAAACTGTGAGTTGTTTATAGTGTGAAGGTTCAGATAGGGTGTAAGGAGTACCCGTATTTTATTCCCTTAACTTGTGTTTAGAGGTTTGCTTGCTGGGTACCGCGTGATTTGGTACTCACCCCTTGCTTCTACAGATTTTTGTAAATTACGAGCCCGGATTTTTTTGATACCTTCCATTCTCTTCGTTTCGAGGCATCTTGTGGAGGATTGTGAGGTAGCTGTTTTTCATCTCAACAAACTTTCCTACTCCAGATTATGAATTTGTTTTTACTTGAAAGACAACTTCATGTTAGACTCGTATTTTTATTTTAATTCTAGTATTTACATTAAAGGCTCGTGCACGTGACTATCAGGTCTTGGAAATTGAATTAAGTTGAATTGTTTTCGTATTATTAATCATTATTAGACTTTGGTTTTATTTCTGCATTTTATCAAAATTATTGAGTTAGGCTGACTTGTCTTGGTGGGATAAGACGAGTTTCATCACACCTGTTTTTGAGTCGTGACAGGAGGGCATCCACCAAACTGTCTAGCTGGCTAAAGAAAGTTTGAGATAATGATCAACGTCCGGATTGGAAGTTCCCTCATCTTTTTGATGAATTGTATATTGAAACACATATAAGTATAAGGCAATGTTAGAACAAGCCAAAAAGGCTAGAGACACACTACTACAAAAATGAATTCACGAGCTCCCTATTTTTTAATTCAGGTTAGTGATTATAACTTCTTGAAACATCAGCCATAAGAGCTTATTTTAGGTAGATGTTAATTTTTTCAGTTAGTTCTTCCATTGTGATGCCGAAGCCAATGTTTACTTCTCTTGAACAATCGCATCTCTCTATTTATCAAATAAAGTTTTCTTCAATGTCTCTCTACTATAAACACGTTACAAATATCGAATTTATAGATGTTTTGATCATGTTTTATTTTTAATCTGGACTTCTTGTTTGACATTTAAGAGTTTGTAATCTCGAATGCAATAACTAATGTGTCTCACGAATAAAATGTTATCGAGCGTTTTATTTTCATATATACATAGAACTGGGCAGCAACTAAAACTCGATCAATTTGCTATTGTCCAGTTACATCGACTAAAGATGAAGCAAGAGTTTCTAATAACGACTAGTTCCATTACTACTGATTCATATCTCTATGTTTTGAAAATCTGTTCGGATAGTGAATTTGCCATTTATTTTGACATGTTATTGGAAAGATTGTGAATTCACTCTCTTTGACAGATTGCTGGACATTTGCAAATTAATTGTGAAACAAAATCAAATCCAGTACCTTCACATCATTGAGATTTTTCTTCTTCTCCTACATCTTTTTGAGAACAGACTCTGTTTCTTTCTGGTACATCCCCCACATAGCTGCCATTTATCATCATGGCAGATCCCCATTCTATATAGCCTCTCATTGGTAAGTAATCTTTCATGAAAGGCTAACCAACAAATAAACTGTGCTTAGGAAGAATTTCCTTACACCAAATCGACCTGCTCCAGTCCACTCTTCTCCATGTATATCCGCTTACTATCGTGTACTTGTCCTCGGGTTTAAAAGATCTATTTTGGTTGTATTCCGGTGCAAATTATCTCTTATATTACAAATCTTTTTCCGGTACCAACGACTATCATGTGGAATAGAATAGTGCCTCCATTATGTACCCTTTATGTAAACATTATCCACCCATTGCACCCATATACTATAAGATTTTTTAGCATGTTCCACACATATATTTCTACCATAGCCTCGTTCCATATCAAACATCCTGTGATTCTCAGTCCTCGTTCTTTGTTGGTCCGACATACCAAGTCCCATGCCACTAATGGAGCTATATTTGTATTCAGTTTTTCAGACCATATGAAGTTTCTATATACTTCTGTTCTTCTCTTAAAGACACTTTTTGGCAACACGAACATAGAAGGCCAGTAGGTTGTACATTTATATTTCTTTATTGTTCATTCATAATCTTGGTTGTCTTTTCTTTCGGTTCTTGATTCATTTTCATATACTTCAATTGTGTTAGTTTAATCTCATAGAATTCCTCTCTATTCTTGCATAACTTTGTGTTGTCCATGGAAGAACTACTTTGTGAAGTCCTTTGTTGTGTTTACTTGAAGTTTGAATCTTTCCTCCATAAGCACTGATACTTGGTGTTTGACTTGCTTTCTTTATGGTACTTGCTATTGTATCATGTTGTGTGTTTTCTTTCTCTTGAGCGTGAGGTAGAGCTTCAGTACTCTTTTGTTTTCCTGTCCCTTGAGTTCCAGTTTACTACTTCATTTTTGGTAATGATCCAATAATGAGTTCTAGAGCTGGAAAGTCAGTTGGACAGCAAAAATTATATTAGTGACCGATAACAAGGAGAGAAGGCCAATTTAAAAATAAGTAGAATCTCACAGATGGTTTAGTTGATTTAGAATTATGGGAATTATGTGGTGTATTGCCTGGTACTTATTCAGCCAGATTAGCTGTATTTATTGGACTGATGTTTGAGTTTGAAAAATGATCTCCTATGACCACTTATATGATTACATAGCGTAGCTATTTTTAGTTTTAGTTCTTACATTCCTTTAAAAAACCCAAATGTATTCTAGTAGAGGGCATTTGGCTGCAAGTGTTTGTATATCATACCTTGTTATTTTTTTGGAAAAAATTTGTTTCGTGAGTGTTTCTATATATATAAAAAAAAAATCTATTTAAATATTTTGTTTTTATTCTAGGTTATACAATCTGAAGCTCGCAATTTTCATATGTCAGTGATTTCGAAGACATTATTTGAAGAAGAGTACAAAACTTATTTGAAGCCATTATTCAATAGTTTGAACAAGATAAGTTTATTTTTTAAAAGTTGTGACTGTCGTATTTTGAATTTGTACTTCTTTTTGTTTGTCTAGATTTGAAGAGATATATTCTATTTTATGGATAAATAGTAATATATATGTTTTCACCATTAGCGAATATTGTTGTTTCTATGAGGCTCTCTTTTCCTAACATGTTTTTTGAACTTTTATATATACATTTTATCAATAATGTAGTAGATATTATTAATAGCAGTTAAATAAATGCTGTTAAACTTTATGATAATTAGATTCAATTCAATGGGAATTATTAGCCATAAAATGGATGCTAAAGGCATCAAACGAAGACATTTATACAAGGGATATTGTAGTCATTAGTCACCATGGTAAAATCATCGTTAAAATACTATATTTTAGCAACTATTTATTTGATTTATTTACTAAAAAACAATGGACGTTAAAGGACCATGAATAACCAATATGAATTCTCTTAGTAGCCAACATAATATAAACTTCACATCTTCAAGACCTATATAGGTCGTGGAGGACATTGCCGTCATTCAGGTTTCTCTCATCAGCCTATGTCTCATAATTATCATAATACCCTTACTTAGTGTTTTCTTAAAATCAGGTTTGGAATCAATGAGCGTAAATTATTTTATAGGCTAATAACTTTCACGTGTAAAATAGAAAGAATAGAGTCATTTATGCATTGATTTTTTGAATTAACTAGTTTAAAAAGCATCTATTTTTAATAAAGAATAATGCTAAATGACTAGAAAAATTGCTCATAATTTGGCTAGAAATGTAAAAAGACTAAAACATTTTTGTTTTAAGTTTTACATTTATTTTCTCAATACTTTTTGCTGCAAACAAAATTAATTTTTTTCTAATTCCCAAGTCCTTAACTACTAAACATTAACTATTTGGTTGCGAAGGAGAATGAAAAATGTCCTTTTTTGTATTATTTTTTTTGGAAAATGCCTTTTTTTGTATATTTTTTGTGTGTGTATAGTTCATCCAATTTATCTTTAAAAATAGGGATAATGCACAAGTACCCCCTCAACCTATGTCCGAAATCCCAGAGACACACTTATACTATACTAAGGTCCTATTACCCCCCCTGAACTTATTTTATAAGTAATTTTCTACCCCTTTTTAGCCTACGTGGCACTAGTTTGAAAAAAAAAAGTTAACAATCGTTGGGCCCACAAAATAGTGCCACGTAGGTCGAAAAGGGGTAAAAAATTATTAATGAAATAAGTTCAGGGAGGTAATAGAACCTTAGTATAGTATAAGTGTGTCTCTGAGATTTCGGACATAGGCTGAGGGGGTACTTGGGCATTATCCCTTAAAAATAAGTATTGTTTAACTAATAAAAAATTTATGCCCTTTAATTAAAAAAATATTTTTGTAATTTTTTTTCATTATAGAACAAATTATGTTCTACATATATCACTCCTCTAAACTCAATTATGATTCTAAGGTGCCAACAGATACCTGTAAAAAATATTTTTCGCATAAAATAAACCTCTTTATTGAAAAAGACAATTAAATTTCTCATTATAATAACTACAAAGGACTATTTTATCAACTAAAGATTATACTATACAAAATTATTAAAATATAGTAATTAAGCATATATTTTTTTAAAAAAAAAAAAATCGTTAAATATAATCAACTAAATAGATTAGTTACATAATGGATGTTTTTCAAGAGAAAAATTATATTGAAATTTAGATATTTTTAAAAATAATTGATGACAAGACATTTATCATTTATCATTATTTCATGAATAACACATTTTTTTATATATATTATACTCATTCTACACAAGAATTAACATATATAGAAACTGGTGAAATTGTTTTATTAATTTTAACCATGAATAAAAAATTCAATTATTCCAGTAATATTGATTACATAGATATTTCAAAACAAATGAATAGAAGATCATGCAATACCTACTTATCAATGATAATACTTTAAAATAGATGTATTTTATGTATATATTAATTTAAAATATGTTTACGTGTATAAGTAAAGTATAACGTAGCTAGGATATATGTGTTTCAAAAATGATTTTCATTTAATATAGAAGTTTAATATTTAAATGAAGATAATCACATTTGAAAGAATTGATAGATATCGTCACATTATAAAAATACATAATTTAATTTTCTTAAAACATAGTAATCAAATCTGTAGTTTAAAATTTTAAATATGTAGTTTAATTTTTAAATATTTAGTTGTGAATACGTAGTTTAATTTTTTTAAACATAATAACCAAACATAAGTTTAAATATGTTGTTTCATTTTTCAAAACATAATAATTAACAAATATACAATTTTTCAACATTGATGTGTAACTATCCGGGGTTGTTGTTAAATAGGATAGACGCTTATGATCTAAATGATTTTTAGTATTTCTTTAATGTGTTGTTGTCTATCAATTCTAAAGTATTTTGAGTTTTGATTGTTGTTTTTTTAATTATTTTACATTATATATATAAAAAAAGTATTTAAAGTTTAATTTAAATAGATAATTAAAATTTATTTATAAAATAAATGCAATAAAATTATATAATTTTAAAAATTATTAATCAGTTCAAAACAAATATTAATTTGAGAGAAACAAATAAATAATATTGTGATTACAACTGTGTATACTTAATATTTTAGCATATCATTTAATAGAAAAAAATAATTTCTAATAAAATAACAAATAATACTAATAAAGTAAAATATATACGTAATGAAATTTAAATCTAGTTCATGCTTAACGAATTTGTGTTGTCATTACCGGAGAACTGTAAAAATAATTTTCCTTCAAATTAGTTTTATAAATGTTTATTTTGAAATGATAAAAAACTTTCTACATTCTTTCTATGTTATTAAAAATTTTCAATGAAGCACCATCAACGTTTTAATTGAAAAAAAGTTGTATGTCTCGAGTACTGAAATAATAAATAAAAATTAATTTTAATGAGTCTTTTTTGTGTATGATGTGATATATTCGTATGTAATCGAAGATATGAAGATAACCATATAATAGTAGAAACATGATGATAAATTTTAGTTTTCTTCATATTTTGCTCACAAACATTCTGAGCATTATCGGATAAAATATATTTTTATCATTAATTTTTTTAGAAAATTGATGCTTAACAACAACTCCTTCAAATAAATAAGAGTAATTCTTTAGCCAACTTTGCCAATTTCATATTTTTATAAAAAAATTTAATATTTAAATTTAGATATAAATTATCTTTCACGATTAAAAATTATACATTAAAATAGATAATTTACACTTTACTTCTCTTTTATACTTTTAAAATATATTTTTAATCATTACGAAATAAGAAATAAAAAATAAATTAAAATGAATAAGTATATATATATATATATATATATATATATATATATATATATATATATATATATATATATATATATATATTAATTATTTATTTATTTTAGATCTTGAAAATTTCAAGTGAAAAAGTGTGTGAGAATTGTGTTTTCTTTAGTTAATTTTTTGATTCATTTCCAATGTTTAACTATGAAATCATTAATAATTAATTTCACTATCATTTTCAATGACTTGGAAACATAATTGAAAAATATATTTAATATTTAACTTAAAGGGCCAAAATATCCAAAATAAACTAATTTATAATGTGAACATGTTATTTTACCATTCTGGTCAAATTATGGCCAATTTTTTTTCTTTAATAAAGACAACATGTTTTATAGGAATAAAGGGAGTATTTTTTCTATTTTTGTACCATATATTTTAATACTACTTAATTTCTTGACTATTAATTCTCCTAACTTTATCATCCATTTTACTGACTCCTTAATTAGTAGTTCTCTTAAAAAAACTTACCATATGTTTTAGGACTATATATTTATTACACCCTCTGTCAACTTTTATTTGTCATGTTGCACTTTTTGAAAGTCAAATTGACTAATTTTTATTGTTAAATTAGATTACGTTAATTTGAAATTTTTTAAAAAATAAAATTAGATATGCAAAACTATTGGAAAAGTACTATAAATTGCATTTTTTTGCATATCAATATGATAAAATATATATCGTAAAATATTGATCAAAATTTTTATAGTTTAAATTTAAAAAGGAAAATCATGACAATTAATAATTAACGGAGGGGGTACTTTTCTAAATATTTTTTACCATATATTTTCGGTCTACTTAATTGTTAATTTTCATAAATACTTCATAACATATATTTTAAGACTACTCAATTATTAAGTTTACTATACTCTTACCATATAATTTTCATATTTCTTTACCATACAATTTTATATTCCTTAATTTCTTATTTCTCCTAATACTTTTTATCATATACTAGTGATTTCATCTGCACTTCGGGCAGTCATATAAAATAGATAATTTACTACATATAATATTATATATATAAAAAGTATTTATAAATTAATATGATAATATATTTATCTAATATTATATTTAGGATATTTAATATGTGTAATCTAAGTTAGGTTTCGTAATTTTTTTCAACAATTATTCCCTTCAAAATATATAAAATAATAATATCTTGCTATAAATGTGCACAGACATACAATTTGATTCAACAGAGAAAAAACATAAGAAAATTACCTGCAATGTATTTATTATTTTTTAAAAGTGAAAGAACACAACATTTACTCTCACACTATATTTTAAAAAAACCACATGCATATACTGTTTAGCAATTAATATACTTTTAATATACAATGAGTTATAATAACCACCAAACAACCAATATTGATTTAGTCGTGAAAATTCCTACGCACTTATGTCTCAATCTTATCTTAAATAAATATAAATAAGATTTGTTGTGCTCATATAATTTTTTAAGATAACCTCATTCTCCCTCCATCGCTCTCGTTACTTTATATTTATCAATTTTCATGTTATATCATAATTTTTGATAGTTCAAAAAACTTAAAAATAATAAATTTATGTTTCAATCATTAATTTTTTAACGCAATCAATTATACATTTTAAAACATAATTAATAGTTAGCAAACTTTAAAAAATAAGTAACTTACTAATCTGAACAAAAGGAAATTAATTATAAATTTATACATGGTTAATACCTATAGTAGAATTTCAACCATAGTTAAGATAAATTCATGAGAAAGTAATATCTCTTTAGGATCTACTCCATTTTAAAATACTAATTTGAATCAAAACAAATTGTAAACTTACAACAATCATAAATCCATATAAATTAAACTTAAGAAACACCATAGTAATACATAAGAAATGAAAGAATAAAATACATATATCATTACAATTTTAATCATCAAAAATTAAAGAAAAAATGAATGCAATACATAATTGTGTGAGCTCTTGTCGATATTCACTTCACAAGCTTATTACTATTCAAGAGATTTCTTCTTTTTATTCAAGTCAAACAAAAGTATGAGTATAATACAATAATGGAAATAAATGACAACTTTGAATTGAATCTAAAAAAAAAAAATTATATAGAAAAAATGGAGAAATATCATAAGGTGTCTTAACTTTTATATTAAATATTTAATGGTTATAAATATACAAAATAGAAAATTAATAATATTATAATAGAAAAAATAAAGAAGATGAGTTATGACTTATAATGGCATAAAAACATAAAAGCAAATATAATGGAAAATCATAAGTATAGAAAGTATAAATATATCATATCAATTGTATTAATCGATATACTACTTGAGCTTAATTTATTTATTAGGGATAATACTCAAGTACCTCCTCAATCTATGCCTAAAATTCCAGAGACACACTTATACTATATTAAAGTCCTATTAACCCCTGAACTTATTTTATAAGTAGTCTTTACCCCTTTCCAGCATACGTGACACTAATTTTTAAAAAAAAAAGTCAATCATCATTGGACCCACAAAATAATACCACGTAGGCCGAAAAGGGAGAGAAAATTATTTAAAAAATAATTTCAGAGGGGTAATAGAACCTTAGTATAGTATAAGTGTATCTCTAAGATTTCGAGTATAGGTTGAGGGAGTGCTTGTGCATTATCCCTATTTATTACTTAATTATACTAGATAAATTAAAGGAAAAAATATATTAAAAATTGAGAAAGAAGATAAACATTATTGTTGGCTATAAAGTTTTTATAATTTAGCATGTGAAGAGTCTTATTGTAAGTGTTTCTTCATTAATAAAATATGAATTTGTTATAAATTAGTAAGTTATTAATTTTCTTAAAGAGTTCTTACCATATATTTTAATACCACTTAATTATTAAGTTTTTAAATACGCTTACTATATTATTTTTCTATTTCTCTTACCATGTATTTTATAATTTTTTATTTTCTTATTTCTCCTAATATATGTCTTTTCATATATTTTAAGGTTCTTTAATTTTTCACTGTTCTAATATTTCTAACCATATATTTTTAAAATTCCTTAATTATTTCATTTTGATATTCCTTGTCGTATATATGAAGGCTTCTTAGTTATTATTTATTGTAATATTCATTGCCATATATTTTAAAGCTTCTTAGTGATTAATTATTTTATATTCATTGTCATATACTTAAAAGCTTCTTAATTATTAATTGTTTTAAGATTTCTTTTCATATATTTTAGGACTCCTTTATACTGATTCATATTATATAAAAAATGGTGATTAATTAAACAAAATTATATTATGTGAAATGAAAAAAAAGGTTTAAGAGAGAAGGAAATGTAATAAACAAAAAAGGGAACTTATTTAATAGAGAAAAATGATGTAATACATAACAAAAGTATATGACAAGTAAATATATAGGGAAAATACATAAAATCAGTCTTGAATAATTTTGTATTTTACAAAAGAACTTATAATGAAATACATTTAATAACATTCCAAGTTGACGGAAATATGTATTTGTGTGGGCTCTCCAATGTCTTTTCCATTTAGGAAAGTACACTTGACAATCCCTATAAATAAAACCCACCAAAATGAAACAAGTCGGAGAAGATGACTATTTGTGCCTCGATGTACCAATGACTTTCGTTTGCCCTTAGCTCTAGTCAGTCTCCAGTATATCAGGTTTCATGATGAGCTATTCATTCAAGTTTGTGTTCGATTTTCTCGGTCATGACATGATGTCCTATGTTTTCGGACACATACCATTTTATTTTTTATTTTGATGTATTTGATACTCTCTGTCACGACCTAAATCGGGGACGCGACTGGCACCCACATTTACCCTCTTATGTGAGCGAACCAACCAATCTAAACCTTAACATTTCAAGATATATCAACAGAAAATAATGCGGAAGACTTAAACTCATTAAAACAATTCAAAACTATTATTATTATCCCCAAAATCTGGAAGTCATCATCACAAGAACATCTATGATCAAATTACTAACTAGAATGTCTAAAAAGCTAAAAATACATAAGAAGCTAGTCCATGCCGGAAGTCAAGGCATCAAGACTTGAAGAAGAAGATCCAGTCCAAGCTAGACGCATTAGCTCACCCTGAATTTCCGAAGGTAGTGAAGACTGGCTAGATCTACTGTTGAGTTGAAGTTGACGGAACGTTTGCTGCATTCCACACATAACAAAGAAGAAAACATAAAAGTAGGGGGTCAGTACAACCACAAGTACTGAGTAGATATAATCGGCCAACTCAAAATAGAAAACAGTATATATCGGTTAATATCATAAATCAACTATAAACTCAACATGTAACAGCAACAAGTACTATAATCATCAATAAGTACCATCAAGTTCATCCATGAGGGCTCAAGCCTCAATACCATACTCATTTGGGAATTAAGTTCATTATGTTGAGTATATTATCATCTTTCAAGATTCATTATCTTTCTTCCTCTTGTGTCGGTACGTGACACTCCGATCCCCTACCACTATGTATCGGTACGTGACACTCCGATCCCCTATATGTGTCGGAACGTGACACTCCGATCCCCTACATGTGTCGGTACGTGACACTCCGATCCCCTAATTCTACGTGTCGGTTCGTGACACCCGTCCCACTAATACTATGTGTCGGAACGTGACACTCCGATCCACTAATACTATGTGTCGGAACGTGACACTCCGGTCCACTAATACTATGTGTTGGAACGTGACACTCCGATCCACTAATACTATGTGTCGGAACGTGACACTCCGATCCACTAATCTCATGCTATCCATTCATCAAGCCTTCTCTATACCAAGGCATCATCAATCCCATTACTTTAATTCATCAAGCCTTCTTTTATACCAAGGCATCATCATTAATAAGTAGATTAAAGTTTCTTTCAAGATTTGGGATTCAATGGTTTTCATCATGCTTGTTTTATCAAAATCACATAATCATATTCATGCAAGCATACAATTAAGCATATAGAAGACTTTATAATACTACCAACACATATCATTCGCTATTAAGAGTCTACTACGAATAGCATAAAATAACCATAACCTACCTCCACCGAAGAATTGATCAAGCAAGAATTTTCCCCAAAGCTTTGCTATCCTCTTCGTTTTCTCTCTTTCCCGTTCAATTCCCTCTCTCTCTTGTTCTTTCTATTTTCTTATTCAAACCCTCTTTCTTTTACCCTAATTAACATATAATTAAGTGTAAAAGATGACAATAATACCCCACTAATCAACCCAAAGTTACCTCTTTTATCCCTCAAGAATTTGAGTTATTAATATAAACCCACAAAATCTATAATTAAGGAAAGAATAGTCCAAAACGTCCCTTAAAACTTAACCAGAATTCCGACTTCAACTGGGATTACGCAACCTGTGACGGGCCGTCGTGCCTGCGACGGTCCGTCACACAGGTCGTCGTAATGATCAGAGTTCTATTTTTCACCAAGGACACTGTGACGGTCCGTCACACCTGTGACGGTCCGTCACACCTGTGACGGTCCGTCCTGCAAGTCCGTCACGAAGTTCAAAGAGTCGATTTTCAGTATCCAATTTCAGAATTCCTAAGTATATTGAAACGAGACCCTGCGACGGTCCGTCGTGCCTGTGACGGTCCGTCGTGGGGTCCATGGTTTCAGCCAGTTTTCCAGAAATAAAATCTGCTGCTCAAAACGACTAAATGGGTCGTTACAATAGATACCAATTTACCCATCGTTCGTCCCCGAACGATCAAAAGAAGAAAAACAATGGCGAAAAGGAGTACCTGAATCTGTAAACAGATGTGGGTATTTTTCTTGCATATCTGCCTCCTTCTCCCAAGTAGCCTCTTCAACCGGTCGATTCTTCCATTGAACTTTGATGGATGCAATCTCTCTCGACCTCAACTTGCGAACTTCTCTATCTAATATAGCAACCGGTTCCTCCTCATAAGTCAAATTCTCATCAAGCAAAACTGAATCCCAACGGATAATGTAGTTTCCATCTCCATGGTATCTTTTCAACATGGACACATGAAATACCGGATGCACTCCGGACAGCCCTGGGGGCATGGCTAATTCATAAGCCACCTCCGCTACTCGCTTTAGTACCTCAAATGGTCCAATATACCTTGGACTTAACTTACCTCTTTTGCCAAACCGCATCACCCCTTTCATGGGTGAAACCTTCAACAAGACTTGTTCACCTTCCATGAACTCCAAGTCTCTAACCTTTCGGTCTGCATACTCCTTTTGTCTACTTTGCGCCGCTAGAAGCTTTTCTTGAATAGACTTCACTTTCTCTAATGAATCCCTCAAAAGGTCAGTACCCCAAGGTCTAACCTCAAATGCATCAAACCAACCAATGGGAGATCTACACCTCCTCCCATACAATGCTTCAAATGGAGCCATATCAATATTGGAGTGATAGCTATTATTGTATGAAAACTCTGCCAAAGGTAAGAAGCTATCCCAATGGCCACCAAACTCTATCACGCATGCGCGAAACATATCCTCCAACACTTGAATCGTTCGCTCAGACTGACCATCGGTCTGAGGATGGAACGCGGTACTAAGGTCCAATCTAGTACCCAATTCTGCATGCAATGTTTTCCAAAACTTAGAAGTAAACTGCGTACCTCTATCTGATATAATGGATAGTGGAACCCCATGCAATCGAACGATTTCTGAGATATAGATCTTGGCTAACTTCTCTGCATTGTAAGTCACCTTGACCGGAATAAAATGAGCAGACTTAGTTAACCTATCAACAATCACCCAAATGGAGTCATACTTACCCATTGTCTTTGGAAGACCAACCACAAAGTCCATTGCGATTCTCTCCCACTTCCATTCAGGAATGGGCATTCTCTGAAGCGTTCCTCCGGGCCTCTGGTGTTCATACTTTACTTGCTGACAGTTTGGACATTTGGCAATAAAGTCAACAATATCGCGCTTCATTCTACTCCACCAAAAGTGTTGCTTTAGGTCGCGATACATCTTGGTTGCACCCGGATGTATAGAATACCTCGAACTATGAGCCTCTGTCAGAATAGTGTTGATCAATTCATCAACTCGGGGTACACATACCCTTCCCTTGATTCTCAAAACACCTTCCTCGTCGATTGTTGCTTCTCTAGCCTCCCCTTGCAACACTTTATCTCGAATCCGGATCAATTTCTCATCATCAAACTGCTTCCCCTTAATCTTGTCAAGGAAGGAAGATCTTGCCTCTACACAAGCTAACAATCCTCCCTTCTCAATTATTTCTAACCTCATAAGGTCATTAGCCAAAATCTGCACTTCTCTAGCCAATGGGCGCCTAGAAGCTTGCAAATGGGCTAGACTTCCCATGCTTCCCGCCTTTCTACTCAAGGCATCTGCCACAACATTCGCCTTCCCCGGATGATACAAAATAGTGATGTCGTAGTCCTTCAGTAGTTCCATCCATCTCCTTTGTCTCAAGTTCAAATCTTTCTGAGTAAAGACATACTGTAGACTACGATGATCCGTATAGACTTCACACTTAACCCCATATAAATAGTGCCTCCATTGCTTCAATGCAAATACTACCGCGGCCAATTCCAAGTCATGAGTTGGGTAGTTACGTTCATGCACTTTTAATTGTCTTGAAGCATAAGCAATCACGTTCTTCTCTTGCATTAGCACTGCACCCAAACCTGAATAGGATGCATCACAATAAACAATGAAGTTCTTACCCTCTACCGGCAAGGTGAGGATAGGTGCGGTAGTCAACAAGGTCTTGAGTTTCTGAAAGCTTTCCTCACACTCATCCGACCATACAAATGGAACATTTTGCTTAGTCAAGTTCGTCAATTGGGAAGCAATAGAAGAGAACCCCTTGACAAATCGACGGTAGTAGCTAGCTAACCCAACAAAGCTTCTTATTTCTGACACATTAGTGGGTCTCACCCAATTCTTCACTGTCTCAATCTTAGAAGGATCCACCATCACTCCATCCTTAGAAACTACATGCCCCAAGAAGGACACTGCATCTAGCCAAAACTCACACTTAGAGAACTTGGCATAAAGCTTTTTCTCCCTCAACATTTCGAATACCATTCTCAAATGCTCCTCATGTTCCTTCTTGCTTTTAGAGTATATCAGTATATCATCAATAAACACGATCACAAAGAGGTCCAAATATGGCTTAAAAATCCCATTCATCAAGCTCATGAAAGCAGCGGGGGCATTTGTAAAGCAAAAGACATCACTACGAATTCATAATGCCCATACCTAGTTCGGAAAGCAGTCTTTGGCACATCCGCTGCCCGTATTTTCAATTGATGATAACCGGATCTCAAGTCGATCTTCGAGAAGACACAAGCACCTTGTAGTTGATCGAATAAGTCATCAATGCGAGGAATGGGATACTTGTTCTTAATAGTTACCTTGTTCAACTGCCGGTAGTCTATGCACATCCAAAAACTCCCATCCTTCTTCTTCACAGATAACACCGGAGCACCCCAAGGAGATGCACTTGGTCTAATGAAGCCTTTGCTCAACAACTCTTGAAGTTGGGCCTTTAACTCCCTTAACTCCGCGGGAGCCATTCTATAAGGGGGTATAGAAATGGGGCGAGTACCCGGTTCCAGATCAATGCAAAAATCAATATCTCTATCCGGTGGCATACCAGGAAGATCTGCAGGGAACACGTCCAGAAACTCACGGACTACCGAAATCGACTCAATTGAAGTTACTTGGGTAGTGTCATCCCTGAGATGTGCCAAGAAAGCTAAACACCCCTTACTAACCATTCTCTTAGCACGAAGAAAGGAGATGATACGAACCGGAGTAGAAGTGTAGTCGCCCTCCCACACTAACGAATCTGTCCCAGGCTTGGCTAACGTCACAGTTTTAGCATTTCAATCCAAGATTGCAAAATTCGGAGAAAGCCAAGTCATACCCAGAATTACATCAAAATCAACCATTTCTAAGATAACCAAATCTACATAAGTGTTGCTCCCCACAAATGTCACCAAACAAGACCTATATACTTTTTCAACTATCACAGACTCACCCACCGGAGTAGACACACGAATAGGTATGTCAAGCAATTCACAAGGTAAATTAAGACCAGTAGTAAATGAAGAAGATACATAAGAAAATGTGGATCCAGGATCAAACAATATAGAAGCCATGCAATCACAAACCGAAAGATTACCTATGATGACAGCATCAGATGTCTCTGCTTCAGATCTCCCAAGGAAAGCGTAACAATGGGCCCCATTACTTGTCTGTCCGTTGCCCCTACCATGTTGTGTTGTAGTGGCTCCAGTTTTCCCATCACCCCGGCCGTTTTGGTGACCACCATTATTTCGGCCACCACGTCCTCCAGAATGACGGCTTCTTCCATGACCACCTCTACCTCTAACCATTGGGGGTCTGTAACTCTGTTTTGGACAATTCCTCCTAATATGTCCAGTCTCCCCACATCCAAAACACTCTCTGGAGTCAAGTATAGGTCTCTCAGAGAAGTGTTGACCGGTATGAGGTGGACCCCCAACTACAGTCTGTAGGGAAGACTGAATTGGTCGGACTGAGTAAACTCCTCAACCCTTTCCTCTAGAGTAAGAACCATTAAACTCTCCTCCCTTTCGAAACCTTTTTGATGTTGATGCCATGGTGAAGTCATCTGGCTTCACTCCTTCCACCTCTATCACGAAGTCTACCACTTCTTGAAAGGATTTTGCTGTAGCCGCTACCTGTAAGGCTGAAATCCGCAATTCTGACCTCAACCCCTTCACAAAACGGCGAATCCGCTCTTGTGGACTGAAACAAAGTTGGGTGGCATACCTGGATAATGCACGAAACTTAGCCTCATATGCAGTAACCGACATCCTACCTTGCTCTAGGCTCAAGAACTCATCTCTTTTCCTATCCCTCAAAGTCCGGGGGATATACTTCTCCATAAACAAGCTAGAGAATGATGCCCAAGTCATAGGTGGTGCCTCTGTTGGTTGACACTCAACATGTGACCGCCACCACATTTTGGCGTTCCCTCGAAACTGATAAGTCACAAACTCAACACCAAACCGTTCTACTATACCCATCTTGTGTAGTAGCTCATGACAGTCAACCAGAAAATTGTAGGCATCCTCAGATTCAGCACCCTTGAAGACTGGAGGTTTCAATTTCAAGAACTTACTGAAAAGTTCATGCTGATCGTTTGTCATTATAGGCCATGTAGTCAGAAGAGGAAACGTGCCTATTTCCAATAAGGCATCCATGCGGGGAGCCATAGTAGCTGCATGTTGTACCTCCGGAACCTGAGGTGCTGGTGCAGAAAACACCGGAGGTGTCTGGCCCTGATCAGATAACCCGCTAAGATAAACAAGAACCTGATTGATCATCTCTGGGGTAGGTTGGGGTGGAAAACCCTCATTCTGTACTTGCTCATTTTCCCCTTCCTCACCCTCTCTTACTACTTCCTTAGTCGGTGGAGGAGTCACCGCCCTAGTACCAGATGGGCTAGGTGCTTGTACCCTTCCTCTAGAGGACGTCCTCCCACGACCTCTTTCACGGCCTCTCGCCACTGTTCCTCTACAAGCTACAGCCCCAGTGGCTGGCTCAGACGCATCGTGTCTTGCCGGTGTTGGTGCTGGTGCAGTCGTTGCTCTAGTTCCAACCATCTGCGAAATAGAGTGAAGATGGTCAGAAAACAATTTGTATCACCTAGATACCAATTGGATCCAAGTAATAGCACGAAAGACAGAAAGATAGAATGGAATTTTCCTAAAGTCTTATAGCCTCTCAAAGAAAAGTAAAGGCGTCCCCCTACCGTTCCTTTAGACTCTACTAGACTCGTTCTTGTGTGATGAGACCAACGAACCTAATGCTCTGATACCAAGTTTATCACGACCCAAAACCGAGCCGCGAGTGGCACCCACACTTATCCTACTATGTGAGCGAACCAACCAATCTGACCCCAACATTTCAAACATAATTAACGAAATACAATGCGGAAGACTTAAACTCATTAATAAAAATCAATTCAATAACTATTATTATCCCCAAAATCTGGAAGTCATTATCACAAGAACATCTATCCTCAATTACTAAAACTAAGAGTATCTAAGAAAGCTAAAATAAATAAAAGCTAGTCCATGCCGGAACTTCAAGGCATCAAGACATGAAGAAGAAGATCCAGTCCAAGCTAGATGCATTAGCTCACCCTGAAATCCGGTGTAATGAAGACTGGCTAGAGTTGCGGTTGAGTTGAAGACGACGCCACGTTTGCTGCACTCCACAAATAACAAAGAAAGAAACATACAAGTAGGGGTCAGTACAAAACACAAGTACTGAGTTGGTATCATCGGCCAACTCAAAATAGAAAATAGTATATATCAGTTAATATCATAAATCAACTACAATACTCAACATGTAGCAACAACAAGTACTATAATCATCAATAAGTACCACCAAGTTCACCCATGAGGACTCAAGCCTCAATACCATACTCATTTGGGAATTAGGTTCATTAAATTGAGTATATTAACATCTCTCAAGATTCATTATCTTTTGTTCCTCATGTGTCGGTACATGACACTCCGCTCCCCTACTACTATGTGTCGGTACGTGACACTCCGATCCCCTAATTCTACGTGTCGGTTCGTGACACCTGATCCCCTAATACTATGTGTCGGAACATGACACTCCGATCCCCTAATTCTACGTGTCGATTCGTGACACCCGATCCCCTAAATCTACGTGTCGGTTCGTGACACCCGATCCCCTAAATCTGTGTGTCGGTTCGTGACACCCGATCCCCTAATTCTATGTGTCGGAACGTGACACTCCGATCCCCTAATTCATCAATCCTTCTTTTATACCAAGGCATCATCAATCTCATTATGTAGTTCATCAAGCCTTCTTTTATACCAAGGCATCATCAATCTCATTATGTAGTTCATCAAGCCTTCTTTTATACCAAGGGATCATCGTTAACAAAGTGAATTAGGGTTTCTTCAAGATTTAGGATTCAATAGCTTCATCATGCTTATTTTATCACAATCACATAATCACATTCATGCAAGCATACAATTAAGCATATAGAAGGGTTTACAATACTACCAATACATATCATTCTCTATTAAGAGTTTACTACGAATAGTATAAAAACCATAACCTACCTCCACCGAAGATTCGTGATCAAGCAAGCAATATCCCAAAGCTTTGTGTTTTCCTCTTCGTTTCTCCTCTCTCTATCGTTTCTCTTTCCCTCTCTTTGTTCTTTCTATTTTTCTTATTCAAACCCTCTTTCTTTTACCCTAATTAGCATATAATTAAGTATAAAAGATGAGGAATTAACCCACTAATTAACTCAAGGTTATCTCTTTTAACCCCCAAGAAATTGAGTTATTAATATTAACCCACGAAATTTATAATTATAGCAGGAATAGTCCAAAACGCCCCTTTAAAACTTAAACAGAAATCCGACCCAGCCTGGGATTACTCAACCTGTGACGGCCCGTCGTGCCTGTGACAGCCCGTCGTGCCTGCGACGGTCCGTCCTGCAGGTCTGTCACAAAGTTCAGAGACTAATTTTCTGTGTAAAATGTGTGACGGTCCGTCGTGCCCACGACGGTCCATCCTGCCATTCCGTCACGAAGTTCAGAGAGTCGATTTCAGTACCCAAATTTCAGAATTCTAAGTGTTTTGGAACGAGACCCCCTCGACGGTCCGTCGTACCCATGACGGTCCGTCGTGGGTTCCGTCGACTCAGACAATTTTTCCTGAAATAAAATCTGCTGCTCAAAACGACTAAACAGGTCGTTACAGGGTATGTATTTGTGTTTCTTACACTTATGAGATTTAATCTTTCATATTATGGTTAGTATTTGTAAACTGAATGATAAATATAAGTTGGGGTTGAATTCATTGGTTCACCCACCTTGGAGGTTAAGTGTGGGTGTCACTCACAGCTTGATTTGGATAATGGGTTGTTTGAGATTTAGTACATTAAGTTAGTTCAATATTGTTTCCGTTAATGTAATCGTGTTGGAACGTGACACTCCGAGTAACTTATACCATATTGGAATGTGACACTTTGATCCAATCATAGTGTACTGTAACGTGGTACACAGATCCAAGAATACTATGTCGGAACGTGACACTCCGATCAAGGAATATCGTGTCAGAATGTGACACTTCAATCCAATAATATCGTGTCGAAATGTTACACCCGACCCAATCATACCGTGTAAAAATGTGACAATCCAATCTAATAATATCATTAATTCATCATTATTATCACCACTTTTATATTCATTAACAATATTTCATCAAACCTTCTTTATTAAAGGCATCACTTCGATAGAGAGGGTTCAAGATTATATTTTTCACGGTCTCAGGATTTCGGACCAATCACAAACCACACAACCAAGCTACACAATCACACAGTCAAGTAGATAGAGGACTTCACAATATCATTCAATGCACATCAATCACTATTAGGAGTCTATCTATCAAATAGTATAATGTTAATAACTTGTACTTATAAGGTTAGCAAAATAGAAACAGAAATAAGATGAAGTACACAGAAAACAAAATAATTCGAGTCCACAGAAACTACTGTGTTTCCTTAAGAAATTTTATCCCTCACTATACCCGAGGTTATGGATTAATTTCTCCCAATATAAAACACATTAATCTTGTTAAAGAAATAGTGGTACCTCAAATTTCTTTAACTTCAGCGAACTTAAGAACATCAACAAGTCACACAGAATCAGTCGATCGACACTTTGATTTTGAGAGAAAATATATGCAGAGAAGGAAAATTTTTTAATGTTTGAAAAAATAAAAAATGATTTCCTTTTATAGCCATTTTAAGAAAGAAACGTGTCTGTTCAGAAAAATCTGTTCAGACCCATTTTATCCAGAAAGTTGTGTCTTTTGAAAAAATAACAACTTTTCGAAAAATGTGTTTGTTGGGAAAGTAACAAGTTTTTGGAAAGTAATAATTTTTCTGAAAGAATAACGATTTTTCGGAACGTTATCATTACATGCGAATTAATCCTGTTAATTAACTAATTAAATAACATCCTGAGAATTAATTTATAAGAGATAAGATTAACAAGATTTATTTTATTCACAAAAATCAATTAAATAAATTTTGTCCTAAAAATTTATCAATCAGTCACATAATTTTCCAAATCCAAATTCGAAGCCGAAGTCAAAGCCGAGGCTGACCGAGAGACAACGACGGCGCGAGGGGGCACCTTCTTCTTAGCTCTTTAAGAAGTAAAGCAAGTGTTTCGTAGTATAAGGACAACAATTTCCCTTTCTTTTGTCGATATGGGAGAATTGACTTTTCATTTGCACTTTGCAAATGACTTTTCAATTTCTGTCCAAATTGGTTCCCATTATTTATATAATCTCTCTTTTCTTTTTTCATTCACACTTTGCTGAAGCCAACAATCCCCCAGATGAATGGGGAATGACTATTGTTAAAAGATATGCATTAAAAACTTGTGTGTCTAGTAAGTAAATGGTAATCACATGTAGATAAGTAGGTTTTCCTTTAAACTTTCTGTAGTGAACATAAATCGGATATACTCGGTCAATCGGTAGAATCGATATATTTGAACCGTCGAGCTTTGATGTACCTAGACAACATAAGTCACACAATCAACCCTTGACTATTCTTAGTTGTCATTGTTTTGTTCATTTCAGCATGAATACATCTCGGATATTAAGTTCTTAGAGAACTGGCCTTACCAGATTCTCCTTTAAGCGACTTACACTTCACACTCACATCGATAATTTCTAAATGTGTTATTCTATGGATACACTATTTGATATACCCTGTATCAAATTTAGAAACCATTAAAAAGTCCTTATGTCTTTATCCTGGTTATTGAACATTGTCTCATCATGACAATGGACCATAAAATAATTTTTGACATTGTTGAACCGTCATCAATGCCTTTGTCTTATCTCCTTGAACCTAGATCTTGGGATCTCCAGTATATAAGGTAGATTTAGCACCACAATGACTTGTTCTTGGCCATAGTCCCATTCTCGTCGATGATTTCTCAACTCTCTCTCTAGTTAGGCCTTTTGTAAGTGGATCCGACACATTATCCTTTGACTTCACATAGTCAATTGTGATAATCCCACTAGAGATTAGTTGTCTCACAGAGTTATGTCTTCGACTTATGTGACGAGACTTTTCGTTATACATAACGCTTCCATCCCTTCCTATTGTATCTTGACTATCACATTGTATGCATATAGGGGCCATTGGTTTGATCCAAAACGAAATATCTTCTATGAAATTCCAAAACCATTCAACTTCTTCACCTGCCTTGTCTAAGGTGATGAATTCAGACTCCACTGTAGGGCGAATTATACATGTTTGTTTGGATGATTTCCAAGATATTGCTCTTCCACCTATAGTAAAAACGTATCCACTTATGGATTTTGTTTCAGTTTACCCAGTAATCCAATTTGCATCACTATATCCTTCAAGAACTGTTTTATGTTTGTTTTAATGCAAAGCATAGTTTTGAGTATCATCTAAGTATCCCAAAACTCTCTTCATTGCTAACCAATCATTTTTATTGGGATTACTTGTGTATCGACTTAGTATACCGATAGCGCAACTATGTCTGGTCGTGTACAATTCATGACATACATCAAACTTCCCTACACACTGGCATAGTCCAATTCAGACTAACTTTCACCTTTATTCTTTGCAAGATGAAGGTTCACATCAATTGGAATCTTTGCCCTTTTGAAATTCAATTACTTGAAATTTTCAAGTACCTTTTGAATATAATGATTTTGAGACAATGCTAGACCGTTAGGAGTTTTGAGAATTTTAATTCCCAATATCACATAAGAAACTCCTAGATCTTTCATATCAAACTTACTAGCGAGCATACGCTTAATAACTTTTATATTGACAATGTTCTTGCTAATTATCAACATATAATCCATATATATACATACAATGAGTTTCTGATTTGGAGTATTTTTAATGTAAACACATTTATCGCATTCATTGATCTTAAATTCAGTTGACTACATGGTTTGGTCAAACTTTGCATGTCATTGCTTCGGTGCTTTATTTAGTCCATAAAGTGACATAATAAGTTTCCACACTTTCTTTTAATTACCAGGAACTACAAAAACCTCAGGTTGTTCCATGTTAATTTCTTCTTTTTGCTCTCCATTTAAGAAGGCTTTTTTCACATCCATTTGATGGATTTCACGACCGTGTACTACAGCTAGGGTAATTAACATATGAATTGATGTAATGCTAGTCACTAGCGAGTATGTGTCAAAATAATAAAGAACTTCTTTTTGTCTAAAGTCTTTTACAACAAGTCTGACAACAAGTCTTGCTTTATATTTGTCAATAGTTCCATCATCTTCCATCTTTCTTTTAAAGATCCATTTTGAATCCAAGGGTTTTTTTCCTGGAGGAAGATTAACCAACTCTCAAGTATGATTGCTTAGGATTGATTCAATTTCACTATTGACAGCATCCTTCCAATAAGTTGAATCGCTAGACAAATTGCTTCCTTGAATATTTTACGCTCATTTTCATGAAGGAATGTTACAAAATCAGATCCAGATGAAGTAGCTGTCCTTTGACTTTACTACGTCTCGGACTCTCTTCATTGGTTTCATTCTCTTTTGGTTCTTCTCGGAGTTGTTTAGACCCCCCACTAGATGACTCAAAACCACTTTTATACAGATAGATATGTTCAAAAAATTTAGCACTATCTAATTCCATTACAGTATTGTCATGAATATCCGGATGTTCTGACTTATGAACAAAAAATCGACATGCCTTACTGATTGTGGCATATCCATTGAATACACAATCCACTGTATTAGGTCCTATTTTTCCCTCTTAGGTATAGGAACTTGGACTTGGGCTACACCCCCCACACTTTGAAATATTTCAAGTTGGATTTTCTACCTTTTCATTTCTCAACATACAGATTATTCCATTTTCTAAACATATTTCTGCAAATGGAGATTCATATTCTCCACCTCTATCACTTTTGATCTTTTTATCCAACTGATTTTCAACTTTGGTTTTATATTGCCTAAATGCATCTATTGCTTCATCCTTACCATTTAACAAATAGACATAACAATATCTAGTGCAATCATCAATAAAAGTTATGAAATATTCTTTCCCACCACGTGATGGTGTTGACTTCATGTCACTAAAAAAGTGTGAACCAGTTCTAAAAGATTTGATTTCCTTTCAACAGATTTATAAGGATGCTTAGCGCGCACACACACTAGTATATTTACAAGTTATGACAATGAACAATTAAAATAAAAAGTAAAAATCTGCGACTCTTAATTTTTCTAAAATAAACAGTTTTAATAAAGTTGACTAAATAAACTATTAGAATAATTCTTTTAAGCTTTTAATTGATTTTGAATTGAACACAAGAGGTACTTAATTGATAACAACACATGGTATAAAATGAAAAATAATGTACAATAGAATAAATAGGAAATAATTCAACATTATTGTGTCAAAATTAAACACACCTAAATTTTGAGCAAACTTCATAACGTTGAAATCAAGTATTATAAAATCATAAAATTAAAATACAACAAAAATTGAACGATACCTCGTGCGAAAATTCAATTCACAAAAGGAAAGCAATCCTAATGAGGAACAATGAAAGGAAACCTCAACTTCACTTTTAGTTGTGAGTGAAAGAAAAAGATAAATTGAATGTGAGTATGTTGGCTGATTTTTGATTGAAAAGAAATTATGTTTTTTGTTCTTCTTTTTTTCTTTCTGTGCTTGTCATTTTTTCTTTTCATTTTTCTATGTTTTTTTTTCCAGTGCAACATATATTGTCAGGGGCGGTTCACGCGTATTAGTGGCATAAAATAAAAATCAAATGGAGCCTTAAACTTAAATTGTTAATAACTTTTATATAATTTATTTCTTCTAGTTTTCATATAATGATATAATCATTCTTATTTAAATTATTTTTCATGAGATATAATACTCCAAATATGTCAAATTTCTTCTAATAATTCCTTCATTTTTTATGAAATGTTCACATCTTCTATAATAGTATTTGATATTTGTTAAAAAAAAATAAAAACATAAAATCTATTATTATAAAAAATGAGACCCCTTAAATTTGGGGGCCTAAAACACATGTCTTTTTTTAACACTGTCGAGCCACCCCTGTATATTGCCGATCGTATTTTTTTTTCTATGTGTAGGGATATTTTAACACTGTCGAGCCACCCCCGTTTATTGCGGATCTTATTTAGCTTTTTTTTTTTTTTTTTCTGTGTGTAGGGGTATAATATAGTAGTATATATTGGAGTGTGGGTGGTGATGTGTCGTGTGTTTTTGAGTGTAGTGGGTAGTGGGATATTACGTGATTTAGGAGGTTTGCTGGTTGGAAGAAAATCAAAAATGTTTAGATCCTTTTTTTTTTTGGTATTTTGGTAATGTGTGTATAGTAATAAGGGGTGTCTGGTAAGTGGAGTTTGACATGTTAATTGACATGAAGATTTAATCACTTGATTATAGATTCGGGATGACTTTTTTGGTCTATAGTGATATGTTTGACCTATTGTAACATGGGTGTTGTTAGTTTTGAAATCTTATGTGGTTAATTATTTGACTAGATTACTTTGAGTTGGTAGTTCAACAGACGGGGAAGATTCAAGTTCAAGAGTGAATTCTTTATTGATTCAGGCAAGTGGATTTCTAAACCCTTGCTAAGTGTATTAAATACATATATTTCTTTATAGTATATGTTATAGAGTAATGAGACTCTGTGATGGGTTGACTTGTCCACATTGATTAATACTAATGATGAAAACAAAGGGTAATAAAAGGCTTTGTCAATAATTGATTGTGTGTGATGTGTCGATAATGAAGAATGGTTTGAAAGGCTTGTTGAGTCATTGTTGATGTTGTTGTGAATTGTGCAGTGTTATGAAAATGGTCATATCCTCTTTATTTGTGTGAACATGTCATTTGCATTATTTTAAGACATGGTTGTGACAAGTGTTATGTGCATTGAGGAAGAATGAGATCTTAAAGAGGATATACCATTTCGAGGGACGTATCGCGCGCCGTGATGGTTACTATTGTCGAGGGTTGGGTTGTACGCTATGACAGATGCATGGACAAATATTTCCTCCATGTGTCTTGGACTAAGAGACATCGTATGTGTATCACTAGGTCAAACATGCATCATTATACTTGACATTGCATTCCATTTCATTGCACAAACTTATCATTAGTGAACTTAATATTGTGATTGCCTTTCTGCGGAACATGTGATTGTTGAAAACTGAGATTGTTATTGAGGATATATACTTTGTTGAAGTGTTGTTGTTCAGGATATATAATTTGTTGAACTGTTGTTATTAAGGATGATGTAATTTTTTGAAGTGTTGTTGTTGTCGATATATAATTTGTTAAAGTGTTGTTGTTGAGGATCTGTAATTTGTTAAATTGTTGTTGTGGAGGATATGTAATTTGGTGAAGTGTTGTTGTTATGTACGTGATATGTAAAATGTGAGTTGTTAGGTTGGGCTAATTTTTATGCAGGTTGTAGTTGTGGAGATTCGGTTGGGGGTGGTAGGAGTACCGTATTTCATTCCCTTAGCTTGTGTTTAGGGATTTACTTGTTGACTACCGTGTGGTTTGGTACTCACGCCCTGCTTCTACAAATTTTTGTAAGTTATGATCCTTGATTGTAATGGTACTTGTCATTCTCTTCTTTTCAAAGGCTTCTTGGAGATTTGTGAACTAAATGTATATCGTCTTAATAGACTTTCTTTGTTCTTATTTATAATCTTGTCCTATTCTAAAAGCAAGTTCATTTGAGATTTAAGTTTTTCTTTTAAATCAATTGTAATACATTAGAGGCTTGTTCACGTGACAAGCAGATTTTGGGGGTATATTTTAATTGATTATAAAATTTATACACTTTATTGTAACGATGGAGTTTTAGACTGACTAGTCTATTTGTGATAAGATGAGTATTATCACGTAAAATTTTGGGCCGTGACAAAATGGTATCAGAGCCCAAGTTCATAGGTCTCACGTGTGTACAAGTCAAATCTAAGTAGAGTCTCAAGGATCGGTACGGAGAAGTCTTTACTTATCACGACCCAAAAACCGAGCCGCGACTGGCACCCACATTTACCCTCCTATGTGAGCGAACCAACCAATCTAACCCTTATCATTTCAACATATTTCAACAGAAAGTAATGCGGAAGACTTAACTCATTAATAAAATCAAATCAATAACTATTATTATCCCCAAAATCTGGAAGTCATCATCACAAGAACATCTATGATCAAATTACTAACTAAAAATGTCTAAGAAGCTAAAAATACATAAGAAGCTAGTCCATGCCGGAAGTCAAGGCATCAAGACTTGAAGAAGAAGATCCAGTCCAAGCTAGAAGCATTAGCTCACCCTGAATTTCCGATGTAGTGGAGACTGGCTTGAATTACTGTTGAGTCGAAGACGACGGCGCGTTTGCTGCACTCCACAAATACAAAGAAGAAAACATAAAAGTAGGGGTCAGTACAAAGCACGGGTACTGAGTAGATATCATCGGCCAACTCAAAATAGAAGACAATATATATCAAGTAATATCATAAAGTCAACTATGATACTCAACATGTAGCAACAACAAGTACTATATCATTAACAATTTCCGTCAAGTTCACGCATAAGGACTCAAGCCTCAATACCATACTCATTTGAGATTTATGTTCATTAGATTGAGTATATTAACATCTTTCAAGATTCATTATCTTTATTTCTCTTGTGTCGGTACGTGACACTCCGCTCCTTCATATTCATTAATCCTCTTGTGTCGGTACGTGACACTCCGATCCCCTACAACTATGTGTCGGAACGTGACACTCCGATCCCCTAAATCTACGTGTCGGTTCGTGACACCCGATCCCCTAAATCTACGTGTCGGTTCGTGACACCCGATCCCCTAAATCTATGTGTCGGTTCGTGACACCCGATCCCCTAAATCTACGTGTCGGTTCGTGACACCCTGTCCCCCTAATACTACGTGTCGGTTCGTGACACCCGATCCCTTAATTCTATGTGTCGGAACGTGACACTCCGATCCCCTAATCTCTTTCTATCAATTCATCAAGCCTTCTTTCTCACCAAGGCATCATCAAACTCATTATTTTAGTTCATCCCGCCTTCTGTTATACCAAGGCATCATCAATCTCATTACTTTAGTTCATCAAGCCTTCTCTTATACCAAGGCATCATCATTAACAAAGAGATTAGGGTTTTTCAAGATTTATGATTCAATAGCTTCATCATGCTTATTTTATCACCATTATATAATCACATTCATACAAGCATACAATTAAGCATATAGAAGATGAGATAATATTACCAACACATATCATTCGCTATTAAGAGTCTACTACGAATAGCATAAAAACCATAACCTACCTCCACCGAAGACTAGTGATTAAGCAAGAATTTCCCAAGCTTTGCTCTTCTTCTTCCTCGTTCGACTCTCTCTCTCTCTTTCTCTTTCTATTTTCTTATTCAAACCCTCTTTCTTTTACCCTAATTAGTATATAATTAAGTTTGAAAGATGGCATTAATAACCCACTAATTAACTTAAGGTTACCTCCTTTAACCCCCAAGTAATTAGACTTATTAATATAAACCCTCTAACTTTATACTTAAAGAAGGAATAGTCCAAAACGTCCCTTAAAACGTGTAAAGAAATCTGACTCCAACTGGGATTACGCACCATGCGACGGGCCGTCGTGCCTACGACGGTCCGTCCTGCAGGTCGTCGTCAAGTTCAGAGACCCAAATTTCCACCAAGGGTCTGTGACGGTCCGTCACGCCTGTGACGGTCCGTCCTGCAAGTTCATCACGAAGTTCAGAGAGTCGATTTTCAGTACCCAATTTCAGAATTTCTAAGTATATTGAAACGAGACCCTGCGACGGTCCGTCGTGCCCATGACGGTCCGTCGTGGGGTCCGTTGCCTCGGCCAATTTTCCATAAATAAAATCTGCTGCTCAAAAAGACTAAACAGGTCGTTACAATAGATACCAATTTACCCATCGTTCGTCCTCGAACGATCACAAGAAGAAAAACAAGAGCTAGAAGGAGTACCTGAATCCTTAAACAGATGTGGGTATTTTTCTTGCATATCTGCCTCCTTCTCCCAAGTGGCTTCTTCTACCGGTCGATTCTTCCATTGCACCTTGACTGATGCAATCTCCCTTGACCTCAACTTGCGAACTTCTCTATCTAAAATAGCAACAGGCTCCTCCTCATAAGAAAAGTTCTCATCAAGCAAAACTGAATCCCAACGGATAATGTAGTTTCCATCCCCATGGTATCTTTTCAACATAGACACATGGAATACCGGATGTACTCCGGACAGCCCTGGGGGCAAGGCTAGCTCATAAGCCACCTCCCCTACTCGCTTAAGTACTTCAAATGGTCCAATATACCTTGGACTAAGCTTACCTCTTTTACCAAACCGCATCACCCCTTTCATTGGCGAAACTTTCAACAAGACTTGTTCACCCTTAATGAACTCTAAGTCTCTAACCTTTCGATCTGCATATTCTTTTTGCCTACTTTGCGCCGCTAGAAGCTTTTCTTGAATAAATTTACTTTCTCTATCGAATCCCTCAAAAGGTCAGTACCCCAAGGTCTAACCTCAAATGCATCAAACCACCCAATGGGAGACCTACATCTCCTACCATACAATGCTTCAAATGGGGCCATATCAATGCTTGAGTGATAACTATTATTGTATGAAAACTCCGCTAAGGGTAGGAAGTTATCCCAATGACCACCAAATTCTATCACACAAGCACGAAGCATATCCTCTAACACTTGAATCGTTCGCTCAGACTGACCATCGGTCTGAGGGTGAAATGCAGTGCTAAGGTCCAACCTAGTACCCAATTCAGCATGCAATGTTTTCCAAAACTTAGAAGTAAACTGCGTACCTCTATCTGATATGATGGATAGTGGAACCCCATGCAATCGAACGATTTCTGAGATATAGATCTTGGCTAACTTCTCTGCATTGTAAGTCACCTTGACCGGAATAAAATGAGCAGACTTAGTTAACCTATCAACAATCACCCAAATGGAGTCATACTTACCCATTGTGTTTGGAAGACCAACCACAAAGTCCATTGCGATTCTCTCCCACTTCCATTCAGGAATGGGCATTCTCTGAAGCGTTCCTCCGGGCCTCTGGTGTTCATACTTTACTTGTTGACAGTTTGGACATTTGGCAATAAAATCAACAATATCGCGCTTCATTCTACTCCACCAAAAGTGTTGCTTTAGGTCACAATACATCTTGGTTGCACCTGGATGTATAGAATACCTTGTACTATGAGCCTCTGTCAGAATAGTGTTGATCAAATTATCGACGCGGGGTACACATACCCTTCCCTTAATCCTCAAAACACCTTCCTCGTCGATTGTTGCTTCTTTAGCCTCTCCTTGCAACACTTTATCTCGAATCCGGATCAATTTCTTATCATCAAACTGCTTCCCCTTAATCTTGTCAAGGAAGGAGGATCTTGCCTCCACACAAGCTAACAATCCTCCCTTCTCATTTACTTCTAACCTCATAAGGTCATTAGCCAAAATCTGCACTTCTCTAGCCAATGGGCGTCTAGAATCTTGCAAATGAGCTAGACTTCCCATGCTTCCCGCCTTTCTACTCAAAGCATCTGCCACAACATTCGCCTTCCCCGGATTATACAAGATAGTGATATCGTAGTCCTTCAGTAGTTCCATCCATCTCCTTTGTCTCAAGTTCAAATCTTTCTGAGTAAAGACATACTGTAGGCTACGATGATCCGTATAGACTTCACACTTAACCCCATATAAATAGTGCCTCCATTGCTTCAATGCAAATACTACCGCGGCCAATTCCAAGTCATGAGTTGGATAGTTACGTTCATGCACTTTTAATTGTCTTGAAGCATAAGCAATCACATTCTTTTCTTGCATTAGCACTACACCCTAACCCGAATAGGATGCATCACAATAGACAATGAAATTCTTACCTTCCACTGGCAAGGTAAGGATAGGCGCGGTAGTCAACAAAGTCTTGAGTTTCTGAAAGCTTTCCTCACACTCATCCGACCATACAAATGGAACATTTTGCTTAGTCAAGTTCGTCAGTTGGGAAGCAATAGAAGAGAATCCCTTGACAAATCAGAGGTAGTAGCTAGCTAACCCAACAAAGCTTCTTATTTCTGACACATTAGTGGGTCTCACCCAATTTTTCACTATCTCAATCTTAGATGGATCTACCATCACTCCTTCCTTAGAAACCACATGCCCCAAGAAGGACACTGCATCTAGCCAAAACTCACACTTAGAGAACTTGGCATAAAGCTTTTTCTCCCTCAACATTTCCAATACCATTCTCAAATGCTCCTCATGTTCCTTCTTGCTTTTAGAGTATATCAGTGTATCATCAATAAACACGATCACAAAGAGATCCAGATATGGCTTAAAAATCCCATTCATCAAGCTCATGAACGCAGCAGGGGCATTCGTAAGACCAAAGGACATCACTACAAATTCATAATGCCCATACCTAGTCCGAAAAGCAGTCTTTGGCACATCCGTTGCCCGTATTTTCAATTGATGATAACCGGATCTCAAGTCAATCTTAGAGAAGACACAAGCACCTTGTAACTAATCGAACAAGTCATCAATGCGAGGAAGAGGATACTTATTCTTAATAGTTACCTTGTTCAACTGCCGGTAGTCTATGCACATCCGAAAACTCCCATCCTTCTTCTTCATAAACAAAACCGGAGCACCCCAAGGGGATGCACTTGGTCTAATGAAGCCTTTGCTCAACAACTCTTGAAGTTGAGCCTTTAACTCTCTTAACTCCGCGGGAGCCATTCTGTAAGGGGGTATAGAAATGGGGCGAGTGCCTGGTTCAAGATCGATACAGAAGTCAATGTCCCTATCTGGTGGCATACCAGGAAGATCTGCAGGGAACACATCCAAAAACTCGCGTACTACCAAAACCGACTCAATCGAAGGTACTTGGGTAGTGTCATCCTTGAGATGGGCCAATAAAGCTAAACACCCTTTACTAACCATTTTCTTAGCACGAAGAAAGGAGATGATACGTACCGGATTGGAAGTGTAGTCCCCCTCCCACACTAACGGGTCTGTCCCAGGTTTGGCTAACGTTACCGTCTTAGCATTACAATCCAAGATCGCAAAATTCGGAGAAAGCCAAGTCATACCCAGAATTACATCAAAGTCGACCATTTCTAAGATAACCAAATCTACATAAGTGTTGCTCCCCACAAAGTTCACCAAACAAGACCTATATACCTTTTCAACTATCACAGACTCACCCACCGGAGTAGAAACACGAATAGGCATGTCAAGTAATTCACAATGTAAATTGAGACCATTAGCAAATGAGGAAGATACATAAGAAAATGTGGATCCGGGATCAAACAATATAGAAGCCATGCAATCACAAACCAAAAGTTTACCTGTGATGACAGCATCAGACGCTTCTGCTTCAGACCGCCCAGGGAAAGCGTAACAATGGGCCCTATCGCTTGCCTGTCCATTGCCCCTACCATGTTGTGATGTAGTGGCTCCAGTTTGCCCATCACCTCGGCCGTTTTGGTGACCACCATTACTTCGACCACCGCATCCTCCAGAATGACGGCCTCTTCCATAACCACCTCTACCTCTAGCTATCGGGGGTCTATAATTCTGCTTTGGACAATTCCTCCTAATATGTCCAGTCTCCCCACATCCATAACACTCCCTAGAGTCAAGCATAGGTCTCTCAGCGAAGTGTTGACCGGTCTGAGGTGGACCCCCAACTACAGTCTGTAGTGAAGACTGAATGGGTCGAACTGAGTAACCTCCGGAACTCTGTCCTCTGGAGTAGGAACCACTAAACTCACCTCCCTTTCGAAACCTTTTTGATGTAGTTGCCATGGTGAAGTCATCTGGCTTCACTCCCTCTACCTCTATCACGAAGTCTACCACTTCTTGGAAGGATTTTGCCGTAGCCGCTACCTGTAAGGCCGAAATCCGCAACTCTGACCTCAACCCCTTCACAAACCGGCAAATCCGCTCTTGTGGACTGAAACAGAGTTGGGTGGCATACCTTGATAAAGCACGAAACTTAGCCTCATATGCATTAACCGACATTCTGCCTTGCTCTAGGCTCAAGAATTCATCCCTTTTCCTATCCCTCAAAGTCCGTGGGATGTATTTCTCCATAAACAAGCTAGAGAATGAGGCCCAAGTCATAAGTGGTGCCTCTGTCGGTTGACACTCAACATGTGACCGCCACGACATTTTGGCGTTCCCTTGAAACTGATAACTCACGAACTCAACACCAAACCATTCTACTATACCCATTTTGTGTAGTAGCTCATGACAGTCAACCAGAAAATTGTAAGCATCCTCAGATTCAGCACCTTTGAAGACTGGAGGTTTCAATTTCAAAAACTTACTGAAAAGTTCATGCTGATCATTTGTCATTATAGGCCCAGTAGTCAGACGTGGAAACGTGCCTATGTCCAATGAGGCATCCATGCGGGGAGCCATAGTAGCCGCATGTCGTATCTCTGAAACCGGAGGTGTTGGTGCAGAAACCACTGGAGGTGCCTGACCGTGATCAGATAACCCGCTAAGATAAGCAAGAACCTGATTGATCATCTCTGGGGTAGGTTGGGGTGGCAATTCCTCATTCTGCTCTAGTTCAGTTTCCCCTTCCTCACCCTCTCTTACTACCTCCTCAGTCGGTGGAGGAGTCACCGCCCTAGCATCAGATGGACTAGGTGCTCGTCCTCTTCCTCTAGAGGACATCCTCCCACGACCTCTACCACGGCCTCTTGTCGCTGTTCTTCCTCGAGCCACAACCCCAGTGTCTGGCTCAGACGTTTCTTGTCTTGCCGGTGTTGTTGTTGGCGTAGTCGTTGCTCTAGTTCTAACCATCTGCGAAATAGAGTGAAGATGGTCAGATACCAATTTGTATCTCCTAGATACCAATTGGATTCAAGTAGTAGCACGAAAGAAAGAAAGAAATAATGGAATTTTCCTACAGTCTTATAGCCTCTCAAGAAAAAGTAAAGACGTCCCCCTACCGTTCCTTAAGACTCTACTAGACCTGTTCTTGTGTGATGAGACCAACGAACCTAATGCTCTGATACCAAGTTTGTCACGACCCAAAAACCGAGCCGCGACTGGCACCCACATTTACCCTCCTATGTGAGCGAACCAACCAATCTAACCCTTATCATTTCAACATATTTCAACAGAAAGTAATGCGGAAGACTTAACTCATTAATAAAATCAAATCAATAACTATTATTATCCCCAAAATCTGGAAGTCATCATCACAAGAACATCTATGATCAAATTACTAACTAAAAATGTCTAAGAAGCTAAAAATACATAAGAAGCTAGTCCATGCCGGAAGTCAAGGCATCAAGACTTGAAGAAGAAGATCCAGTCCAAGCTAGAAGCATTAGCTCACCCTGAATTTCCGATGTAGTGGAGACTGGCTTGAATTACTGTTGAGTCGAAGACGACGGCGCGTTTGCTGCACTCCACAAATACAAAGAAGAAAACATAAAAGTAGGGGTCAGTACAAAGCACGGGTACTGAGTAGATATCATCGGCCAACTCAAAATAGAAGACAATATATATCAAGTAATATCATAAAGTCAACTATGATACTCAACATGTAGCAACAACAAGTACTATATCATTAACAATTTCCGTCAAGTTCACGCATAAGGACTCAAGCCTCAATACCATACTCATTTGAGATTTATGTTCATTAGATTGAGTATATTAACATCTTTCAAGATTCATTATCTTTATTTCTCTTGTGTCGGTACGTGACACTCCTTTCCCTCATATTCATTAATCCTCTTGTGTCGGTACGTGACACTCCGATCCCCTACTACTATGTGTCGGAACGTGACACTCCGATCCCCTAAATCTACGTGTCGGTTCGTGACACCCGATCCCCTAAATCTACGTGTCGGTTCGTGACACCCGATCCCCTAAATCTACGTGTTGGTTCGTGACACCCGGTCCCTCTAATACTACGTGTCGGTTCGTGACACACGATCCCTTAATTCTATGTGTCGGAACGTGACACTCCGATCCCCTAATCTCTTTCTATCAATTCATCAAGCCTTCTTTCTCACCAAGGCATCATCAAACTCATTATTTTAGTTCATCCCGCCTTCTTTTATACCAAGGCATCATCAATCTCATTACTTTAGTTCATCAAGCCTTCTCTTATACCAAGGCATCATCATTAACAAAGAGATTAGGGTTTTTCAAGATTTATGATTCAATAGCTTCATCATGCTTATTTTATCACCATTATATAATCACATTCATACAAGCATACAATTAAGCATATAGAAGATGAGATAATATTACCAACACATATCATTCGCTATTAAGAGTCTACTACGAATAGCATAAAAAACCATAACCTACCTCCACCGAAGACTAGTGATTAAGCAAGAATTTCCCAAGCTTTTCTCTTCTTCTTCCTCGTTCGACTCTCTCTCTCTCTTTCTCTTTCTATTTTCTTATTCAAACCCTCTTTCTTTTACCCTAATTAGTATATAATTAAGTTTGAAAGATGGCATTAATAACCCACTAATTAACTTAAGGTTACCTCCTTTAACCCCCAAGTAATTAGACTTATTAATATAAACCCTCTAACTTTATAATTAAAGAAGGAATAGTCCAAAACGTCCCTTAAAACGTGTAAAGAAATCCGACTCCAACTGGGATTACGCACCATGCGACGGGCCGTCGTGCCTGCGACGGTCCGTCCTGCAGGTCGACGTCAAGTTCAGAGACCCAAATTTCCACCAAGGGTCTGTGACGATCCGTCACGCCTGTGACGGTCCATCACGCCTGTGACGGTCCGTCCTGCAAGTTCGTCACGAAGTTCAGAGAGTCGATTTTCAGTACCCAATTTCAGAATTTCTAAGTATATTGAAACGAGACCCTGCGACGGTCCGTCGTGCCCATGACGGTCTGTCGTGGGGTCCGTTGCCTCGGCCAATTTTCCAGAAATAAAATCTGCTGCTCAAAACGACTAAACAGGTCGTTTACATTACTTATCTTCGAGAGGCTATGGTTACTTCTAAAAAATTCACTTTTTGAATCTCTATCGTGCATCCTTTGTCCGCTTCGATTCTTACCTCTTCATCCACTTTTTCTCTCATTGATGTGATGACTCGTGCATAGTTCCTCATTTGATTAGTTTTTGTGTCGTGTATTAATTGGACGTTAGATATTGTATTGAGTGAAAGTGATATATTATGAAAAGGATGTGATCATATTTGAAGCGATTGAGTAAGGTTAGTTACCGTAGTAAAAAGAATAGTACATGTATGGTGTATATAGTTCTTAGAGTGGTTTAACAATTGTAAGATGAATAAAGAAAAATATGGTTAGATGACATGTAACTTTGGAAACTATAGTTAGTAAAGTGTCCATAACATGTATGGTTTGCTTAGCGAATGATGTTGTGTCAATTGAGGTCAGAACCTCTAGTATGACTTTCAAAGTTTATATCAATGAGGGTAATGATACGACTACAATTGGTAACGATTATGATTTGGTAAGAGTTATGGAGTGTGTACTTCTAATGTCGTCTTGACCTATGAAAGAATACATATAATTTGGGCTAGATAAAGAAAATTTGGTAATAATTTACAAATATTCTATGGGTAAAAATGTATGGACAATTTGGGTACAATCTTCTTGGTATGTTTGATATGTTATAGTGGTGGATTTAATAATTTTTTTGCGGTGTGACACTAGAGGTGTGGAAATGTTGATTGTTAAGTATGAATATTAACTACTTAAAGAGTTATAAGTTGTATCACATAATCGTATAATTAGATTCAATATTACATTCTTATTTGAGAAACCAACTAGTTTGTTACTACGAGTGCTTAAGTTAAAACATTGTTATAACGGAGATTTCAGTGGTGGATTATTGGTATGGTATTAATACGTTAAATTGTGGAGTGTATCTCGAGATTTATAAATGAGAGGTAGTGATTTCATCGTAAGGTCCAAGGAAATGGATAGATATTAAAATGAAAAACTTATAATTAAGGAAAGTCTTAAAGAGTATACTTGTGTAAATGTAACTGAAGATTTTAGTAAAAAAGTGCATATAAAAATTAGGTTAGTCCTTTGATTTTTATTGGTATAACTGGACTTAAATTGTCATATTATGAAAAGATTCACTTTGTGGTGATGACAAGATCTAAATAAGCATGGATATTAAGAGTTCGTGATAAATTATACAAAAATACAGCTATATGATAAAGATTGTTGGTTAAATCATTTTTTCGATAGTGACGACTTGTGAGTATTAAATGTTATGATTTGCTACAATTCGATGAGTAACGTGATTGCATGGAAAGTTATAGGAGGTGCTGAGACATCACTCTGATATAATTGAAATGAACGATAGTCATGATGATAAAAATTAGTGGGACGTAGCGTAGACTTCGTAAAGAGGTGAGAGCAAGATTATTTTCTCTTATTGCAATGGCTAAGGAGGTGTCTTTAAAAGGATTGAAAATTGAGGTATAAAGATAGGTGGTTCCACTTGTTTTACTATGGTTATGTGATAGTGTTACGTGTCATTCATATCAGTTAAAAGTTGTGGGATAAGATTTGAGAAAGAATTCTATAGATGTTTTACTCGAGTGTGATGATAAGTGGTTTATTGTTTTGAGTTTGATTATTGGTACAATTGAATTTTAACAAAGCTTACGGTAATATCGATGGAGAAGCGATCAATTATAGGCTAGGACACATGAATTCATAAATATCTTCAAGGTATGAGCTAATGTTGATCGATAATGTGATTGTGTTACACAGTTGGATTCAAAAGTTCAAATTTTTATGGTGAGTTTATTTTTCGTGAAAGTATGTTTTGTCAACGTGTGGGCTGGTAAGGTGAGAATATCGATCATATTGAATGTGAAGCATTTGGAAGTACTTAAAAATAATTTTAATAGTAAATTTGGTTATTTTTTATTGCGATTTCTAAATGGAATCTTAAGTTTAAAAAAATTATGTAGAGGATAAGGTAAAAATATCATGGGTTGTTGGTCAAAGGATAAAATTGGTAAGCAAGCCAGCGAAAAAAAAAGAGTCTAGTGTATCGAAGAGTTCAAGGTATTTAAAATTTGAGTTATGAGAAGAATTTAAGAGATGTGAAGGAATAAGACCTCTCATATAGACTCTTTGTTCGAAGTTGAAGGATGAATGAATTTTCATATATAAGCTCTAATATGAATATGGATGTGAATTGTTTTGGTATTGACTTACAACGGATTTATCAGTACTTTTTATGAAGATTGGATTTTGATTTGAGTGAAAAAATAGTGAGGTGTGTAAGATTATGTATTTTTATGTGAGGATAAATTGTTCATATTATGGTATTGGTAGGTGACTTATGAACACACCACTGTGTGGACCTATAGTTATACCTGGTTAATGATGATTTGAGGGGATTGAAGTTACTATTTTTATGAGACAATATAGGTTGTTATAATGTGTTATAGACATTTGATATGATGAGTAGAGGTTATGCGCTTATAGTATATAGAATTATTGGAGTGACCAATGATTTCTTTGAGTTTTGTCATGAGGTACATAATAGTATAAATGGTAGTTGAAAAATGGTATGTGAAAATTCGTGTGAAGTTGACATTGGGTGTATTTAAATTAACAGGACTCGATATAAAAGTATTTTAGATTTGAAATTAGTGGTATCAATCATGGGTATGACTCATATCTGTCATGAAATGCTTGAATAGAAAGAGAGAGATCCATATTTTGAAAATTTTGAAGTCGATAATGTGTTCTTTTTAAGAAGTCTTTGATATTAGTAATGGTGTAAGAGTAAGGTAAATTGTTGGTTTAGTTACGATGTTTGTTGGTATTAAGAGTGTTAGCTCTAGTGGATTATTATGGGAAGTATGTGGAGTTTGATGAATCGAGCATTTCTAATATTATAATGGGGATCAGACTGGTTGATTGTGGGTGGCTAAAATTCGAGAGATGGAATCAAATGAATGAATTTTTATTTATATGGGCTCTATGAAAGGAGTATCTTGTGTTATTCGATCTTCATTCTGTATATTCTAATGTGACCACCCTTTTTGTACGAGATATTATTTAGAGTATGATTCATTTCTTATGCTACTCGTGTTTCAACATCTATGAGTGAATTTCTAGTAATGGATCGGTGTACCGATACTACTATAGCCCCCTTTTTAAGATAGGACAATTTGGCAGACTTAATTATTTAATATATGACATATTTTGTGTTGCTTTCGAGGAATTGATCTATTCCAAGGGGTTCTATATGGACCACCTTTCTTATGAGAATTTATAGAAGAGCTACCATGAATATTTACAGTTTTCCTACTTTGTTTTTAAAGGTTATGCATCCTAGAGTGTACCACATGTTGAGTGCTTACTTTATCTTGTTATTCTTTGGATTAGATATGTTTGATTCTCTCTTAATGGGTACCTGATATTTAAAGATCAGATTTTTATCACTTAATCTTGTGAAAAGATTGTGTTGTGGAAAAAGAATCGTGATAAGATGTGTGATTACATATGCATTATGAGTTTCTGGTGATTGATTCAGGCTCACTTCTGGTCGTAGTTAGTATTGATTCAGAAGGTTTTCTTGGTTATATGAGAAAAGATTTGTCAAGATATTTGTGATATGTTAAATGAGTTTGAGTTTAGATTGAGTTCATGAGTTAGTTTTGACTCGATAATCACTCTTAATTATTAGATCTTCCTAAGTTTAATTTGAAGGTTCAACTCTTAGTAGTTGATCTTGATGAAATGGTCCTAAGTTTGAATTCACTTGGAGGGAGAAACACGACTCTAAAAGTCATACTTTAGGCTCTTGGTATCCCTTAGTATTTGACTTTCTTTTACTTTATGTTTGAGGATGAACATAAATTTTAGTGATGGTTAATGTAATGACCTCGAACGTCATTTTTAAAATTATTGAATATTCATTTAACTAAAGTAAATTAAATGACAGTTAATTATTAAATATCTAATTTTAATTAATAATTATGAATTAAGTTTATAAATTATTTAATATCGTATACAACTTGACCCTTATAGGATAATAAATAATTAGGGCTGAGAGTTTTTGGTTCATTACATAAGAAAAGAAAAAGGAGACTTACCTGCGTATACCGACAATTAGCGTGGAAACCATCCAGTGCACTTCACGATCAGGTAACTTTCATAAACTTTTAATTATGCAATTCAAAATGTATATTGAGGTCAAATGTAGTTTAAGTATTATTATCATTATAATAATGAGTAAAAAAAAGAGTAAGAAGGGAATAAAATTGCTAGCTAATTAATTAATTATTTGTATATTATAAGTTATAGTGGGTTAGAATTAAATTTCGTGCAGTCCAGTGATCATCACGGCCAAATGCGTTTATGTAATTATAATTATTGTTAGTATTACTTTATTGTGGACTTAAAAGAGGTAAAAGTGATTTGGAATAACAAAAATTGGAAAATTGGTATATTTGAATAAAGAAATTTTGGAATTGAGAAATGATGGTGATTAGTTAATGATAGGCAAATGGTGAATTCTAGGAATAATGATTTAATGGTTACAGTCGATTGAGGAGTTAGCGAACTAGTTTTGACAATTTTCAGATTTTTGTTTTTCCATAATTATCATATTATAAATTATATTTTTGACATATTGAGATAGATAATTAATATTAGTGGTATTTTATTTTGTGAATATTCTTAGTTTCATGATACTAGAGAAATTGGGACTTATCCCTAGGCTTCATATTTGGAGAAAGTTAAAAGAGTTTGACATGTTAATTGGCATGAAGATTTAAGAACTTGATTATAGATTAGGGATGCATTTTTGAGTCTAGGTTAGACCTATAGTAACATGGGCGTTATTAGTTTTGAGATTTTGTGTGGTTAATTATTTGACTAGATTGCTTTGAGTTGGAAGTTCAACAGCAGGGAAAGACTCAACTTACGGAGTGAATTCTTGATTGATTGAGGCAAGTGAATTCCTAAACCTTATTCTTGATTGATTGAGGCAAGTGAATTTCTAAACCTTTCTAAGTGTATGAAATACATGTATTTTCTTGTGCTATATGTATGAAATTAATGGGACTCGGCGATAGCGATGTGTTGAGTTGTCCACATTGATTAATACTAATGATGAAAACAAAGGGTAATAAATGGCGATGTGAATAATTGTTTGTGTGTGATACGTTGACAATGAAAAATGATTTGAAAGGCTTATTGAGTCATTGTTGATGTTGTTATAAATTGTGCAGTGTTATGAAAATAGTCATATCCTCTTTATTTGCGTGAATATGTCATTTGCATTATCTTAAAACATGGTTGTGACAAGTGTTATGTGCATTGAGAAAGAATGAGAACTTAAAGAGGATGTACCATTTCGAGGGACGTATTGTGCGCCGCGACAGATCCATGGACAGATATGTCCCCCATGGGTCCCGGATTAAGAGACAACGACTGTGTATTACTAGGTCAGACATGCATCATTATACTTGACATTGCATTCCATTGCATTGCACATACTTATCATTAGTGAACTTGATACTGTGTTTTGCTGATCTTGTGATTTCCTTTCTGCGGAACTTGTGATGTTGAATATTGAGCTTTTTATTGGATATGTAATTTGTTGAAGTGTTGTTGTTGAGGATGAACTGTTGTTATTGAGGATATATAGTTTGTTGAAGTGTTGCTATTGAGGATATGTAATTTGCTAAAGTATTGTTGTTGAGGATATGTATTTTGTTAAAGTGTTGTTGTAGAGGATACGTAATTTGTCTGAGTGTTGTTGTTGAGTATGTGCTATGTAAATTATGAGTTGTTAGGTTGGACTAATTTTTTTGAAGATTGTAGTTGTGGAGGTTTGGTTGGGGGTGGTAGGAGTACCCGTATTTCATTCCCTTAGCTTGTGTTTAGGAATTTACTTGCTGAGTGGTACTCACCCCTTGGTTTTACAAATTTTTGTAGGTTATGAGCCCGGATTTTTATGGTACTTGTCATTATCTTATTTTCTGAGGCTTCTTGGATATTTGTGAAGTCGTTGTTTGTCGTCTAGACGGACTTTCTTTTTCCTTAATTCTGATCTTGTTCTACTCTAAAAACAAGTTCATTTGAGACTTAAGTTTTTCTTTTGAATCAATTGTAATACTTTTAAGGCTTTTACACGTGACAAGCATATTTTGGACGTATTTTTTTATTGATTATAAAATTTCCGCACTTTATTGTAACATTTGAGTTTTAGGATGACTTGTCTTGGTGGGATAAGACGAGTGTCATCACGTCTTATTTTGGATCGTGACAATACATATGTATATACATATTTTATATGTATATGAATATATATATGTATATATATTATTTTGTGTGTGTGTATATATATATATATATATATATATATATATATAGTTTCTTTTTATTAATTTAATAATATTTCTTGTCATATATATATTTAAGGCTCCTTTGGTTATTAATTATTCTAATATATTTTGCGTTATATCTTTCTTTCTACTTAACTATTAATTATTCTAGTATTTCTTGTCATATATCTTTCTCTTACTATACTTTATTTTGGCCTTTTTTTTATAGCAATCATATTACATCAAATATGATGATTAATTAAGATTACACGAATTCTTTTTTATTCTTTACCCCAAACACTTTTGAACTTATTTTAATTTATTTTTTATTTTATTTCAATTAACTTTTATATTTATTAAACTCTTTAAAAATTAAAAATTGATTCAAAATCAATTTTACCAACTTTTAATGTAATCCGAAAAATCTCTACGACTCCATAAGTTCTAGAAGCACATTTTTAATGATATGAACTCTCTTCTATCAAGGAAAGTAGACTTGAAAAATCCCTATAAACAGAACCCAATAGCGGCAACGCAGAACCAAAACAAACAATTCCATTTCACTCAAAACAAATATGAAGGAAGTTGGAAAAGATGAATATTTGTCCCTCTGTTTTAACCGTTTTAGACTTGTTTCGGATATAGCTGCAAAAATCTCCGATGAATTTCAGGAGAAGGAGAACCATAACTTGGACGGTGGCAAAAAAGATTTTGAATTCATCTATGACAGTCCGACTAAATTTCAACAGCCAATTTCAACTCTTTTCAATCAAGTGATTAAGATTTAAATGATGTTTCCACTAAAGATATTGTATCTAGAAAAAAAATAATCATTGTAGGAGATGATACCTGCCTAAAGTTACTTTATGAAGAATCCAAAGATAAGCGAGCCATCACCAGAAAAATGCAACAAAAGTAAATCAAGTTGATTTGGGACGAGGATCCGAGATCTGTTATGCCGGAGTAATAGTGACGGAAGTTTGTATATCTCACAAGAAAAACAAAATAATAAAAAAAAAACTTTCAGTGAAGTGGTGAAGATGGTCGAAAAAGTATTGAAGCAAACAAAAATCAACGGAGGAGAGAAGGGTTTATCGGCGACTGCGGAAAGAACTCATAGGATTTTTTGTTATTGGTATGGGTATAAATTATCGGTAATTCTAACATGCAAATGCAAACGCTTCTAGCATACATCGATATAGAGTTTGAGTGCTTACATGCAAATGCTTCTAGCATACATTGTTCTAGAGCCTTTTTTGTGTGTGTGTTCTAGTATAGGATTTTATGACCAATCATTGCTAAATGGATGTCGCTTATTAGGTCAATGACAAAGAATTTTCCCATACAATCTTCAAAAATTTTTAAATGAATTTTTAATATTTGTAAACTGTAAAGAAGTATAAAATATAATTAATATATTCGTAAACTAGCCACATTTGGGTGGGGGGGGGGGGGGGGAGCATGTTTGGGTTTTGACCCTAAATTTCTTTATCTCATTTGAAGTTTTATTTTTCCTTAAATAAAAGTCAAAATATTATTATAAATGGTTGAACTTTTTTCTGAAAGAAAAATATAATTTTCTTTCATATTGGGTTTATCTTTTTAGAGGAAAAGTTTGGAGGTCTATTAATTGAAGATATGTATTTTTGTAACATAATACCATAGAATCTACAATATAGTTGTTTAAAGACTTTTGTTTATGATGGAGAGATTTTCTATATAGTTTTTCGTGTTTTTATTAGTTTTTGTATAAAAGAAATATTGTCCTATTGATCATATTATATCATAATATAAGCTTCTATTACTATATTTTATATGTCGTCTAATTTATTGTCATATAATTTGCATTCATAAGCTTCCTCACAACATTCTAATTACTTTTGAATCCAACTATAAAGTACAAATAAAAAAAATCGTATATTTGTAAACTAGCCACATTGGGATGTTAAGGGGATATAACGCGCTTCCTAACAAAGGTGACTCCGTATCGAGTCTCGAACTTGAATCCTCTTGACTAAGGATGAAATAATAGTTACTAGGGGTGTGCATTCGGTGTTTCAGTTCATTTCTATTCTATTCGATTTGGGTTTTAAGCTTTTGATTTTGAAGAAGTGTAACCCAATCCGAACCAAACTAAATTTGGTTTGGTTCGATTTTTCTCGTTTTGGTTTGAGGTTTTTTAGGTTTGGTCAATCGGTTATTTCAATAATTAGAAACATAACAAAGTTATATTTGCAACCCCCAACCCCCCAAAAAATTAATTTTATTTTTTAAAAATACTACGAAGTTCAGTTATTTATATTTTCACCCTATCCCACCACCACCTCAAATAAAAATTATTTTTAAAAAATATTTCAATTTTGATAAATTATTTCTACTCTAGTAAAAATAAATAATGTCTCTAAAAAACATTTTTCATTCATAAATTAAATACTAAAATTCATTTTTGAAAAATATGCTTTACTCACTGACCAAACATGAGAAAATAATTCCAAAATCTACTTATTTTCCAGGAAATCTTTTTCTAGGAACACATTTTCCATAGAAAACATTTTCCTTCATACCAAACACAGCCTAGATTTGGGTAAGATTTTATCAAAGCCAAAGCCAACAAATATAACCCGAAGTCTAAATCTTTGAAATTAAAAGAGGGGTTGACATAAGTAAAATTGCTTATATGAAGAAATTAGGGTTTTCTTTTTGCTTGACTTTTGCCTCTTTGGGAAGAAAAGGAGAGGAGTGTGTCTTTGTTTAAAAGGTGAATTTAGAAAAGGAAAAGAGAGAGGAGAGTGTGCATTATTCTTCGTATATGTATGCAAACGTGGAAGAATTAAAAAACCATTATATTTAATATTTGACCACTTTAGTTTCTATTCTAATCAAATTAAATTTAGACATAGCCAAATTGAGTCAAATAACTATTCGACCCAAATTAAAATAAGATGAATAATCACACCGATTAGTTATTTGAGTTTCTAATTGAAACAAGACAAAACAATTATTAAGACTTATTCATCACTTAAAATATAGAGCTAATTATACAACATTAAAAAATTCACTAATCAAAGAAATAAATGTGTAATTATGTTAAACACTATTTTAGGCTATTTATCAAATATTTATATAAAAGATGAAAATTGTAAAAAAAAATATGTAAAATTATATTATTAATTCTGATAAAAATACTAACCGAAACTAATTAGAAAAATATTTTAAAATATATATTTTTTAGGATTTTCCAAAGGCAATATTTCAAATTATTTGAAATCGAAGAAGGTCAATACTAAACTTGAATTGCATAAGGGGAAAAATGGGTGTTAACACCTGAACTTCCTAATGGATCCACTAGTCTATGCTAAAAAGCACTAAAGGAATCATCTAAAAATTATGACTCTTATCTACCCATGTTGACTACATGATTTATGTGGGCTAGGAGTTATCTGAACTCTCCCCCATATCAGTGTTCTGTATTACTTTCAAAATATCATTACATTAGCTCTTACATTTTTAAAATATACGTACTTCTGTGATTTGAGATTAGAGATAAAAAGTTAGCTCAAAGGATATCTTTGGAATCTCAGTTTCCCTGCTTGCTTCATTTAGAAAACTATTACTCTTTTATGAAAACTAGCCCGAAGACTCTTTGGAAATCTCAGTTTCCCTTCTTTTTAAATGTGAAAGCATTTTCTACTTCCGTGGGAATACTTAGTTCTCATATACACTGTTTTGGAGAAAGACTTCACTTTACTCTGAACTGAACGCAAAATTAAGTCTTAAAGTGACCTTAAATTTTTTTTGAAAGACTTATGGAACTTGAAATGAACTTCTTCTTCTTATCTTTACTCTTTACTCAACCTAATATTTACGTCTTAATACAATTTTCAAAACATTTGTAAAAAACTTCTTCAAATAACTCTTAAAACCTTCTAGACTTGGCTCTAAACTTTCCTTGAATTTGAAGTTACGGATTCGAGGTTGTAAGTTATGTTTCTGGATGATTTATGTATGATTAGAAGTCATTTATAGTAGTTCATATCATTAATTAAGTGTTAAAAAACTTTAGAAAGGCTTAATCGGACTGAACTAAGAAAGTTGGGCAAAAAATGCAGATTGGGGCGCCACGCCAGACCCATTGGTCTGAGGCTCCATTTAGGCGCGCTGCTGGCGTGCCGCCCCAGACCCTCCGGCGCAGAGGGGGCGTGCCGCGCCTGACATTTCTCAGGTGACACCTGATACGCTCAAACTGACTTCTCAAATAAGAAGTAAAGCGGTCGTGTCAAGTAAATAACCCAAATAATTAGGTTGGGATCGTTCCCACGAGGAAAATAGTTTAGACTTAAATTCAATATATTATTACTATTGTTCAGTCAATTATTTCCTTGGAAAGCAAAAATAATAAAAGGGGGTTTTCTATTTCTAAATAAATGAAAATAACTAGCGAAATTAAAGGAGACAACTAACAGCTTCAAATGTTGGAGTTTAATCAATTAATCAAAGTAATTAGGGTTTATGTGTTCCACACAGGTTCATAACTTAATAATTCTAACTATAACAATTCTTTCCTAGTATTTTGCATGCGAAGTGATAAGTTATGTATTTCTAAATCCTTGGTCCGGCATCTAGAAAATTTCACTCCGCACCTTGGTCCAACTACGTGTGTTGCTATACTAACTCTTACCTTTACCTCATATTATGCATCGTATTCGATATTTGACTAAGTTATTACCTCGTACCAATCAATACTAGCCTATTAGATAGTATATTGTAAATCTATGTTGATAATTCTTTTCCTATTATCTACCTCCTTGGTCCGGCAAGTATCATTAAGGTGAGTTCTAACGTTAGCCTCGTTAAAAAGACTTCTAAGCGAAAGAATTATCAATACATGAAAGACACTATTCTATAATTGTTATTTTAGTTAGGTTTTACCTCATTATTCGCCTATGGGTCCCACAATCCTAGTTATGGAGTTTAGTTACCCATAGTCATAATCACAATATTCAAATATGTAATATAAGAATTCATGCACTTAATTCAATGATAAAGAATAAAATCCAAAAGTCACTTGATTAATCAACAAAAGTCGACGACAATCATTACAAGAGTCTAAAAATATTCAAGAGTCTGAAAATAATCAAGAGTCTAACAAAGAGTCTAAAGAATAATCCACCGTCTAACCCCAAAAATGAGGTTTTTCAAACTATTTATAAAAAAATAAAAACCTAATTAATTAAGGAATCTATTTGCTTGAAATCTGTCAAAACGCGGGTAGGTCGATGGACCTCGTGACGGATCGTCGTGGTCACAACGGACCGTCATAGATTCCGTCATCCCATACTTGTGCAATTTCTTCTACTACTCTCTTCATTACCCTCGACGATAGGTATGACGGATCGTCACAGGCACAATGGTCCGTCGAGGATCTCCGTTCCAAAACACTTGAACTCTTAGAATTTGGGTACTGGGACTACTTCTCTGATCTTCATGACGAACCAGCAGGACGGACCGTAATGGCTTCGACGTTCCGTCACGCACTCCGTAACCCCACACTTGTTCAGAATTCCCCATCTTCCTTCAATAGTTGCACTACGATGCCACCTACGGACCGTCATGAGCACGACGAACCGTCAAAGGCTCCGTATGTGGTACTTTTCTGTATTTCTTGCTCAAAAGGCTCCGCATTCATCTTTTAGACAGATTTCCTGCAAATAAAGAGAAACTTACATAAAAATTAGTACAAAAAGGATTTTGGACACACTAAACTTAAGGAAAAAGCATTAAAAATACCGTGAAACCACGGTATATCAACACCCTCAACATAAATTCGTTGTTTGTCCTCAAGCGACGCACTATGACTCAATACAAAATCTTTGTATAATAGTATCCATGTTTTATCCTTTGCAATCATTTGGCTATCAATCCCGATCAATCTCATCATATTTATTCATGCTATCACTATTAGGCTTGAATTATGTGGAATCAGACCATGAAACAGACTCACCATGCACTAACACCTATCCTCTTCAATTTCTCACCGAGGTGTTAACATTTCCGGTATTGCAACTAGTGCCCTCACTTCAAAACAAAATCCTCACATTTCACACAATGATTTCAGTTTGAGTATAAGGATTACTTTTCAACACTGACTCTCAGAACAAATTCACACTCATTCATACGTATTGCCATATGCTTGCCCTTATTTTCACTGCTTTAAGTTTGCTATAAACATAGGCTCAGGGTCAGGTAGGGTATATTTAGGTATACTTTAGTGACTTTTTTCCCTCCTTGATACATCGGATAAACATACCACTTTATCATTTTATTTCGCCCAGTTTCTCATATCCTTTAACCTTGATATTTTCCCTTCTTTCTTCATTTGTGTAAGTGACTATCTTCTTTTCTTGCTTGTATTTCTTGTATTTTTTTATTTTATTTTTTACTTTTCTTTCAAGTGATTCTTGAGTCACTTTACTTTTGTTCTTTCTCACTCTTTGTTCTTTCAACCACACTTTCCAGAGCATTCCTCATAATAGTCACCCTCAACTCATGGCTTTGCCATGAGTCAAAGTACACAATATCCAAAATTGGGTCAGGGCCATAAAAAGGGTTGTTTACTGCATTAACCACCCTCAACTTATGCTTTTGGCATAAGTTGAGGTGCACATGTCCAAGGAGGGACCAGGGCCAACACATTATTCTCAGAAAAGATCAGTTGGGGTGAAAAAGAAAGGTCTAGTTTAAGCTCAAATCATTTGGATCAAAGAAGGATTAATTTGGTTTTCTTTTTATTTAGACTAAAAATGGGCTATGTTGAACAAGGGCCTATGATCCTTCTTAATTGTCTATTACAACTTACTTTTAGCGGGACTAACCAGGCATGTTCTAGATCAGTACAAATAGTGGATTATTCAAATCTTCCTCACACTCATTTGACATATCATTACTCTACAAGATTATCAGACACCTAGTTCGAATTTCAGACTTAGGGTCATGCAGTGGTGTACCTCTATGTTATGCTTAGAGCCACACATTTATCAATTACTATGCCTAGTCATGCATCATTTTCATTTTATCAGGATATCATTTTAGCCATCATGCTTCAGAATTAAACTATGTACACAAGATAAAGATGTGTCGGTTCAACAGAAAAAATAATCAGTCTGTTGGGGAAAAAGAGCACAGGCAAGAAAACCCCAAAAGAGGATAGTGAATTAGGCTACTCAGACTTCACCCTAGCACTCACTTTCAATTTACCCCACTCCGTCGTACGAAAATTTTTTTCGTAAAAAAGAAAGTAAAAAACAAGTGAGGAACCCTGGAAATAAAATGTTTGTTCCGATAACGGGAAAGTTTATCCCTCTGATCTTAGTTGCGGCCCCCCGATCAAACTAGAGCGTAAGGGCGCTTTTTTGTTTGCATGAGTCCCGGCTTCTTTCCAACGGGCAGATGACATCTCTTGCCTGGTGAATCAGCATGTTCTAACACGTGTTGTTTGGTGTGAGTATGTATTTCATATTCGTTACAGGCCAATCGGGGCTAAAGAAGGTCCAACAACGTGCGATATGTGGATTTGATTCACCCTTAGTAATGAGAGGATTGGTCCTCTCATACCAGTGAATTGGGTCGCATACATTGGAGCAAGAGAGTACTGGCTCGCCGCTGTGGATGTAGGTGTTCCCATGAAACGAACCGGTGCCACATTCCGCTAGGATACTGGCTGGAGTTGGTCTCACCGTAGTGACGAGAGTTCCAGCTCGATGAATCACCCATTCCCTCTGTATGTCCAAGCGCCATCCACTTGTGAATACAACAACCTGCCCACCGTAATCAAGTAAGAGTTTCAATATTCACTAAGCTTCCTTTCAATTATCCCTATAATAAGGAAGACATAGTGCTTGTTGATGGCCACGATTCCAATATGGCCCTCTGACCTTTTTTCCCGTGAATAGCTCGGTTTATGTGCGTCTTAATCATGGCCACTAATCGACCGGTCACACTGGTCAGCGGCATTCATTCAGTTGTCCTGTTCAGATGGATGAGACAGTTCCCACTTGAAGCATGCTTCAAGTCTAGCTTTGAGACATTTACTGCAACCGGAACCTTCATTCCTTATTGTTGCAATTCCATGCTAGCAAGTTAGTTTCATGTCGACTTGCGGAACAATCACATCAATATACACGAAAATCGAAATTGGAACTGGAACTTGATAACGAACCTGGACTAACCCAGATAGAGTCGTGGACAACATGAATTCGTGACATACCGAGATTGATTCATTTCATCGATGGAAATGAGTCAAGTTACCTAACGTGACACACTATATACATCAGCAGAGATCACTACGGATTTGAACTTTAGCACCCCCTCTTGCTTGTTATTGTTAGGGGTAGATGAACAGAGCAGAACGACTTCTCGCTATGTTGTGCCTAGTAGTACCCGAAGCATTGACATTGAAAGAAGTCCCTCAAGCATTTAAAAAAGAACAAAGACAAGGGTTATACCTATTGGAGAATCCTTACTAGTCTCATCGATTACTCAAAATTCCACTCATACACAGGAAAGGAAAGAGATTGATACTTATACTGATATCGAGCTGGAAGAGCACTGGATAGAGACATTGGGGTCTTATCCCTGCTTTAACCAAGAGACAGGGAGACAACATCGTAGCATGAAATGATCCAATGCCAAGTGCTCTCTTTTTTTACAGCTCCTCTTCTTCCAATGTATTGAATAAATGAAGAGAGTGACCCTAAAAGAGGAGGCAATCTCTGACATTTTACTTATACTTTACTCTCAACTTTGAGAATTTCAACTTATAATAGAGCAGGGAAAGCGGAGATGCTGGTAATTATATACATAGTAATGAATGCCCGACCTTTCTAGTGGAGCAATCCTATGGTTAGGAACGTGATACATCAATCCTTTGTACCGAAGTAAGGTTGACTGCGTACGATAGTTATACATCCACAAACAGTGAATATTGAGAAATTGTACAGAATTCAATTCGATGATTCATGTCTTCATTGGTAACTAATCACCTTTGGGTAGAAGCATGGTAACAAAAAGAAGAACGTAAGCCTTGAGGGTCTTCTAGACTCTATTGAATGAATAATACTTTGAAAAATGTCAACTTTTCATCCACTTCAGAATTAATAAGGGTAAAATGGTAAACTCACTACGTCATTAATTACTTTCTTAATAGGTGTGACGATTCAAAAGTAAACAAGTGAAAATGGACGGAAGGATTAATAATTATTTTTAAATGCAAGTATATCTAAGTGAATGATTTTATTATGTATCATTTTTTGGTAAACTCTTAATCTTGTTGAAGTTCATCTCTACATTTTCTTATTGCATCAAAAAGTTTCATTGTTGTCTTTTCGAACTGTATCATAAAATTGTGAAGAGTTCTATATGCGATAAGTGTTTTTTTACACATAAATGGTTTCAACTGTATTGCTTCATCTTCAACTTCAATATTAACATTATTTTTTATTGTATCCACAATTTCTTTTAAGCCCTAAATCTCTGAACATATATCATTTTCAACTAGATAATTCAACAGATTATTAATGTCCATTTTACTGGCACAATTGAGAACATTAATTATGACATCAACTAAATTAATGACGTTTTCACAAGTGGATTTATTCAAAATCAGTGAGATTTCATCCTCCGAATTAGGGGTGTCAAAAATGAATTAGAACATAGATAACCCGCCCAGATCTTAAGGATTGGGCTTAAGATAACTTGAATTAGGTTCAATCTCAATTCATTCAAGTCTAACCCATTTAAGAGAATCCTCAATTGATTCCAATCCAATCTCCAATTTAAACCCGTTTTAAAACTCTTTACAAAGACATGTTCCTATATTAAATGCATGAATTATTATCTAATATATTTAACAGTTTTAGGATGTATCTATCCAATTGTTACTTTTTTTAAAAAAAAATCTTGAGCAAAAAATCGAATTGTTATTATGAAAGATGAATATCACTATGTTAAAATTATTGAGATTAATGGGGTCAAATTGAGTGGGTAAGGACTCAACCCTTTTTTAGCCCATTTTAACCCAACCCCGTTTGAGTCCAAAGTAAATTTAGGTGTGCCAAGACCCAATCATATTTCTATCTCAACCCATTTACTATGTTCAAGTTCAACCCAACCCACCCATTTGACACCCCTACTCCGAACAAATTTTGCAGTGACGAAAATAATTTACTTTAATCTCTTGTTCAATATTTGTTGTTCAAGCTGGGATCGCAAACTTGATAGCATCCAGAACATTAAACTTTTCTGGATTAGTTTCTCCGACTTTACAACCTTTTAATATCCTTCAATAAAATATGTTGTGATGGTACGGCTTGAAATCTCTATTTATATTAGTATCACAAAGTTAAACATCAAAACACTCTTTAAATTAATAAATATTAGTTTATTAATTAAATATTATCTCTATAAATAATAATATTTCATGATCTCAGCTATATTAATTTGAAGAGGTTTTAATGTATGATTATAATTTGAAAGATTACATAGGAGGAAAATATATGCAGTAACCTCTCAAGAAAATGGTCTACTAATGATTCAAATATTATTTATTTTCTTTAAATTTATATGATTCTTTTCATATATTTTTTTTGTAAAATTAATATTGTTAACTTTCAAAGTTAAATTAGGTTATGATTAAAATATTTAAAAATAAAAAATTAAATAGTGAAAAACTATATAAAAATTGTTAAAATTATAATTTTTTCATATCGAATAACTCATTCAGGTTTCTTCTTCTGCTTCAGGTATAACTCTATTTTAGGTTTATATCACTCTTAACTTCATTTGCTCATTTGTTGCAGTCAGCGATGAGCAACTCTCCATGTCAGTTCTCTTTTCTTTACTCAATACTACGTATCAACTTCTAATAAAGTGTTTTTCTTTTTTAAATCTTCTTAAAAATAATTCGAGAAATCTCAAGAAAATAGGATTAGTTACAAGACTTAACCGTAAAATATTAGTATAAAATAATTTACTATGACAAGTAAAAAAAAGCAAGAGAGAGTAATTTATTATAATCCCTCCGTCTTATGTGACACATTTTGCTCTTTGAAATTGAAATAGATTTATATTATTTTTGCGTAGTTTACAAATATAAATTTTTTGACTTTCATAAAATGAAATGTCTCACATTAATTTGAACAGTATAACATTTTTTAAATATATAGGTCTAATTTTAAGAAATACTTAAATTTTCATATCCCAATTTATAGTTAGCTTTTTTTAAATTTTCATATCCCAATTTATAGTTAGCTTTTTTTTTTTTTTTTTTTAAAAAAAGAATAAATCTCAAAATCCAACATTTTGATAGAGGGTGGGCAGTTGTCAAAATCATTCTAATTTTAGAATTGAAAAAAAAAAAAGGAAAAACCTATACTACAAAAAAAAAAAAAACTAACAATCCAAGCTAACAAGCATTTGCATGTGGGAAGAATGGATGCTAACTTCTACTCGAACCAATAACAAAAAATCCAATGAGCTCTTTCCTATAAGGTAAATATAATTTTCTCTTATTCTTATCACCTTCTTTATCTACTCTATTTCATGCATAATACGGTGCTTGTAGAGAAGACGTTGGCGGCGATAGACCCTTCTTTCCTTCGCTGGGTTTCATCTTCTTTAATATTTCGACCGTGTTCACCGACCGTGTTCACCACTTCACTCGAATTTTTTGTTTTTGGTTTAAGAAATACAAAATTGTCCTTATACTGTCCATCACTATTACTCCATCGTAACATATCTCAGATCCTTGGTCATCGCTTCGATACATGTAACGACCTGTTTAGTCGTTTTGAGCAGCAGATTTTAATTCTGGAAAAACTGGCCAAGACCACGGGCACTGCGACGGACCGTCACAGGCACGACGGCCCGTCGAGGGTGCATCGTTTCAGCATACTTAGAATTCTGAAATTGAATACTGAAAATCGACTCTCTGTAAATTGTGACGGACCTGCAGGACGTGCCGTCACATCCACGACGAACCGTCGTGAGTTCCCGTTGCAAAACACTTCAACTTTTGAGAATTTGGTACAAGAAACGAGTTTCTGACCGTCAGGACGGAGGTTCAGGACGGACGGACCGTCACTGGTGTGACGGGCCGTCACAGTTTACCTGGATTTCGGGAGGCTGCGACGACCATCGTGACGGACCGTCGCAGGCACGACGGCCCGTCACAGGTTGCGCAAATCCCAGGCAGAATAGGATTCCTCTACACGTTTTAAGGGTCGTTTTGGACTATTCTTTCCTTAATAATAAAGATTGAGGGTTAATATTAATAAGTCTAATTACTTGGGGGTTAAAAGAGGTAACCTTAAGTTAATTAGTGGGTTCTATTGTCCTCTTTTAGTCTTAATTATATGATAATTAGGGTAAAGGAAAGAGGGTTTGAATAAAACAAACAGAAAGAACAAAGAGAAAGAGAAGGATCGATCGAGAGGGAGGAGAAAACGCAGCTTGAGGATTAGCTTGTTTGATCAATTCTTCGGTGGAGGTAGGTTATGGTTTTTCATGCTACTTGTAGTAAACTCTTAATAGTGAATGTTATGTGTTGATAGTATTGTAAACCCTACTATGTGCTTAATTGTAAGCTTGCATGAATATGAATATGAAATTGTGATGAATTAACAAAGCATGATGAAGCTATTGAATCCCAAATCTTGAAACAACCCTAATTCACTTGTTATTGATGATGCCTTAGTATAAAAGAAGGCTTGATATATTATATAATGAGATTGATGATGCCTTAGTATAAAAGAAGGCTTGATATATTATATAATGAGATTGATGATGCCTTAGTATAAAAGAAGGCTTGATGAATTAGGGGATCGGGTGCCACGTTCCGGTACCAGGATAGAATGAGGATCGGAGTGTCACGTTCCGACACCAGGATAGAATTATGGATCGGGTGCCACGTTCCGGTACCAGGATAGAATGAATATGAGGATCGGAGTGTCACGTTCCGACACCAGGATAGAATTATGGATCGGGTGCCACGTTCCGGTACCAGGATAGAATGAGGATCGGAGTGTCACGTTCCGATACCAGGATAGTATATGGATCGGGTGCCACGTTCCGGTACCAGGATAGTATATGAGGATCGGAGTGCCACGTTCCGGCACCAGGATAGAAATAGAGGAGCGGAGTGTCACGTACCGACACAAGAGGAAGAAAGATAATGAATCTTGAAAGATAATGAACATACTCAATCTAAATGAACGTAATTCCCAAATGAGTATGGTATTGAGGCTTGAGTCCTTATGTGTGAACTCGGTTGTATTTATTGATGAATTAATATTGTTATTGCTACATGTTGAGTATTGTAGTTGATTTACATTATTATTGATATATACTGTTCCCTATTTTGAGTTGGCCGATGATACTTACTCAGTACCCGTGTTTTGTACTAACCCCCTACTTTTACGTTTTCTTCTTTGTTATTTGTGTAATGCAGCAAACGTTCCGTCAACTTCAACTCAACAGTAGATCTAGCCAGTCTTCACTACCTTCGGAAATTCAGGGTGAGCTAATGCGTCTAGCTTGGACTGGGTCTTCTTCTTCAAGTCTTGATGCCTTGAACTTCCGGCATGGACAAGCTAGTAGTTGTTTTAGCTTCTTAGACAGTTTTAGTTTAGCAATTTGAGATAGATGTTTTTGTGATGATGACTTCCAGATTTTGGGGATATTAATAATAGTTTTGAAATGTTTTATTAATGAGTTTAAGTCTTCCGCATTATTTTCTGTTGATATATCTTGAAACGTGAAGGGTTAGTTTGGTTGGTTCGCTCACATAGGAGGGTAGATGTGGGTGCCAGTCGCGTCCCCGATTTGGGTCGTGACAAACTTGGTATCAGAGCATTAGGTTCATTGGTCTCATTTCACAAGAACAGGTCTAGTAGAGTCTTAAGGAACGGTAGGGGGACGCCTTTACTTTTCTTTGAGAGGCTATAAGACTTTAGGAAAATTCCATTCTTTCATTCTTTCTTTCGTGCTACTACTTGAGTCCAATTGGTATCTAGGTGATACAAATTGGTATCTGACCATCTTCACTCTATTTCGCAGATGGTTAGAACTAGAGCAACGACCGCACCAGCAGCAACAACGGAAATACAAGAAATGATTGAGCCAGCCACTGGGGCTGTAGCTCGAGGAAGAGCAGCGGTAAGAGGCCGTGGAAGAGGTCGTGGGAGGACGTCCTCTAGAAGAAGAGGACGAGCCCCTAGCCCATCTGATGCTAGGGCGGTGACTCCTCCACCGACTGAGGAGGTAGTAAGAGAGGGTGAGGAAGGGGAAACTGAACAAGGGCAGAATGAGGAAATGCCACCCCAACCTACCCCAGAGATGATCAACCAGGTACTTGCTTATCTTAGCGGGTTATCCGATCAGGGTCAGGCACCCCCAGTGGTTTCTGCATCGACACCTCCGGTTTCAGAGGTACGGCATGCGGCTACTATGGCTCCCCGCATGGATGCATCATTGGGAATAGGCACATTTCCACGTCTGACTACTGGACCTATTATGACAAATGATCAGCATGAACTTTTCAGTAAGTTCTTGAAATTGAAACCTCCAGTCTTTAAGGGCCCATAATCAGAGGATGCCTACGATTTTCTGGTTGATTGTCATGAGCTACTACACAAGATGGGCATAGTAGAACGGTTTGGCGTTGAGTTCGTGAGCTATCAGTTTCAAGGTAACGCCAAAATGTGGTGGCGGTCACATGTTGAGTGTCAACCAACAGAGGCACCTATGACTTGGGAATCATTCTCTACCCTGTTTATGGAGAAGTATATCCCAAGGACTTTGAGAGATAGAAAAAGGGATGAGTTCTTGAGTCTCGAGCAAGGTAGGATGACGGTTAACGCATATGAGGCTAAGTTTCGTGCTTTATCAAGGTATGCCACCCAACTATGTTTCAGTCCACAAGAACGGATTCGCCATTTCGTGAAGGGGTTGAGGTCAGAATTGCGGATTTCGGCCTTACAGATAGCGGCAACGGCAAAATCCTTCCAAGAGGTGGTAGACTTTGTGATAGAGGTGGAAGGAGTGAAACCAGATGACTTCACCACGACATCAACATCAAAAAGGTTTCGAAGGGGAGGTGAGTTTAATGGTTCTTACTCTAGAGGACAGAGCTCCGGAGGTCACTCAGTTCGACCAATTCAGTCTTCACTACAGACTGTAGTTGGGGGTCCACCTCAGACCGGTCAACACTTCTCTGAGAGACCTATGCCTGAACCTCGAGAGTGCTATGGATGTGGGGAGATTGGACATATTAAGAGGTATTGTCCAAACCAGAGTTACAGAACCCCACTAGCTAGAGGTAGGGGTGGTCATGGAAGAGGCCGTCATTCTGGAGGACGCGGTGGTCGAGGTAATGGTGGTCACCAAAACGGCCGAGGTGATGGGCAAAACGGAGTCACTACATCACAACATGGTAGGGGCAACGGACAAACTAATGAAAGGTCCCATTGTTACGCCTTCCCTGGGAGATCCGAAGCGGAGGCGTCTGATGCTGTTATCACAGGTAATCTTTTGGTTTGTGATTGCATGGCATCTGTATTATTCGACCCTGGCTCCACGTTTTCATATGTATCTTCATCATTTGCTAATGGTCTAAAATTGTGTTGTGAATTACTTGACATGCCTATTCGTGTTTCTACTCCGGTGGGTGAGTCTGTGGTAGTTGAAAAGGTACATAGGTCTTGTTTGGTGAATTTCGTGGGGAGCAACACTTATGTAGATTTGGTTATCTTAGAAATGGTTGACTTTGATGTAATTCTGGGTATAACATGGCTTTCTCCGAATTTTGCGATCTTGGATTGTAATGCCAAAACTGTGACGTTAGCCAAGCCTGGGACAGATCCGTTAGTGTGGGAGGGTGACTACACTTCCAATCCTATTATCTCCTTTCTTCGTGCTAAGAAAATGGTTAGTAAGGGGTATTTAGCTTTCTTGGCACATCTCAAGGATGACACTACTCAAGTTCCTTCAATTGAGTCAGTTTCGGTAGTCCGTGAGTTTTTGGATGTGTTCCCTGCAGATCTTCCTGGTATGCCACCGGATAGGGATATCGACTTTTGCATTGATTTGGAACCGGGCACTCGCCCCATTTCTATACCCCCTTATAGAATGGCTCCCGCGGAGTTAAGAGAGTTAAAAGCACAACTTCAAGAGTTGTTGAGTAAAGGCTTCATTAGACCAAGTGCATCTCCTTGGGGTGCTCCGGTTTTGTTTGTAAAGAAGAAAGATGGGAGTTTCCGGATGTGCATAGACTACCGGCAGTTGAACAAGGTAACTATTAAGAACAAGTATCCTCTTCCTCGCATTGATGACTTGTTCGATCAGTTACAAGGTGCGTGTGTCTTCTCTAAGATTGACTTGAGATCTGGTTATCATCAATTGAAAATACGGGCAACGGATGTGCCAAAGACTGCTTTTCGAACCAGGTATGGACATTATGAATTTGTAGTGATGTCCTTTGGTCTTACAAATGCCCCCGCTGCTTTCATGAGCTTGATGAATGGGATTTTTAAGCCATATTTGGACCTCTTTGTGATCGTATTTATAGATGATATACTGGTATATTCTAAAAGTAAGAAGGAACATGAGGAGCATTTGAGGATTGTTTTGGAAATGTTGAGGGAGAAAAAGCTTTATGCCAAGTTCTCTAAGTGTGAGTTTTGGCTAGATGCAGTGTCCTTCTTGGGGCACGTGGTTTCTAAGGATGGAGTAATGGTGGATCCTTCTAAGATTGAGACAGTGAAGAATTGGGTAAGACCCACTAATGTGTCAGAAATATGGAGTTTTGTTGGGTTAGCTACCTACTACCGCCAATTTGTCAAGGGATTCTCTTCTATTGCTTCCCAATTGACGAACTTGACTAAGCAGAATGTTCCATTTGTATGGTCAGATGAATGTGAGGAAAGCTTTCAGAAGCTCAAGACTTTGTTTGCTACCACACCTATCCTCACCTTGCCGGTAGAGGGTAAGAACTTCATTGTTTATTGTGATGCATCCTATTCGGGTTTGGGTGCAGTGCTAATGCAAGAGAAGAACATGATTGCTTATGCTTCAAGACAATTAAAAGTGCATGAACGTAACTATCCAACTCATGACTTGGAATTGGCCGCGGTAGTGTTTGCATTAAAGCAATGGAGACACTATCTATACGGGGTTAAGTGTGAAGTCTATACGGATCATCGTTGCCTACAGTATGTCTTTACTCAAAAAGATTTGAACTTGAGACAAAGGAGATGGATGGAACTACTGAAGGACTACGATATCACTATTTTGTATCATCCGGGGAAGGCTAATGTTGTAGCGGATGCTTTAAGTAGAAAGGCCGGAAGCATGGGGAGTCTAGCTCACTTGCAAGCTTCTAGACGCCCATTAGCTAGAGAGGTTCAGACTCTGGCTAACGACTTGATGAGGTTAGAAATAAATGAGAAGGGAGGATTGTTGGCTAGTGTGGAGTCGAGATCTTCTTTTCTTGACAAAATTAAGGGAAAACAGTTTGAGGATGAGAAATTGATCCGGATTCGAGATAAAGTGTCGCAAGGAGAGGCTAAAGAAGCAACAATTGATGATGAAGGTGTTTTGAGGATTAAGGGAAGGGTATGTGTACCCCGCGTTGATAATTTGGTCACCACTATTCTTACAGAGGCTCATAGTTCCGGATATTCTATACATCCTCGTGCATCCAAGATGTATCGTGACCTAAAGCAACACTTCTGGTGGAGTAGAATGAAGCGAGATATTGTTGAGTTTGTTGCCAAATGTCCAAATTGTCAACAAGTGAAGTATGAACACCAGAGGCCCGGAGGAACACTTCAGAGAATGCCCATTCCTGAATGGAAGTGGGAGAGAATCGCAATGGACTTTGTGGTTGGTCTTCCGAAGACAATGGGTAAGTATGACTCCATTTGGGTGATTGTTGATAGGTTAACTAAGTCTGCTCATTTCATTCCGGTCAAGGTGACTTACAATGCAGAGAAGTTAGCAAAAATCTACATCTCAGAAATCGTTCGATTGCATGGGGTTCCACTATCCATCATATCAGATAGAGGTACGCAGTTTACTTCTAAGTTTTGGAAAACATTGCATGAAGAATTGGGTACTAGGTTGGACCTTAGTACCGCGTTCCATCCTCATACCGATGGTCAGTCTGAGCGAACGATTCAAGTGTTGGAGGATATGCTTCGCGCATGCGTGATAGAGTTTGGTGGCCATTGGGATAGCTTCCTACCTTTGGCAGAGTTTTCGTACAATAATAGCTATCACTCCACTATTGACATGGCTCCATTTGAAGCATTGTATGGGAGGAGATGTAGATCTCCCATTGGTTGGTTTGATGCATTCGAGGTTAGACCTTGGGGTACTGATCTCTTGAGGGATTCGTTAGATAAGGTGAAGCGCATTCAAGAAAAGCTTCTAGCGGCACAAAGTAGACAAAAGGAGTATGCAGACCGAAAGGTTAGAGACTTGGAGTTCATGGAGGGTGAACAAGTCTTGTTGAAGGTTTCACCCATGAAAGGGGTGATGCGGTTTGGCAAAAGAGGTAAGCTAAGTCCAAGGTATATTGGACCATTTGAGGTACTAAAGCGAGTAGGGGAGGTGGCTTATGAATTAGCCTTACCTCCAGGGCTGTCCGGAGTGCATCCAGTGTTTCATGTGTCCATGTTGAAAAGATACCATGGAGATGGAAACTACATTATCCGTTGGGATTCAGTTTTGCTTGATGAGAATTTGACTTATGAGGAGGAACCGGTTGCTATACTAGATAGAGAGGTTCGCAAGTTGAGGTCGAGAGAAATTGCATCCATCAAGGTCCAATGGAACAATCGACCGGTTGAAGAAGCTACTTGGGAGAAGGAGGCAGATATGCAAGAAAAATACCCACATTTGTTTACAGATTCAGGTACTCCTTTTCGCCATTGTTTTTCTTCTTTTGATCGTTCGGGGACGAACGATGGGTAAATTGGTATCTATTGTAACGACCTGTTTAGTCGTTTTGAGCAGCAGATTTTAATTCTGGAAAAACTGGCCAAGACCACGGGCACTGCGACGGACCGTCACAGGCACGACGGCCCGTCGAGGGTGCATCGTTTCAGCATACTTAGAATTCTGAAATTGGATACTGAAAATCGACTCTCTGTAACTTGTGACGGACCTGCAGGACGTGCCGTCACATCCACGACGAACCGTCGTGAGTTCCCGTTGCGAAACACTTCAACTTTTGAGAATTTGGTACAAGAAACGAGTTTCTGACCGTCAGGACGGAGGTGCAGGACGGACCGTCACTGGTGTGACGGGCCGTCACAGTTCACCTGGATTTCGAGAGGCTGCGACGACCATCGTGACGGACCGTCGCAGGCACGACGGCCTGTCACAGGTTGCGCAAATCCCAGGCAGAATAGGATTCCTCTACACGTTTTAAGGGTCGTTTTGGACTATTCTTTCCTTAATTATAAAGATTGAGGGTTAATATTAATAAGTCTAATTACTTGGGGGTTAAAAGAGGTAACCTTAAGTTAATTAGTGGGTTCTATTGTCCTCTTTTAGTCTTAATTATATGATAATTAGGGTAAAGGAAAGAGGGTTTGAATAAAACAAACAGAAAGAACAAAGAAAAAGAGAAGGATCGATCGAGAGGGAGGAGAAAACGCAGCTTGAGGATTAGCTTGTTTGATCAATTCTTCGGTGGAGGTAGGTTATGGTTTTTCATGCTACTTGTAGTAAACTCTTAATAGTGAATGTTATGTGTTGATAGTATTGTAAACCCTACTATGTGCTTAATTGTAAGCTTGCATGAATATGAATATGAAATTGTGATGAATTAACAAAGCATGATGAAGCTATTGAATCCCAAATCTTGAAAGAACCCTAATTCACTTGTTATTGATGATGCCTTAGTATAAAAGAAGGCTTGATATATTATATAATGAGATTGATGATGCCTTAGTATAAAAGAAGGCTTGATATATTATATAATGAGATTGATGATGCCTTAGTATAAAAGAAGGCTTGATGAATTAGGGGATCGGGTGTCACGTTCCGGTACCAGGATAGAATGAGGATCGGAGTGTCACGTTCCGACACCAGGATAGAATTATGGATCGAGTGCCACGTTCCGGTACCAGGATAGAATGAATATGAGGATCGGAGTGTCACGTTCCGACACCAGGATAGAATTATGGATCGGGTGCCACGTTCCGGTACCAGGATAGAATGAGGATCGGAGTGTCACGTTCCGACACCAGGATAGTATATGGATCGGGTGCCACGTTCCGGTACCAGGATAGTATATGAGGATCGGAGTGCCACGTTCCGGCACCAGGATAGAAATAGAGGAGCGGAGTGTCACGTACCGACACAAGAGGAAGAAAGATAATGAATCTTGAAAGATAATGAACATACTCAATCTAAATGAACGTAATTCCCAAATGAGTATGGTATTGAGGCTTGAGTCCTCATGTGTGAACTCGGTTGTATTTATTGATGAATTAATATTGTTATTGCTACATGTTGAGTATTGTAGTTGATTTACATTATTATTGATATATACTGTTCCCTATTTTGAGTTGGCCGATGATACTTACTCAGTACCCGTGTTTTGTACTGACCCCCTACTTTTACGTTTTCTTCTTTGTTATTTGTGTAATGCAGCAAACGTTCCGTCAACTTCAACTCAACAGTAGATCTAGCAAGTCTTCACTACCTTCGGAAATTCAGGGTGAGCTAATGCGTCTAGCTTGGACTGGGTCTTCTTCTTCAAGTCTTGATGCCTTGAACTTCTGGCATGGAATAGCTAGTAGTTGTTTTAGCTTCTTAGACAGTTTTAGTTTAGCAATTTGAGATAGATGTTCTTGTGATGATGACTTCCAGATTTTGGGGATATTAATAATAGTTTTGAAATGTTTTATTAATGAGTTTAAGTCTTCCGCATTATTTTCTATTGATATATCTTGAAACGTTAAGGGTTAGTTTGGTTGGTTCGCTCACATAGGAGGGTAGATGTGGGTGCCAGTCGCGTCCCCGATTTGGGTCGTGACAATACAGATCCTGTTGATTTACTTTTATTGCATTTTCTGGTAATGGCTTGCTTATTTTTGGCTCCCACCTACAGTATGTTCCGGCAGGTATCGTCTCCAATTCTTCTGCCTCCCACGACGCCGTTGATTCACTTTTTTTGAGAAACAATTTTTTCAACGGAATCAGAATTGATTTATCAACATCCTTCAAATCTGAATCGCATAGCAAGAGACTACGGATGAAAAAAGGGAAAATTGGCTGCTGAAATTTATTCTGGCCGTCATAGATTAATTTATCCAAATTATCAGAGACTAAAGAGAATTCAAAATCTTTTTCTCTATGATTCTCTTCCTCCTAAAATTCATCGGATAATTTTATAGCGATATCTGCTAAAAGTTCAAAATTGTCAAAACAAGAGGCACAAAATTCACCTTCTCCGAGTTCCTTCATATTTCTTTTGTTGTTCATTTTGAGGGAAAGATAATGGTTTTATTTTCTTCTCTGTTGCTGCTGCTCTGCTGGGCATTATATATATATATATATATATATATATATATATATATATATATATATATATATATATATATATATATATCCCTTATATAGAAGTAACAGTTGAGTTGTACGAACATAGCTCCAAAAAGTTGTACCAAAAGCATTTCAAATTATACTATTAAGGCCTCATAATTTTTGGCCCTATTTGATTGGCTCTTGTACACGTGGAAGGATAATAATTTTGGAATTTACTCTATTATATAATCCAACAAGCAATCGTACGAACACTGCATTGATTAATTGTACCAAAAGTGTAACAGTTGAGTTGTACGAACATAGCTCCAAAAAGTTGTACCAAAAGCATTTCAAATTATACTATTAAGGCCTCATAATTTTTGGCCCTATTTGATTGGCTCTTGTACACGTGGAAGGATAATAATTTTGAAATTTACTCTATTATATAAGCCAACAAGCAATCGTACGAACACTGCATTGATTAATTGTACCAAAAGTAGTATAAATTGTACCATTAAAGTAAGTTGAATAAGGATGTATTAGGAAATCAACATTGTATGTAGTCTTGCATGGTTCTTTTGTGTGTCCCCCACGTGTCCTCATTAAGATTTGATTTCATTGCATGTCGATAATCTCTCTCTATCTTTGTTCTCTCAAATTTTCTGCCTTTTTGTCAATCACACTTTTTCTGTTTTAGTAGCTTCGGGTTTTATGGTGGTTTATTCTAAGGTACTTTTAGTTTGTTGAATGGATGGTGGTGATTCTTGCATGTAAACCCAAAATATACTGATTTAAATTTATGCCTCTTACTCTGGTTCCATTTAGGATTAGAATAATTTCAGAGAAATTGGATGCCCTTAAATTTTTGTTGTTTGGATGACATGTAGCTCTTCTTTTGATAGGACGTGGAGTGCAAATGTGGATGTTGACTGCATGGTAAGATGAAGGCTTGAACAATTTTTGATGATCTTAGTCTAACATTTGATTACAAAATGTTCATGTCACTTATCAATCAATAAATTCAACCCAAACTCTATAAATTATTATTGTCAGGTGTGGCCAAACTTGTGAAAGTGTATGCTATTGATGCTTCTTAAATTTGCTTGTAAGTTTATTATATGTGGATATATTTCAATTGTGAAAAATTTTCGGTTTATATTGACCTAAGGAATATTATGGTTCTCCTCTATGAAAAAGAGTTAAAGGAGTAATTTTGTGTTTATGCTTAGAAAGCTAATTCACTGGAAGATATTCTCTTCTAAATTTTTTTTACAAATTCTAAAGAATATTTAAATTTAATGTCTGAACATTGCGATATACCATAGTGAAAATCTGCTAATACCATTGTTTATAATTTTATACCTTTATAATGAATTTCTCTCAAGAAATAAAGCTAATTTTGGGATAATTTTTCAGTGTAGCTTCTGTTGGTGTAAAATACCGCAAATAATAAATTACAGTTGAAATAAAATGTACAAAAATTAAATAAATTATCATTTAGGCTAAGGTGCGGATATTTCATGTTTAAATCAAGTTGGAGATGAAACTTATTACATAAATAACATATAATTATCTAATGACTTCATTTGCAACTTTTTCTCCCCTTTATTTCAGTGTTATAGTAGAAACATCCCCTAAACTATTTGATGTTGGAAGTTAGGGGTTTTAAAAGATAAAAAAATGGGAATATATTGAGATTTTCGACGCCGTTGAGTTTTCTTTAGTTTCTTCTGCTTATGTCTTTAAAAAATTTAGAGCCATTTAGACTATTTTTTATTTTACTAATATGCACTTTTATAGTTTTATTACACGGAAGAAGTAGCAAAAAATATGATTTGAGAAGTAAATACAAGAATTTACATGTCAATCTCTTCAAAAGTGAAGTTGATAACTGGTAGTTAAGACATGAGACACCGGAGCTGATCTTCAACGGATGAATCAAGGTTAGATTAATTAGTTAGTTGTTCAAATTATATCCAATAATATCATCATTCAACTTAGTTCTTCTCTATAGAAATTTAGAGACTATGATTATATTATTGAATGGATTAATAATCTCTATAATACTATCCATTGGTTCTTCTCTGTAGAGCCTATATTAGATTATTGAACAAATTGAATATTCTCTATAATACTATTGATAACCAAACTTTTTCCCTAATGACCTCAGTGCTTGAAATCGAATTGCGTGATGCATCACATGATAAATTTGTTGCAAACGATACATGAGGTTTATTTGTTGAGGTTGACAAGATGTTAGATATGAAGTTCAGAATTTGTCATTTAGCCCTCTATTAAGTCTTTCCTTCTCATTAACTCCCATCACACACAAGATCAATATTTTTAAGTGAATCTTTTTATTCCATTGCTAAATGCTATCACATATATGGTATATGACATGAATTTTCTGTCTTGTATTAGCCTTTTGATTTCTACACCAGATTATGGTTATCAGTGTCCTTGTATCTACCTTTTCTCTGACCTAAAATTATAACTTGTGTTGAGTTTTAAGAAAAGGCTAAATCAGACTTCATAATCTTTTTTTCCCGAGAAATCATTTTATGTGTTATTCTAGATAATGCAGAATATAACTATGTTGCATTTCAATTTTGACACCCTCTTTGAATCTGGTCAGGTTATATTGTATGTATCAATAATGAAAAAATAGTTTCCATATTGATAATTTATAGGTTTTACTTTCTAAAATGTGCAAATGCTGCTCCAAACAAGCTATTTGTTGGTGTTGGTGACTCAAATGCTGATCACAAGTGTTTGTAAAGGCATGAGGATATGGACACTGTTCATAGTGTCTATTATATGTCTCCCAGCAATCCTGGTTCTGATGTTGCTGGAGAAATGGTTGTTGCTTTAGCTGTTGCCTCATTAGTTTTCTGGTCTATTGATCAAGCTTATTCGAAAAAGATATTCAGAAATGCAGTTAAAGTTTATACGTTTGCAGTACAGAAGGTCTTATAGTGATTCAGTAAGCTCTACACCCTTGGTAGCCATAACAACTAAATGTGGACGGAGGTAGTATGATATTAAATCTATATTGCAGCAACCATTAGATTGAACTTGGTAAAGGTTTTTAGAAGACTAATTACTCAGATAAATTATAAATTGAAATGATGTGTCAAATCTTTAGTAAACTTTGATATTTAGTTTTAAGCGATATTTGTGCACTTTCTTTTAGTAGTCACTCATTTACACGTGTTTTGCTCTTGCAGGGAGCCAATCTTGATGATTCCTTTGAGAATTCACAAATTGAAAGAACAATATTGAGAAATTATTGGCTTTTGTTGTCGTTGTTGATTTTGTCTGACTATCCAAAGAATCAAGGTAAAGTGAATCTGTTGCTTCCATATAATATGGTGTGAAATGTCATGAACATGAGTTATTTTTCACTATAAATTTTCTCAACTATTGATACTGGATAGGCTATAGCCTATATGCTAGGCATGTTCCTAAGTAATTGAGTCTATTCTCCTTATTTGGGGCCCTTTCGAGGATGTGGAGTAGGCTGGGGAAGATGTAGCAACATTATATATGGAAGATCTTATAGGTGAAAATTAGATATTTTGTAAGCTTAGTTTCTTTAATCATGTCACAAATACATTTGCCTTATCAATGTACTTCATATTTTCTATTTTTTTGAGCAGTTAAAGTTCCTTTGATTATGAATAATGATTTGTGAAGTTTCTACAGAAGAGAATTATGTTCTCTGTTTTTTTTTATTGTTAGGACATACTCAATTCGAATAATTTCGCAAGCAAATGGATCTGTGGTTATGAATTCTGTGAAATGCATCTGCAATATTTATTTAATGAGACATTTATCGAGTCTTCTTCATAGTAGTATTTGATTTGAGTAATGTGTATGTAAAATTTAGGAAGATGATGAGTTTATACTGTTCAACAATTAAGGTAGTCTATCAAACTATATAGTAGAAATTATTTTGATGAAATGTAATTTGCAGAATAGTGTATCATATTATAAAGTAGTTTAACCACGATACTTAAATAACATATAATGAATATATGATGTTTCATTTAGTATCAGAAACAAATATCATCAAGTGGCATTGAGTATCAGTTACTATTATAATCATTATGTATCAACTAAACAGTAAAACTTTTTGTAGGTACTATAAAGTATCATGTAAATAACTTTTTGTTCAAAATTTAATTCATTTTTATAATGTACCCGCAGAATGTTTATAGTGACAATTGAATGTTTGTAATTGCATTTGCTAAATTCTTTAGCGATGAAGTCAACATTCATCTAATGGTTTCTGAATTGACTACCTTCGCACAAGATATGCAACACTATTATGGAAGTATGATCTCAACAAGGTCAAGGTGGGATATGTTAGCGATAGCGATGATCCACTAAAGCTAAAGAGCTATTTCACTCCACTACAACAAGATGACTCGGTTCACATAAATTAGTCATTATGTATCAATTCACATACAACTTGTGATGTTTATTTTTTTAAGATACATTAACTAATATTTTGGAGGGTTTGTTATATTTCAAGATACATTTTCTCAAGTTTTACAGTTTTTTGTAACGAAATTGTTTAATTGGAATATAATATTTGATATTGTTAGTACCTTGTTACATTTGTCTATTATAAGTATTTTATACATTATATATTTTACGGAAAAGGGCCTAAAATACCCTTGAAGTATTGAAAATGGTACACAATTACCCCCCATCCACCTATTGGCCCCCAAATACCCTTCACATCCACCTTTGGGTCCAAATTTACCCCTTCATTACCGGACCAAAATTAAAAATAATTAAATAATATTTTTTAATTACGTGGCACTCAACCATTGGTTGTAATTTAATTATTTAAAATAATTTTAAACCCACCCATTTTAACTAAACCCGCCCCACTTGAACTAATTAAAAAAAATCATCTAATTAAAATATCCTAAAACCTTATTCCTCCAATTTTCACAACTTCCATGGACTCCATTGTCTTCTTCTTCTTTCCGAAGAAAATGTTGTTGAGAAGTAATGTTGTTGGTACAAACTAAGATGGATTAAGAGCTATTTATAACTAAGTCTTAATTAGTGTAATGAAATTAAGAGCCGCCAGGTGATGTTCACATGTCCATCAGCCAACTTGATCATTTTCTAAATAAAAAGTATAGAAGTCCAAATGCAGCCCCAAATTGATAAAACTTACACATTTTTAGTTAGGTCTTCTTTTTTTATATGATAAATTATTATTTAATGGCGGCTTTTCTTTAGAGGCAGCTATTAAGATTAACTATTAATTTTATTTCCTGACATTTTCTTTGGGAAGAAGAAGATAATGGAGTTCATGGAAGTTGTGAAAATTGGAGGAATAAGGTTTTAGGGTATTTTAATTAGATGATTTTTTTTTAATTGGGTCAAGTGGGGCGGGTTTAGTTAAAATGGGTGGGTTTAAAATTATTTTAAATGATTAAATTACAACCAATGGTCGAGTGCCACATAATTAAAAAATATTATTTAATTATTTTTAATTTTGGTCCGTTAATGAAGGGGTAAATTTGGACCCAAAGGTGGATGTGAAGGGTATTTGGGGGCCAATAGGTGGATGTGGGGTAATTGTGTACCATTTTCAATACTTCAAGGGTATTTTAGGCCCTTTTCCGTATATTTTATACTCTATATTAATTGTAATATAGAGTATATTACAATTAATACATAATTGATACTATATTATTAGCAGATACAAGATTTTTCAAAACTTTGTTATTTATATGATACACGATTTTTTTTATATAACAACATTTGGATGTATCACAACACGTGATACTATATTTTATACTTGATACAAATCAGTTATTTTTCAATATATTTAGTACCTTTTGACATTATGTCTCTTATAAATTTGGTACAAATAAATGATTATAGTTGTTACTATATTATAAGTTGACACAAATTTTTAAAATAATATATTATGTATATGATACATAATTATCATTTATCATGCTTTCAATAACACAAATTGATGTGTAGAACAAATTAGCCAAAAAAAAAAGTATATTAAGTATATGATACACAATTATTAATTATCATTCTTTCAACATCACAAATTGATGTGTCTCACAAAATTAAACCTGATACTATATATTTACAATTGTTTCAATCCTCTAAATTTGCAATATATTTAGTAGCTTTAACATTGTGTCTCTTATTCTATACACATCACAACGCTTATCCGGTACATTTACAACACTCGATACTATATTATCCAATACAAAAAAAATTAAAAAATTAAGTATCAAATTCATTATTGTTAAACAAATCAATGCAATGTAATTATATTTTCAGTACTTATTAGTAGTTACATATATAATAATTACTTAACCAATACAACATATATTTTAAAAGTAACTTTATATCAAACACAAAATAATACACAATATGTATATTGGATTCACTTTATCAAAAATTAGCAATAAAAAATATAACAAGAACTGAAAAACGTAATATTACAATTTATTGGATCGGAAATTAGTAATGTAAAAATTTGTAATAGTGGAAAGAAATGTTATAATTTAAAAATTATTAGATATGAAAAAGACAAAGTACTCCAAAAAAGTATTGATCAAGATTCGGAAGAAAGTACAAGTTTTTCAATTGTGGTCTTATTGTCCACATCGCCCATAACAGTTCATGTTTGATGTTAGTTTTTCATCTGGATTTTTCTTCCTCTTTTTCTTGATCTACTGGACATTCTTTTGTATCTTGTTGGCAAGACAACTTCTTTCAAAACACAACTCAAAACTGATCAATCACTTCTGTACGACATTGATTTCATTGAAACTGCATAACACACTTATGCATAGATGCAATTGAACCAAATATAAAATAATAATCTCTCTTGACACCAAAGGTTCAAGAAGCCAAAACAACACCCCAAACCAAAAGAAAATAAAAAGAAAAAATAGCCATAAAAAAGAATCAAACTTTTACGTTTTTTTTTTTGAAGAAAAATGAGAAGGTTTCACTATTTGAAATTCAAAAATATTTAGTTGAGTTAGAGGTTTATTAAGACTGATTGGTAGA